>LPNX010809129.1:27381-231451 GCA_001517045.1 Pseudotsuga menziesii
ATTTTCGGATATTGGAAACCGGAAATTCTAGTTTTTGTTAATGTTATTTGGGGTATCCAATTTTCGATTTTCAATATTTTGGATATCGATATTTTGGATATCGAAAACTGGAGACTCAGGTTTTTGTTGAATAATTGTATGCCTTCCCCATTTCCTATTCCGGATATTTCGGTATGGGTAAACCAAATTGCCCTCAATTTGCTGGAATCGGTACAGGTAAACCACCCATTCAAACAAAAAAAACTCATATACACCTGGCCACTTACCTTCTGACATGTGCCGCCTGATATTTGCCAATTATTACTTTCCGCAATGCAGAAATCGGAATAGGGAAATCAGATGAAAAAAATCAGACAATTTATTTTTCGATTTCCGCATTCGAAAATCAGAAATCAGAACAATACACGTGGGAGAAAAAATGGTATGAGTTTTTTAATTTCAGATCTTTGTTTTGTTTGAATCTCAGTTTGAATTAGGTAATATCGATTAATGAAACAATTCATTTAATAAAAAACAATGGAATAAAAATGAATTATAGTAACATATATGACTATTTAATAAATCAATTTAAAAGGTCGTCCAAGTAAATTATTTATTTGGTAAATATATATATATATTAAATAATAGGTATTTTGTCATTTCATTTTATAAATATATTTTTAAAATTTAAACTATATATAAATATTATTTAAATATTGCCTATTTTCGGGTATCGGAAATCGGAAATTCCAGTTTTTGTTAATGTTATTTGGGGTATCTGATTTTCGATATTTTGCATATCGAAAATTGGAGACTCGGGTTTTTGTTGAAATAATTTATCCCTTCCCCATTTCGTATTTCAATATTTCGGAATCGGTATGGATAAAAAACTCATACACCTGGCCACTTACCTTCTGACACGTGTAGCCTGATATTTGCTTATTTTTACGTGCTTTTGTCGGTTCTTATATCTCAAGGACGAAACCAGCCTTTATTCTGTCTGTTCATATTCATTCCGGGTAACTTCTTCCTCTGCCAAGTCCATCCTTATTTTAAACTTGCTATGCTTTCTTTTTATCGGTCTGATCATGCAAGATATTGCAGCAAGTACCAAATTCAAAACTGACATATACAATTTTTTTTATGGAAATCAAAATAAAAAAATTGTCAAATTCAGAACTCACAATTTTTTTCACGGTTGTTTTATTCATGCTATTTACACAAGATTTTCTTGCTATTAGAGAATTCTTTTTCCATAGGTAGAGAAACTTTCCCTGGATTATAAAGCAAGAATTGATTAAAAATGCACGATAGCTATACAAATAATTACACCGAAGGTGTTATTTAAGCGGCTGCTCCTCTAGTCATTTCGTCGTCTGCCAATGGCCAATGAGGAGTTGCCCACGAGAAATGACATTAATGTAAAAAGAAATTGAATTGATCGGTTAAAATAATCTGGGATGGTTAGCCTGACTGGCCGCCAGGTAGCCGACGATATTCACGGCATCCCTTTCCAACCACGTTGGCCTCCAAGACTTCGAACGATTTCAATCACACTGAATGAGATTGATTTCTCCCCATCCCCATAAGACGCGGGAACAAGTAATAAATTTAGGTGCTTTCTTCTTGAATACGATCAATCGATCAATCTTCAATACGCTGGTGCTGAGCATTTGGTTCGTAACAGAGGCAACACAATGGGTAAATCGATGAAAGTTGATCAAAATATGCGAAATAGTATGTTTTACAAAAGCCATTGCACCGAGGAAATGGTCGCAGTTATGAAGGAAGAAGAGATACATGTGAACAGCACAGCGTTGCCTCAAAGTTTGAGCATTGCATATTTATTTCCAGGCACGATTGGACGTCTGTCTCCAAAGGGGGAAACAAGAAAGATAAGCAAGAAATGACAGAGAGTAACTAGGCGGGTACACACCATAGTACTGAACACTAACAAAGCCAATTTCATGACCATGGTGCAACACTTCACTGGTATATCATCTACCAACACTAGTGCTACAAGTGCTTTGTCCCCTATTGCCGAAAGCTTAGAATAATACTTTCTGCCGAAATCAGATCATCAACAATATTCATTCGCACGCCTTAAATTTGTCGATGTTAACATTAAACCCCCTTTTAATGCCTTCTATGCTTCTCGTCCTCACAAGCCTAGTCTATATCTTCCAAACTTTCCATTTGCTAAAAGCAGTTCTAATGGGATGATACTGAATTTCTTTACTAGCAAAGATCCTATGGCTAATAATTCTCAATGGCGGGGAATGGCTGATTTGAGTTCTACAAGTTTATGGGAAGAAGTACTAGGTATGGACCTTCCTGCTTCAGGGCTATATACAAATATGTAATAATGATGGAAGTACACTAAGGTTTCTCTTGCCCTAATTTCCATTATGGCTGCACTTAAGACTATGGAACTAACTGATACATTGTTAGAATGAAGCTAGTGAGTGATGGATTACAATTCAGTTTGTTGTTTGGATTTGGTTGTGAAAAGGGAAGTATAACAGAGGTTTGAAATGAGCTGGAAAGTTAGCAGCATCTTGCATCAGCCTACCTGGTTTGCAGCCCCTGGTCTTAATTTATGAGAGTAGGATGTGAACTGCTATTTATATATCCCAAGCTTCCATTTTGTAACCTAAACCTATGAATTGCAAAATATACGTCGCTTCCTCCTAAAAAAGGTCTCCATCGAGAAGCTTTACAATACTTGGCAAAAATCTTATAGTAACTTACCACCAGTAAAGCGCTGCCTAGAACTACAACAATGGCTATCAAGGCAGGACTGATGGTGGCGGTGGCGTAGTTGTGCTTGGCAGGTTCTTTACTTATGGATGCATCTGGTGAGGCTCCCCATCCAAACTCATATCTACCTACTGAAATTTTGCTGAAATTCCCCCTGATTAGGTAGGAGTTTTTTTCTACGCGCTCTTTTCCTATAAAAAGACCAGAATGACTCTTCGCTATTAGTTCGTTTGGCTGCTAAAGAAGGAGTAAACGACTTGGAAATCGTAACCCCCAATTAAGGATATGCGTAACCCCAATTAAAGAGTAAACGACTGCAAGGAAGAAGTAAACGACCTGCTGGAGAATAATCTTTCAACTGGGGTTCACCCTGCTATGTTTTTACCATGCATGCCAAGATTTATCCATGTTCAAACATGAGCCGCAGCTGGCTCGAAAAGATTGCGGGCATACATATAAGGCCCAAGTTGCATGAAATCTGGAGCTAGCTCGAATGGGGTGGTTAGTGGCAATAATAGTCTAAATCCAATGAGCACAAATCAAGCATATAACATAGGTAGCCATGTTGTACTCTTAAACGAGATTGCTCCAGAAGCAAACTCATGGTGAATTTCTTTAACGGATCTACTTCAAACCTATAAATTTGTTGAAAATACATAGATGCAATTACAACAAAAGAGGCCACTCATCTTTCACTTTATAAATTTGAGAACTTGGTTGGGCAAGGTGCATTCTCTTGTCCAAGTTTGGGTGGCAGAGATTCATCAAATCTTTCTGTTATATATATAGATATATAGATACAATGGTGGATTGAATATGGTGGATTGAATATGGACGTTAACTTAGGCACATCTAAAGTGGGTCTAATATCCAGGTGGTAGCAGGTCTAATATCCAGGTGTTACACCCAAAATCTGTCACCAGCATGTGATAGGATCCCTAACACAAACATTTGCCCTCAAATCCCAAACTTGAAGAGATTCCTGCTCTAGGTGTTGATTCCAACATACAAAATTGCAGCACCGCTTCTACCCTCAAGCATATAAGTGGTACCCTGTTCAGCACCGCACTAGTTGTGTGAGAACCAGACGGTGCCACCGCCTTTAACGTGTGTTGTTAGCGCGGTTCCAACCCATCACCGCTCTGTCATAAAGGGGTATAAGTAGTGCCCTTGGTAAAAAGTGAAAAAAGGAGGTTTCTCGAGGCTTCTAGAACAAGAGCCTCATGTCTAAGCTTACCCCTACTCACCTGGGTTGGTTAAGGTCGAGATCCCTCTTTGTAGGATCTTGTAGCCAGCTCACCCACCAATCTCTCAACCATCCTATCCATTTGAGCCCTATAAATACAAGCTCATGCTCCATGGTTGAGGGAGAGAGAAGAATAGTAGAGTTATGCTGTTGAATTGATACCCTGGTCTGATCCATCATAGAGCAATTGTGGAGCAAGTTGGAGCTATCGAGGACAAGGTGCTAGTCTTGTGAAGGAGTGTATTTGCACTAAGGCATATGGTTGTAAGCTCTTTCATTTATTTTCTAATGCAAATTTGATTTTCATCCCACATGTTTGTTGCGTTAATCTCACATATATGGTATTGGATTCCTTAGTCACTAATATGGATGTGTAGATGATTTTCTGGTAGCTTTGATGTCTTTGTATGTTTGATATGTTTTACAGGTATACAGGTCCTGCATAAGAGTTACATTCTAGGCATCTATAACATTTAGGGAAGGTCTTCAACTGAGTTATTCTCTCAATTGTTCTGGATATGAACCATTCAGACCATAGGAACAACTTCTTTCCGCAGAAGGTGATATATTCCTGATAACAAATTTGGTGACTCCGCTGGGGATAGATCCATCTCATTCTTCCTCGGTTTCTGAACTACTCTTATCTGAATCCAAGCTCTAGCCTCCTATCTTTGCAGTCAGATATACATATGATCTACTGAAGTTTTGGTTTGAAATCTTCAAATCTCTTCAAATCTGAGCCACCTTAACTTTCTATGCTCTGTATTGTGGTTGATTCATCAATTTTTATGAAATTTTTGGCATTTCTAACTTGATTTTTCGCTCTTCTGTTGTTCTGGGTTGTTATAGAGAATCGCACATGTGCCTTTGGCAAGAAGCGGTGCCCCCACTTGAGTCCAATTAGCAATAGGCGGTGCCACCACCTTAATCTAGTGAGCAAGAAGCAATCCTGCCTCAAAACCGCTTGTCAACAACTTCATCTACGTGGTGCTAGGTAGGCCTATCCCAGACTTTGATTTTTTCAAGTTTTTGCAAAAAAATTGTGATTTTTTGGATTCGGTGTGTTTAATTGGTCTTGCCTAGACTTGTTTGAACTTGCTTGAGTGATTGAAATATGGAATTTTTATGTGGAAATTTCTTGTTTGTTCAAATAAAAAAGCTAAGGTTAGATTCATCATTCATTACTGCTTGTAAGTTTGTTTTTTCTTCAAAGGAGTTAGTTGGAAACTATAGGTCGGATTAGATCTCTGCTTGTTATAGAATAACATTGAAAAGAAAGACTCCCTTAAATCAATTTGCTTGTTTCAATTTCTCGTTAAGTGTGAGAAAGACTTCTTTTCGCTCTAAAAAGAAAATTTGTTGAGATTAGGTCATTATTTCATTGAGCCTAAGCCATTGGATCTCTGATTAGCCTCACAAGCTTTCAGGACTCCTTCGTTCTTTTGTCTCTTTTGCATCATTATCTCATCAAAAGGAAAAAGTATCAATAGTTTAAGTTAGATCTTTCCATGCTTCAGAAAAAAAAAAATCAAAAGTATAGCTTGCATATGCATATTTGAGTGTTGTTTGTCTTTCTTTTTTCATTTGAAAAGAGATCTTACCCTACCTATGTGCTTTCAAAAAGAGTTGATTTGAAGAAAGTATTATTTGATTGTATGCTTGGAAAAAGGATTTTTTAGTATAATTGTTTGGGGAATTTTTTGGTTTTAAAGCAAAATTGAAAAAGAAAAACACTCTCTCTCCTTCCTGTAATTGGGCATACTGAATGGTAAAGTGAATGAACTTGCACTTCATATCTGCATGGTTTTACTTTTCTGTCAAAGCCTCATGCATTCACCTAACCGTCCACTTTAAAATTAACGGTAGTTATAGGCTTAAAATTTGTATAGAAATTTGAGTGCTAGGTTAGAGACGTGTTCGAGCATCGTTAAGCATAGGAGCTGTCATTACTTGTCCGCACTACATCCCGGGACTCGTGCAGTTCTTCCACATACCGTCGGTATATCGAACGGCCTTTCATGTACCCTTGAGGTATATAGAAAGGTACTTCACGTACTCGATTGTATATCGGAAGGCCCCTTGTGAACGGTTGTGAATTAGACAAAACTACTACCGATTTGAGCTCCCACGTACCTTGAGTATATCGAGAGACCCTACTAGGATACCCTATCTATCTAAGAAAATCCCTTTGTCCATCTTGTGTGGAGCAATACACCAAAAACAGCATTCGGGGAGACTACTACACACGTACCCTTGTGGTATATCGCGAGTTGCACCTACTTGACAATCCTGGTGAGAGACTGACTATTTGAGCTCATCCTATCATTTGAATTTGCTTGTTGGCCTGTAGCTTGAGTAGGAGAAAGTTTTTTGGGTGTGCTTTTTATTAGCTTTGAAACCCTAGGTTAGATTAGTGATTGTGCAATTTGGATGAGTTTCGTTTGAGACGGTCAAGAAGAACACAGGGCTTACCACCCAACTTTCCTCTCGTTACAGGAGAAGGTCCAATGGAAGCTACCAGCTAAGGAGCTACAACTACTCCCCATGTGGAAGAGAATATAGTTGTAGAAATTGGAGACCAATTCACTTCTTATACAAATCCCTTTTCCCAACAACCTCCTGTCGGTGACACTTCTTTCCATGGTCCAGTGGAAGGTCGTGTTGATAGTCCTGTTCATTCGGATTATGGTCCAGATGATCCATTTTGGGGAACTTATATGGGAGAGGCCATTGCTTTATTTGGAGTACGTAGGCCCTCTCCTAAACATCCTTTACATAGTGAAGAGGAATATAGACAAATTCAATCAGCTATTCAACGTGCACACGATTTTCAAGAGAGAATGCAAAGACTAGATGCTATCTTAGCAACCCCAATCCCTCATAAAGAACCTATGTCGGCTCTTCTTCCCCGTAATACGGACCCTTGGCCAGAAGGATATCATTCACTAGCTAATTCAATGAAACCTATTGATCCTGTTGAGACTCCACCCCACCTAGGTCAAACTTCTGATCCCACGGTTGCAAATGTTAGGTTTGTTTCTAGTCCTCCTAGGTCTTCTAAAGCTGGGGGAAAACCTTCAACTCCAGTTGTATCAGTACCTTATAGTGCTGGGGGGAAACCCCAATTGTATCTACGTTACCTTCTGGTGTTGTTGTGACTCATAATAGACAGGCCTCTAATGCAGTCACATCCACGGTTTACGTTCCTCCTACGAATATAGTTAACCCTCCATTGAGTTCAGGTCAACCCTTAGGGGCACAACCTGTCATTAGTCAAGCTTCCTGGGAGTATGGTTACCCAACAAATCAAGTACCTGTAGGAAATATGAATTACCAACCTACCCCTACAGCCATGTCATACACTGGAATTCCATATCCTAGAAATACTTTTACTCCATGGGGGCAACCCAACTGGTCCTACATGCTAGCTTTGGGGGGAATACCTATTCATATAGTTGGAGGTGTTGGAGGACCTCCCTATGGAGGTCCTCCCCCTACGGGTCCTAGGGGTCCCGAAGGGCCGCCTTATAGAGGCCCTCCCCCCGGGGGGGCAGGTGATCCTCCTCCTGGTGGTCCTGGTGGTCTGCCTCCTGGTGGTCCTCCCCCTGGTGGTCCTGGTGGTCCCGATGGCCCCGGAGGTCCTGGTGGTCCTAGAGGTCCTAGCGGTCCTCCTTCTAATCCTCCTAATCCTCCTAATGGGCCTGGTGGTCCTGGCATCCCTAACCCTGGAGGCCCATCTTCTGGAGGTTCATCATCTCAGCAGCCTGTGTATCAGTTCACTTACGATCCTATTGGTGGTTACATGCCTTTTCAATATTACCAGTATGTTGAACCGAATTGTCAGTTACCTTTCCTAGAAACGTTGGACTTGCCTGATTTGTCCAAATTGATCAATGACCCCATCCAACACAATTCTTCATGGCCTCCTATTCCAGTCAAGTTACCATCAGATATTCCGAAATTCGATGGTAAGCAAGGAGATGATCCTAAAAATCACGTTATGACTTTCCATCTATGGTGTTCATCCAATTCCTTGATGGATGATTCTATTCGATTAAGACTCTTCCAGCAAAATTTGACTGGCACGAACGCGAAGTGGTATATTGAACTTCCACGACACTCGTTTGTGGATTTTAGTGCTTTGGAAACTATTTTCCTCACACACTTTCAGCTACCTATTCGATACGAAATGGGTACGGACCTTTTAACCTCTCTGTGTCAAAACACCTCCACACACATTTCAGATCATATTCATGAATGGAGAAGGAGGAGAAGGCTCATTAAAGCTCATATCCTGGACCAACTCTTGGCTGATTGGTTCATGAAATCTTTGTTGCCACCCATTGCCCGAGATGTGGCTATGGGGGGTGTTGTTACTGAAGAGAAAGCCATTAGTCGCACGCAGTATCTAGACTTAGTCTATTCCCAGTTTGGAACTTTGTACGACCTCATTCCTCAAGCTCCTCAACCCAGCACTGACCCAGCTAAGCCACCTGCAGAAACTCTTGTTGATGGGGTTATTGGTTCAATCCAACCCCCATCAACAGTTAAAGCTGCCAAACAACCCAATCCTTCCACTCTTGCTCCTTCCAACCCTACAGTTTCCGCTGAGGTCAATGTTATTCAAAGTACGCAATCATCCAGTAATAAGAAGAAAGGAAAAGGTAAAAACAAGAAACCCGAAAACCAACAAGAAAATCCCAAACCTACGACCCCGAAGAATGACAATAAAGGAAAAAGGAAAGATAAGTATCCCTACCTATTGTGTGGTGGAGATCATTTCATGAAAGAGTGTCCTCAATGTGATGAAATTAATACTTTTTTAAAGAGTAACCCCGCACCAACAGTTCTCACTGATCCTTTTCCTTCTCAGCAACAACTGGTAAACCACATGTCTAACCAGGGAAATTCTAGTTCTAGAGAGGAAAATCGAATGATGTCATCGGATACTATTAATCTAACAAATCGAAGTCAGTCATATGACAAACCAGAGGAGAAGAAAATTGAGAAACCTTCTCCTGATAAAGCTCCTTCTACTGGTTCTCCCACATCCTCGTCCAATGGTCCCCTAATGATCGAGAAGCCTAATCTCGACATGATTTTGCGTCCGCCCAAGAGTACTCTTAGGAAGGTTGTTTTTAACACTAATGCTCGAGTTACACATTTCTATAATGTCATAGAAGACCTAGCTCATGCACCATGTGCAATGTCTACCTTAGAAGTGCTCCAAAGTTGTCCCACACAACGCAAAAACTTATTAACTGCTTTGGGAGCCACAGACCCGAGTGACATAAATCTGATTCATTTCAATCCATAGAACCTTAAACCTAGATTACCCCACCAACTGGATTTTCAAGTCATAACTAGAGTATTTGGAAAAAAGGTCTTAAGGACTATTCTAGATGAAGGTGCTTCAACCTCTGTTTTGTCTTTGTCCTGTTGAAAACCCATTGGCTCTCCCGAGCTTGTAAAATCACTGGCAACACTAAAAGCCTTTGATGGAAGAGGTTTCCAGCCCTACGGTCTCATGCCAACCCTTTCAGTTGAGCTAGGGGGAAAAACTGTTTTCATTCAGGTGGAAGTAGTGGATGCCTCGTTAGACTACAATCTTCTCTTAGGGAGAAATTGGTTTTATACTATGACCGTTGTTGCTTCGACGGTATTTAGAACCCTCCAGTTTCTGCATTTGGGAAAAATTGTAACAATTGATCAACTTGATTTCTGTACATCGGATGTTACCACTCCTACGACGAATAATATCCCTTTGCTAGGTCAGTCCCCTCTTCCTTACCAGTCGATTGGGGTAGGGATGTTGAAAGACTCTGCCCTCATGGGCGTGTTTCCGTCAACCCCTTATAGCACAGAAATGACAACAATCAATATGATCTCTTCATTTAATTATGATCCTAAGGGTAAACAAGTTGTTGAGACATCCTCCCTCAGCCCGCATGAAGCAGTTTATGATGCCATCCAATCTGTTCCTGATGTTCCTACAGATGATCTTCATCTAGTGGCCTCGGATCCTTACCACCTGCCCTACTGGTTAGAACCTCCACTTCCTACTCTGGATTATCTCTCCCAGAATTTTCCATCAGACGAGTCTATTATAGAGATTATGAATACAATTACATCTGTATGGGAGGATCACCATCATAGATCTTCGTTCCTCCCCAATACCAGTTAGGAAGATAATGATTTTGTGTCTCTCTTGGGTACTGATATTATCGACGATCCGCAAACACCTGTCTTGTTGCAAGATTCTGAGTCTGAAGGCAATTTATGCAACATTACCAAAACGGTTCCAATCGACATATCAGTCAAGTCTATAACTATTGAACATGTTCACATAGGGCAGAACTGTTCAATAGTTGAAACTGAAGATTGTAAAGCACTTTTTAAAGAATTCTGAGATATTTTTGCCTGGTCCTATGAATAAATTCCTAGGATAGATTCATCCATTGTAGTCCATGAGATCAAAACCTATCCTATGGTCAGACCGGTTAGGAAGAAATTGAGACAAGTCCATTCGTGAAAGGCTGCGGCTATCAAAGCTGAAGTTGAAAAACTTCTGAAGGTAGGATTTATCTATCCTGTACCGCTAACAGAATGGGTATCGAATATTGTTCTTGTGAACAAAAAGGCAGGGTACGATTCGAGTCTGCATCGATTTTTGAGATTTGAATAAATCTTGTCCCAAGGACAACTTTCTGACTCCACACATCGATCAGATCATCGATAACTGTGTTGGGAGTGTCATATTCTCATTTATGGATGGCTTTTCCGGCTACAATCAGATTGAGATATTACCCGCCAGTTAGCATAAGATGGCATTTATATGCCCATGGGGAACTTGCCTACAAGAAGTTACCTTTTGGCCTTAAGAATGTTGGGGCCACATTCTAGCGTGCCATGTCCTATGCATTTAATGACATTAAGAATATTGTTGAGCCTTACCTTGACAATCTCCCTACGCACTCACAGCTACCAGAAGACCATCCTCGACATCTTAGGGACATTTTCCTGAGATGTCGCCATTAGAAGATATGACTGAACCCATAAAATGTGTTTTTCGCATTAAGACGGGACGTATTTTGGGCTTTGTAGTTTCCCAAGGATGGTATCCATATTGATCCCTTAAAGATTGTTGTAATACTCGCTTTACCTGCCCCAACCAACCTGCTTGAACTCCAAAGTTTGCAAGGGAAGGCAAAATTTCTTCATCGTTTTGTTTGTAACTTCGCTGAGAAAACGCATGGTTATATGTGTCTCCTTAAGAAGGACACTCCATTCTTCTGGGATGACCAGGCCCACACAAGGCCCAGCGAGCCTTCGATAATCTCAAACATGCTCTAACTCATTCATCCGTCATACACCCCCCAGATTACTCGAAGGATTTTCTCTTGTATGTTGCTGCCTCTACTACTACTATTAGAATGGTTTTTAGCTCAAGAGGACCAAAACGGCCTAGAACACGTGATTTATTACGCTAGTAAGAATCTTCTAGATTCAGAAACTTGATACTCGCATGTAGAGAAGCTAGCATTGGCTACGGTCATTGTTGTCCAAAAATTTCATCGCTACATCCTGCTTCGCACTACTACTGTACTCGCAGACCAAAACCCTATGTACTACATCCTGACTCGTCAGGTGCTAGGGGGCAAATACTCCCTATGGATTGTTATCCTACAGGAGTTTGACCTTAAATTTGCCAAAGCTACTTCAAAGAAGTCATTAGTTTTTGTCGAGCTGATGTGTGATCTTCCCTGTGCTTTCACGGATTCTGAGCCCAGTGATTCATTCTCGGATGAATTTCTGTTCCTAATAAGCACAACTGACCCATGGTATAGAGATTTGATCATTTATCTCTGGATACAACGTTTTCAGCCTACTATATCTTGTGAGGATCGTCGCTGTATTCATCACCATGCAAAATACTATCTTATACTCAATGATACATTGTATAGACATGGTATAGATACCATTCTCCGATGATGCCTCACCCATGACGAGGCTGAACAAGTTCTTAATGACTGCCATTCTAGGGCATGTGGTGGTCATCTTTCTGGGATGGCTACAGCTCAGAAAATCCTGCGTGCTGGCTATTTTTGGCCTTCTATTTTTAAATATTGTCATGAGGTTGTTAAGAAATGACCACCCTGTCAACACTTTTACCCGAAAAAGTGCACCCACCCCGCTCCGTTACACCCCGTCATTGCCGTTGGCCCTTTCACCAAATGGGGGATATATTTCATGCATTGTAAGCCTACCTCAGCCGGGGGCCATGGTTACATCATAGTAGCCGTGGATTATTTCACTAAGTGGGTTGAGGCTATGCCTACATATGCATAGGATGGTAAGACTACTGCCCCCTTCCTTTTTAACCATGTAATAGCTAGGTTTGGACTTCCTCAGTCTATTGTCACTGATCACGGATCACATTTCCAGAATCAGATGATGGTAGAGTTAAGTGCTAAGTTGTGTTTTCACCATGAAAATTCAACCCCCTATTATTCGCAAGCTAATGGTCAAGTTGAGGCCATTAACAAATTTTTAAAAACTATGCTACGTCGGATGGTTGGAGATCACAAATCCAACTGGCACAGACTCTCTTCTCAGCTTTTTGGGCTTATAGAACTTTAGTGAAAACAACAACTGGTTTTACACCTTTTCAATTAGTATATGGACTAGAAGTTGTCCTACCTATTCATTGTCAGATTCCATCTTTGAAACTTGTCGTTGAACTTCTCCCTAATACTTCTACCGAGGAAGAAAGGTTTTTATAATTTAACCAACCTTAACGAAACTAGATGAGATGCTTCCTTGGTTAATGAGGCACATAAGAAACGCGTCAAGGCGTAATATGATAAATCTGTCGAACCTCGAGTGTTTAATGAAGGTGACCTAGTCCTGACTATGATCAGAGACATGATAAGCTAGGAAAAGGGAAGTTTGAATCAATGTGGTATGGTCCTTTTATCATTTCCAAGGTTTTAGAAAAAAGGGGCCTACGAGCTCGTGGACTATGATGGAATCCCCTTCAGGCAACCTCGCAACGCGTTGTACCTGAAGAGGTACTATGCCTAGATCATTCATGTATGGTACCTTGTATATATGTATATTATTTGACTTTTCAGCGTGTTTTGGTACTTTCAATATGGTTTTGAGTTTAATGTCTAGACTGTTTATACCATGTTTTGGTTATGCAGATCAGATGGATTTTTATGGCTTCGCAAATGGTGCTTGCCACCATACCCTAAACCTTGCCTCAGCTACTTGGGTTCTATATTCCCCTTCACACGATCTAGTGAGTTCAGGATCAGTTTGTATTGGTCCTCCTACCAACAATATCGCCGAGTATGAAGCGGTCATAGGTCTTTTGACTGAGGCTGCATCCCGGGACATTCGTGACTTGGTAGTATTCATGGACTCGCAATTGGTGGTTTGTCATTTAAACCAGGTTTACACCATCTGAAACCCTATACTACTTCATCTCTATCGGAGAGTACATTTATTAGAAAGGTCACTTGAAGTCATTACTTATAGGCATATCCCTAGGGAAGACAGTGCAGTTGCTGATTCATTGGCAAATTATATCCTAGATTGGTATATTGCTCATTCATAGCATGGAAGTTAAACATGGTCATAACATTGCAAATAAACAGTTAAAAACATACAAAACTCATGTAAATACATTTCCCATTTGAAGCATAAACATTCGAGGCAAAAGTCTGTATATATATGTGTGTGTGTGTGTGTGTGTGTGTTTTTACAAAAATAGGTCACAAGACCTCATCTGAAGCACTTTGGATTTCAGGCAGCACAAAATCATACAAAAAATATGAAGCTATGGCAGCTTTCAGTGATACATCATGTAAGAGCTAGTGATGCTCATGGTAGCACATAACAACCCGCACTACTCTACGTAGCAGACAACTGAAGCAGCCTGGCACTCCTGCTGTGTGCCTCTGATAGCACATCAGGAGATCATCAATGGATGCGTCGGGTATGTCCAATGTCAACCTCTCTAGGTTCTCCTCCAGCTCTCCCATAGGGTCATCGCCTCGTTGAACAAATCGAGCTCTCGCTCGTCTATCCAGTGGGGATGATCCCCCATGTCGTGTAGCTCCTACATCTGCATGAAAATTTTAGGTCTCATTACTATACATAAAAAATAAAAAACACAAATAGCTATCTTATGGTTAATTTATTACCCATGTCTCCCCACTGCCCATTAGGTGGAAGTGGTAGGTCAGGGTCACCCCTGAAATCAATGCCTGCATAAGCATAATCCTCAACCTTGAGGATCTGGCAACTAAGCCATCGAAAGAATGGAGACCCGAACTTCACCTTCCCTCTGCCTACTCCTATACAGGCCATGATCCTGACCCACCTCAGCATACGAGGGTCTCTCGCCCTCAGCTCAGTAAAAACCACTTGGGGTCTTAGTTGTGGGATTCACTCAAAAAAGAAACAGGCTAAGATAGAACCATAGCCAAACTATTTTAGTTCTCCCTGCTGACACTTGGTCAGTTGGTCTTTAAAGACTGGTAGCAATGCCTCCGCTCAGTTGAAAACTGTAGGTGCCATAGCCTCTATCGCATACAACATATGTGCCCTAGAATCCCGATGAGTCCCTTGGCTCCCAGCCAGCCTCTGCATGATAAAAAGAAGAGTGCGGAGAAGAAGATCCACTACTGCCTTGATGGGAATCTTCTTCCCTGAAATTCTAGTACCGGGAAGGCAGTAGCGATCAATCAGCTCCTGAGTAGTCACGTCCCCTCTGCAGGAACCAGTCAATGAAATCGAGGCGCCCCGTCTCGACAATCCAGTCAAGAAGTATATGTCTTATACCTCAATGGTCAACACATGTGCCCCCACCTCGAAGTATTGTTGTTTCGGGTTCCACATATGGATTATATACTCCAGCAATCTCTCATGAGACACCATACTAGGTGTGCAGAAGAACTTGAGGAGGATGCAGTTCCTCAATGTGGCTATACATCCTGCTTCTCTTTCAGCACGAGCATCATCATCATCGTGCTGTCGTTCCTTCCATATCACCATTTTCGACCGCTGGAAACCTGCCAAAAACCATTAATGAACTAGTTAAAAACATATTCAATTATCAAAATCAAGTAAAAGCTCGTGTTTTTGCCTATCAATGCATTTTTCCCAACTCATGGCCGGCACCGCCTGAGCTTTGTTTACATAGAGCGGTGGCACCGCTTGAGCGCAGTGTTATGAGCGCGGTTCTCACGGTGCACCACTTGTCCCGTAAGGGGCATGAGCAGTGCCCACATTTTAATTTTAGGGCCTGCCTAAAATGGCCAAAAAAACTCCTAAAATAAAAAATAAATGCTTGAAAGTAAAAGCTTAGGGTTTTGTCATTTACCTGGCTCTGACGGTGCTCAAATCGGACAGTCGGATCTCCCGGAATCAACAGCTGAAGATCTGGTTCAAAGCTGCTCCAAAATGCTCTTGACTAGTGGTAAATAGTGAAATGTTTTGATTTTTACTTTTTAAAATGACTTTTATAGCTATTTTAGGGTTTTCTAATGTCATTTTAATATTTTAAAATCATTATCATTATAAAATCCATCCATATGACTCATTAAAAGTCATTTTTCGAGAAATTAACGTTGCTATTGAGTTTTGCAGGGGTAGAAATGAAAACAGTAAAAATCTATGGGAAGTTTGTTTTTTACTTTTTTTGTACTTCCTTGAAACGGAAAAAGTCTTCGAGCGTTTGTTTCGATACTTTGGTCACGCTCTTAGAACTCAGTATCAAAGTTCCGAGTCTTTTTTCTGATTCTTTTTAGGCTCGTAAAACTATTCATCGTTAAAAAGAGACCTAATGGAGTCTCCTTTAAGCTCTTTTCGGACTCCCTAAATATGAAAAGATTGTCGAGTACTTGTCTCCTTCATACTCGTAAAAGTATTTGAAGAGCCCTCTCTCCGACAGTAGGTTATCTCTTTTTCGGTTCAGATAGACTATTTTACGAAAAAGGACCCTTTGGAGTTTTCTTTTGTCTTTGTTTAGACTCTCTAAATATGAACGATGCTGAGTTTGATTTCATTGGACTCGTTAAATTAAACACTAAGAGACCCTTTTTTGGGATCGAACCCCTCCTTTCTCAGGTTCGTGAAATATATGGGAATGGACTTGTCTTCGGATGAGCTTAAACGAGTGTTTGTTACCCTCTTTGAACTTGTAAAAATGAAAAGAGGCACTCATCAATCATGACGGGGGACTTAAGGGAAGGGAATCATTTTGCAAATCCAATGGAAGTTGTTTGTCACCTTTGAACATGGCACTTGTCTGCATATCATTCAGTCAATTGGGTATTCAGCTGACTTACAAGTCGATCCACTTTCATGAGTCATGTCACTCCTTTGAGTTTTTCAAAAGAATGTATTGTCCACTATCGCATTGTGTGTCTGTCTGGTCTAGTCATGCTGCCAAGTCTTTTGTCGTGCTGCCCATTGTTTAAAGGAAGAAAGAAGTTTACCTCTACAGTTAAAACAACCTTTGTGTTAGTACTTTGAGTCAGTCCTATGGTTACATTATCTATGATATTCCAAAACTTTGTTCCAAGTTTCGTGTCGTCGATGTGGGATTCATCATGGCCCTCCTTCAACGAGACTATTCCTATCGACATGAACTCATCATCCAGGAAATAGTCTTAGAAACAAATTTAGTACCTTGAGATCTGTATGCCTCAATGGCAGATTCTCTCGCTATCAAAAAAGGTTCACATCATTGGCCTTTGATTGAAAGACTCTGCTGGGTGTTCGACACCAATACATCTATTCACACTTAGTAGATTGTACTAGGGTACCTTGGGAATCATTGACATCAATGGTGATTTCCCTCGCACTTGTTAACGGTTCACCTCATTGACCGGAAATCAAGTGGTTTCTACCATGTTCGACTTCAGAAAATTATAATCACATGGATAGAATCGTACTTTGTGGCAGACGAGACGAAGACCCTGGGTATTTGTTAAGTGCTCATAGCTTTCTCCCCAGGTTGCAATGGAGTATATTGTATGAAGTACCAACATGGATCCACATTTGTATGGTCATGGATATGCTCAAATTTGCGTCGGTATGACATAGATCTACGCTGTATATCTGGTAGCTATGTCCAAGTTTGAGTCCTCTATCACATTGATCTACGTTGTATTCTAGTAGCCATGGTTGTTTATTCCTCTCATGGATCTGTCTTGTATTGGTCTGCAACCATGATGAGGTTACATCTATTCATGAGACAAAGTATTGATGTATTGCATATGCTTGTTCGATGACACTCTCCGATCGAGCTGGCTCTTACCTTGAAGTGATAACTTGCTCTATCAAAGCTCTCACCTATCATATCCCTCTAGCCTCATGCTTTAGGGGGCATTCTGTTACACTCAAAATCTGTCACCAGCATGTGATAGGATCCCTAACACAAACATTTGCCCTCAAATCCCAAACTTGAAGAGATTCTTGCTCTAGGTGTTGATTCCAACATACAAAATTGCAGCACCGCTTCTACCCTCAAGCAGATAAGCAATACCTTGTTCAACACCGCACTAGATGTGTGAGAACTAGGTGGTGCCACCGCCTTTAACCTATGTTGTTGGCACGGTTCCTACCCATCACCGCTCTGTCATAAAGGGGTATAAGCGGTGCCCTTGGTAAAAAGTGAAAAAATAGAGGTTTCTCGAGGCTTCTAGAACAAGAGCCTCATGTCTAACCTTATCCCTACTAACCTGGGTTGGTTAAGGTCGAGATCACTCTTTGTAGGATCTTGTAGCCACCTCACCCACCAATCTCTCAACCATCCTATCCATTTGAGCCCTATAAATACAAGCTCATGCTCCATGGTTGAGGGAGAGAGAAGAATAGTAGAGTTATGCTATTGAATTGATACCCTGGCCTGATCCATCAAAGAGCAATTATGGAGCAATGTTGGAGAAGATTCCCACAGCTACAGGAGAAGCTGCCATTTTGGCGGATAGATAGTTTGGCAGAGACGAAGAGATAAGGTAAAGCTGTGACGCCGTAGCATGTTTCTAGTTGCAGAGCAGAGCCAGAAACCGTGACTGTTTGGATAGAGAAGTCAAGAAAGATGACAGTACCTGAGCGGCCGAGAAGAGAGAGCTCAACCACTGCATTGAAGGCAGCGATGAAGATAGGAGGGCTCAGCTACCCTCATAAAGGAAAAGGAGCGACGAGGCCGAGGTATTGAAGACGAAGGACAGAAGACGGGAAGCGGTGCATAGTACCCATGGTCAGCGTTGGGAAGCATGGAAGACTGCAGAGAGCAGTGGTGTGACGGAAAGCAGCTACCCCAAGTACATATATGTCGACTGTCACTAGTTAGGGTTTTGGGTTACTGTTGGGACAGGCCCACAGTGTTGTAATGGCGAGACCTTCGGGCCGCCTATAAAGGGATATATTTTGTATTGTAAAAGGTTAGCTAGTCAGACGTAAACTGTATTGTAAAAGGTTAGCTAGTCAGTCCTTCTGGAGCTACTAGGGTAACTTGTAGTTATTCAGACATCAGCGAGTCTGAGAGTCCAATAGTCTGTTAGCTCACTGTTATTTTGTATTGTAACAATCCGCAAGGATTGAAAGAGAGAGAGAGAGAGAGTGAGAGTATATTGTAAGAAGGCAATATAGAGAAGAGATCTAAGAGAGAAGGGCTCCAGGTTGTGTGCAGAGTTACCCATAAGATCTCTAGCTGCATACACGGTGCAGCAGAACTGTGTACCTCTCTCATGTTATAATATAGAAACACAATTCTGTGGACGTAGCTTCTACCTTGGAAGTGAACCACATAAAACCAGAGCGTTATGTGATTGATTCATGTGATTGTACTTACTTGTTATATCTGTCTTTCATTACCTGAACCTTGCTTACAGTAAATGTATGTATGTGTTATTCATTTTACAGCATTATAGAAGGATAAATGCAACTTGAAGTCTTTAAGTATCCTATATAAGAGTTTGTTTATGTTTCAAATAAGACAGTTAAGAGTCGCAGTGTAAAACAGTCTCGTGTGTTGAGTACTGTAAGTTGAACACCAGTACGCTAAGTACGCTGGGTCGCAGCGGTAGGATATCATAGGGAGGCAATATCGCACCATCAGAGGAGTTGTGGTGCGTGGTACCGCAGGTTGAGGATTGAGCGTAGGAAAGAGTTACGTGTTTCCAAGGATGCGGCGATGTGATAAGGACTAGAGTCATCGCGAGTAAGAGGAACTGCGCACCGCAGAGAGGAGATAGCTCTCGCGGGCTAAGAAGAGCTGCGAGACGCACATAGAATGCGACAGAACCTGGTCAAGACACTTGAGTCTTTTGCCAACCCATTAGGATCACTTCGGGTGAGACTTCAGGCCGCTCCGCGGTCTGTTGCCGAAAGCGCCAGTGAGCTAGGGGTGTTGTTGGTACATAATAGTAAACCCAGGTCTGCCCAGCGACCAACAAATGGTTCCATTACCAGTTTTGAACAAACTGAGCACTGATGTTCTATTGGCATCCTACTAGAGACGAACTCAACGAGTGGGTTGGGTCTAAGGAGAAAGAGTTTTCCAAACACGAGAACAAGAGTCCTAGACTGAGTACAGAGGACTGGTTACAAAAACATATCGTTACAGAACTGCATGCGATATTTTTTGCAACCTTTGGAAATGAGCTTTACGACTGGTTATCAAAGTTGACTAGTAAGAACATATTCAAGAAGAAAAGAAACATTGTCTGGACATCGGAGCTGATTCAGACTTTGAAGAACCTTGATAATCCCATTACGAGGACACTAGACTTCTGGCTTGCGAGTGTGCTAGAAGGCTTCGTCACAGAGTTTGCAGTTGAACAGAGAAAAAGCTTCAGCGAGGCTGAGCGGTACTTCTTCAAAGGATATCGCGGTAAGTACCTAAAATCTTTAAACTTGTCCATTAAGATGTTATTACATGAAAAAGGAACAATGGATCTAGTTTCAGATGAATAAGTAAAGATAGTAATGTCACAAGAGTTTGAAAGTGATTTTGATGACATTGGACGTACACGTAGTGGAAAGAAATACAAAGTAGATTTCAGCTCTCTCATACTTGAAGACAGTTCAGATAATACTAGACAATAGAGTCACAGTACCACAGACAGAACAGAAGGGGGTATCCCTTACCACCCTTATACCCCACAGAAACAGATCGGGACTCAGAACAATCCCGTAGGAACTCCATCTAGTAGTTCCCAGACAGTACACACTACCGCTACATCACCTCCACCTACACCACCGAGTGGTAGTAACACAGCAAATCAACATCCACCACGTAGAAATAGAATGGGGGATGATATGAAGCTACCTATCTTTAAGGGTACAGGGTCAGAGGACCCAGAGCAGCATTGGTTTCTATGTGAAGCCATGTGGACCATTAAAGCAATCAATGATGATAATAGTAAACTTGTACAGTTGGTCACCACACTGAGAGAACGAGCCTTAACATGGTATATGAAGTATACCTCAGCGGTACCCAGAACACTTGTCCAGGTCAGGACCACTATGATTAAAGAGTTTAAGAAACCTAAGTCTGAGTCACAGTGCATTACAGAGCTCAAAGACATCAAACAGTTACCTACAGAGTCCGTGTGGGACTTTGATCAGAAATTTAAAGCCCTTATAGACCAAGTTAGCTTTGAGTTTGCGCCGGAGTAGCATAAGGAATGGTTTATTGCAGCACTGCTCCCTCACATCAGACTACCATTAATGCAGCAGAAACTCTAGACGCAGGACGACGCGTTGGAGATGGCGATGAAACTAGAGGCTTCACCTCTAGCTGAAACCAGCACATGTATGACAAATCTGCAAAACCAGTTGGCTAATCTCACGATACAGATGCATGAGCTTAAGAAAGGGAAAGAGGTTGCGCAAGACATATGGTGCGTAAAGTGTAAAGCACAAGGCCATACTAAAGATAATTGTCTAGTCTTTGTAGAATATATAGCAACTAGGGCTCCTAACCCCTTACCACAGACCCACGGGCCGTGGTGTGAAATATGCAAAACAAGAGGACATCTACCTCATCAGTGCCCTCTACTTCAGAAGTACGTGCAGACACCTAAGAACTTATACTGTGTCTTCTGCAAGTCCGTAGGCCATGATGAACACGAGTGTCGAGCCTATGATCTCATGGTCGGGAGCAAGCAAGACTTGTACAGAGTCCAATAAAAAACACAGGGTCCAGCAACAGGACCACAGTATGATCAGGCTCATGTTGGCCGTGGAGGAGGATTTAGAGGACGAGGACGTGGAGGAGGCTTTGGCCGGGGAGAAGGCTTTGGCCGCGGTCGCGGACCAGTCACTTGTTACAACTGTGGAGTTCTAGGACATTATGCTAGGGACTGTCAGAGCCCTACCACCACATGTAACTATTGCAAATCTTACGATCACGCTATAGAAGACTGTCCTACCTTGATAGCTAAGATCAGAGAACCTAAGCCAGTAGTACACCAGAACATCCAGCTTATTGCTGCTAAGCAGGAAGAACCAGAACCAAGAGTCAACATTGTGACTCGCAGCGGTGCTTCCACCAATGGGACATCGCAGGTTACTGAAAAGACCACAGGTCAGGAGTGGGTGCACAAAGCTCCTAACAAAGCAACACCACTTGACCTATAGAAGAATAAATAGACATTTCAGTAAGCTAAGACTTTCTTTGATGACCCTATGCAATCAGGACCGCAGGTACCGCCGTCTAGGGGCGTACCGCAGCAAGCACCTTGTGGCGTTAGCCCTGTACAGATATCGCAGGCTACCACATCGGGCACATGCGACGAGGACGAGTTGACAAGAAGTGTACAATCCTTTCTACGGAGTTGTTTAAAACTCGTGAGAAATGAGCAAGCTATCGGAGAACTTCAACGCATCATAGATCAGTGTCAACCATCTTCTTCCGTGAGCAGTGCACAACGTGCTGTTCATAGCATTATGGGACATACAAGAACAGGAAGAGAGATGCGACTCACAACACAGGTTGGAGAATTTGAAATGGATGAGGTGATCCTAGATCTAGGATCAGAGGTAAATGTTCTGACTAAGCAGACATGGGAACAGATGGGTAGCCCTAAGTTAGTCAGATCGCCTATCCATCTTAGATTAGCTAATCAGCAGCGAGTATCACCCCTAGGTCGATTATCGCAGGTGCCAGTTGACATTGACGGAGTTCGCAGCTCTGCGGACTTTGAAGTTATAGAAATCATTGGCGATAGTAGACCATATCTAGCACTACTAGGCATTGATTGGGCGATCGGTAACATGGCCGTTATCGACTTAAAGAGAAGACAAATGACCTTTGAAGACGCGCAGATCCGGGTCATCGCACCGTTGGATCCTCTTCAGGGTCCTAGATACATTGAACCTATCCGAGCCGAGGAAGAGGCACGCAACATGGACAGTTTCTATCAGATGACTGCGAACCAAAGCGACTACATCAATCCAACCGCAGAAGGGAACATTAGTTGGCGATGCGACAACTCATGCGCATCGGATTCAGATGTTGGTCTAGAGAACTGGCAGAACAGACATTACGAAGTCTCAGCGCGCAGATGTGTGTACATGACTAAGTCATTGCGATGGATTGGCGCAGAGATCAACGAGATTCCATCATTTCATGGTCTAACAGATATCCAGGACTTTCTCATGCAGTTTGAACAACAAATTCCTCATGAGCAAAGGATCGCAGCTATGGACATTGCAGTACGAGCCACACCTGCAAGATGGTGGTATGCACATAAAGAGAATATCGCATCATGGGATGATCTTAAGAGATTGATGGCAATCAGATTCTCTACCAACAGAGAGTATGTCCAGCAGAGATACACAGGAGAAAGTGACCCCAGGTCACATATTCAGACTTGTGAACAGGAATGGTCGGGCATTCCCGAGGATGAATGGGTTCACTGATTCATTCACACTTTGGACACAGTTCCACAGAATTGGTACACAGAGACTGAATTGCGCAAGGGAACGACTACATTGCCACTTCTAATAGACAGCTTTCTACTTACCTTCGCTTTTGAATCTATGTATCCAAATGTTGATCAGGCCCTAGATGTAATAAAGATTAAGATATTTGAGGATTGTACCCTACCAGTACATACTCAACATGAGTGGGCCATCCAGTTAGAAGAGGCGCTAGAATGTTATAACTTTGCATCAGAACCAGAGGAGGAGGATGAGGATCCTCGCAACATCAACATTTCGGAGACAGAAGGGACTCGCGATGTTGATGGACCGAAGCTACAGATTCCAGCAATCACAGAGCCGATCAAGATTAAAAAGATCAATATTGGCACAGACACAGAACCAAAGTTTGCCTCTATTGGAGACTATTGGAACGATGAAACAGTCGGACAGATTGCAGACTTGCTACATGACTATCAGGACCTATTTCCCACCAAGTTCACAGAGATGAAGGGAATAGTTGGAGAGCTAGGAGTAATGAGGATACCATTGAAAGAGGATGCTAGACCAGTCAAGCAGCGTCCATATAGATTAAATCCACGCCACAAAGAAAAAGTTAAGGATGAGATAGATAAGATGCTAGCAGCAGGCATCATTGAGCCAGTGGAAGAAAGCGAATGGGTTAGTCCCATGGTCGTGCAAGAGAAGAAAACTAAAGGAGACATCAGGATCTGTGTCGACTTGCATAAACTCAATGACGCATCGCTTCATGATCCATTTCTGACACCTTTCACTGATGAAGTACTAGACAATGTGGGAGGACAGAAGGTCTACTCCTTCATTGATGGCTTTTCAGGCTATCACCAGATCAGAATCCACCCAGAAGACCGACATAAGACCACTTTTGCAACAGAATGGGGCTCATTCCAGTATACGGTAATGCCCTTTGGTCTTAAGAATGCACCAACTATCTTTTCTAGAGTAGTAGTTGCCGTATTTAAAGAATACATCCATAAATTCCTAGAAGTTTATTTTGATGATTGGACTGTATTTGGATTAATTGACAAGCACATAAGAGATTTAAGACTGATGTTAGAGAAATGTAGGCAGTACCATATTTCTCTAAACTTGAAAAAATGTATATTCTGTGCGCCATTCGGTATTTTGTTGGGTCACATTATCTGCAGGCAAGGCTTGATGGTAGATCCCGCAAAGATTTCCATCATTGTAAATCTTCTAGCACCCAACAAAGTCAAACAATTGAGGACAGTACTTGGTCATACCGGGTACTGCAGAAAATTCATCAAGGGATACGCAAAGATTACAGCACCGATGGAAAAACTGTTAAAGAAAGATGTAAAATTCCTATGGAATGAGGAATGCCAACAGAGTCTAAACACACTTAAAGGGAATATGGTTACAGCACCCATCTTAGTATTTCCAGACTGGAGTAAGTCGTTTCATGTACATGTGGATGCATCTGGCATCGCACTAGGGGTGGTTTTAACACAACCCAGAGAAGGAGGTATCGATCATCCTATCGCATACTCTAGCAGAAAGCTATCGACAGCAGAAAAGAACTACACCACGACAGAAAGAGAAGGCTTAGCTATGGTGTACGCACTACAGAAGTTCAGGCACTACCTGTTGGGTGCCTCGTTCAAGATGTTTATTGACCATTCCACATTGAAGTATCTGGTCAATAAGCCAGTGTTAGGGGGAAGAATCTGTAGATGGTTACTCCTCTTTCAGGAGTATGATTTTGAAATCATTGTCAAACCAGGAAGATTGAATGCCAGACCTGATCACCTGTCGCGAAGAGACTCAGGAGAAGAGCCAAGTAATCTAGAGGACAATTTGCCAGATGCGCAATTGTTCTCTATCCAGATCACAGATGAGTACTATGCTGATATCATTCACTTTCTCACTACAGGAAGGGCACCTGATGAGTTTACCAAGCATCAAAAGAGGCAGTTGGTTGTTAAAGCAGCAGACTTCACCCTGATCGTAGGACAGTTATACAAGTTAGGTCCAGATGAAGTCCTGCGCAGATGTGTGATGCCGCATGAAAAAGAGGCTATTATTAGAGAAGCACATTCAGGCACCGCAGGAGGTCATTTTGCAGGAAAGCCGACTGCGCAAAAAATCCTAGCCGCAGGATTATGGTGGCCTACGTTACATAAGGATACTAAGGAATTTTGCAGATGCTGCTATATCTGCCAGAGGGTAGGAAAACCTTCACGACGAGATGAAATGCTGCTGCAACCGCAGGTTACGTTGCGTGCATTTAAAAAGTGGGCTATAGACTTTGTGGGTCCTATCAATCCACCAGGAAAATGAACTGGTGCGAGATATATCATCACTGGAACAGAGTACCTCACCAGGTGGGCAGAGGCCAGAGCAGTAAGAAATTGTGATGCTGCTACAGCCGCACAGTTCATTTTTGAAAACATCATCACTAGATTTGGATGCCCAGTAATTTTGATGAGTGATCAAGGCACACACTTCTTGAATCGCACCATTGAGGCCTTGACGAAAGAATTCCAGACACAGCACCATAAGAGCACTCCCTACCACCCACAAGCTAATGGTACGGTGGAGGCCTTTAACAAGATTTTAGAAAACGCTCTTACTAAGATCTGCAACAACCAAAGGAATGATTGGGACCTCAAAGTTAACGCTGTATTATGGGCGTATAGGACTACATGCAAGAAACTTACAGGACACACACCTTTCAGCTTGGTGTATGGACAGGAGGCTGTTATGCCTATGGAGTATATTCTTCCCAGTTTAAGAATTGCTCAGATCACTGGAATGGCTGATACAGACATGGTGCAGGAAAGGCTAGCACAGCTGCTTACCTTAGAGGAAGACAGATTCATCGCCGGATTCCATCAGAAAGTGCAGAAGGCACGAGAAAAAGCTTAACATGACAAACACATTAAGAGTAAGACTCTTCAGATCGGAGACCTAGTACTCCTCTATGACAGTAAATTTATTAAGTTCCCAGGGAAGTTCAAGACGCATAGGTTGGGGCCATATCAGATACAGCAAGTCACAGAGGGAGGAGCCGTTCAGCTCAACAAATTGAATGGGGAGATTCTTCCCACGATGATCAATGGTAGTAGGCTTAAGCTCTATGGTGACAGCCACTCCACCTCTTAGCCCTAACTCAGAGTCGCAAGCGGTGTAGATGTCCAGTGTAGTTGAAAGGAGGCATCGCACCGAGAATCATTCTACACCGGTAGGTATTCTAAGTAGCAGGAATCGCATAAGGACGGTTCATTTTGCACAAGTCTAAAAAAATAAAATAAAATAAAAAACGCTTAAGTTTGTTTTGAGCAAGAGATGCGGTGTGGCATCGCAGCAGCGCGATGTTCCTCCGTGCCACGTACCTCGTTGTAACGAGACAGAGGGCTAGTCAAGTCGCCTTCTGACATGTAGTTAATGAATAAATGATCGGTATACCTTACCGTAGATCCGAGCACAGCATAATCAATTATCCAGATTTGGCAAATCTTCGACGAGACCGACGCCTGCATACACACGCTTCGAGGGAAATTGATCGGATTTCAGCATTTATTGAGGATCAGAATGACGGGTGTGGTCTCGTCCAGACATTAATACGACCGACGGGTTCAGTCTAGATGACCGTTGCGTCCCGGCTTATCGCCTTCGGCATAAAAGTAGAAATTATTCATTCGGGAGGGTTACATTTGCAAAGAGCTGAGAGCTATAGAGTGCATTGTTAAGTTTTCCCTGTGCAGAGCTAATTTCATTACAGAGTGCTGTGATTTCCATAGTTTTCAGCCATTGCCAATCCAGAGTATAACAACCAGTGGGTTCTGTTCGAGGAGGAACCCGTAGAAGCGATTTTGGAAAGGTTCGAGCATGGTGGCCGTATGTCCGCTATGACGATGCCGCCCAGGGTTGTGAAATTAGGAACATCACAGGTCAGACAACCACCAAGGATGAGGAGTCAAGCGCAGGATGTAGAAGACGTCATCAAAGTCTTTGCTGAAGAGAAGAAGAAAGACGAGCCGATCACTGAAGATAAGAAAGCAGAGCAGCGGAATGTTGAGAAGAAATCTCCCGCCAGGAAGAAAGTAAAAATGAGAAAAAGAAAGCAACGGGAGAAGGCAGCTGACCTATCTGATCAGCTAAGAGAAGAACAAGAGATTGCTGAGGCAAAGAAACAAAAATCTAGAGATCAGAGGCATCATGAATGCCTGGAGTGACTTGTTGAGAAGAAAAGTGAAAGGGAAAACAAACCGAACAAGTAGAGCTCCAGCGTGCAGACAAAGGCTTGTTCTTAGCATGGAATTCAAGGCCTGTGTAGTTCTTGTAAGGACGGATCCAGACTGAATGAAATGTTTGAGAAGGTTGGAAGATACAGATTTCTACTTTCCTTGTGATAAAAGTTCTAACCCAGATAAAGAGGAAAGGATATCTGTGGAAGACTTCTCAACACCTGAAGATCCTTAAAAGGTCTCGCAAGCGACGAGAGCAAGAGCATGACAATGAGGGAAAGAAAGATAAGAGAATCCAACGAACTAAGTTACAGAAACTATAACGAGCGTGTCGCAGCTATGCAGAACGAAGTCGCAGGACTTCGGGACAAGCTTCAGCGCACTTCGCAGGAAGCCAAGGAGAAGCTACAACAGGAGAAGCCCACTGGTAGTGGCTCGGGGATGAGCCACAAGTAAGTGTTAGGGGATTGTTGGAGCAGAGTCCCGTAGCTACAGGAGAAGCTGCCATTTTAGCGGATAGATAATTTGGCGGAGACGAAGAGATAAGGTAAAGCTATGACGCCGTAGCATGTTTCTAGCTGTAGAGCAGAGCCAGAAACCGTGACCGTTGGGACAGAGAAGTCAAGAAAGATGACAGTACCTGAGCGCCCGAGAAGAGAGAGCTCAACCACTGCATTGAAGGCAGTGGAGAAGACAGGAGGGCTCAGCTACCCTCATAAAGGAAAAGGAGCGACGAGGCCGAGGTATTGAAGACGAAGGACAGAAGACGGGAAGCGGTGCATAGTACCCATGGTCAGCGCCGGGAAGCATGGAAGACTACAGAGAGCAGTGGTGTGACGGAAAGTGGCTACCCCAAGTACAGATATGCCGACTGTCACTAGTTAGGGTTTTGGGTTACTGTTGGGACAGGCCCACAGTGTTGTAATGGCGAGACCTTCGGGCCGCCTATAAAGGGATATATTTTGTATTGTAAAAGGTTAGCTAGTCAGTCCTTCTGGAGCTACTAGGGTAACCTGTAGTTATTCAGACATCAACGAGTCTGAGAGTCCAATAGTCTGTTAGCTCATTGTTATTTTGTATTGTAACAATCCGTAGGGATTGGCAGAGAGAGAGAGAGAGTGAGAGTATATTGTAAGAAGGCAATATAGAAAAGAGATCTAAGAGAGAAGGGCTCCAGGTTGTGTGCGGAGTTACCCAGAAGATCTCTAGTTGCATATGCGGTGCAGTAGAACTGTGTACCTCTCTCAGGTTATAATATAGAAACACAGTTCTGTGGACATAGCTTCTACCCTGGAAGTGAACCACGCAAAACCAGAGCGTTATATGATTGATTCATGTGATTGTACTTACTTGTTATATCTGTCATTCATTACCTGAACCTTGCTTACAATAAATGTATGTATGTGTTATTCAGTTTACAGCATTATAGAAGGATAAATGCAAGTTGAAGTCTTTAAGTATCCTATATAAGAGTTTGTCTATGTTTCAATTAAGACGGTTAAGAGTCGCAGTGTAAAACAATCTCGTGTGTTGAGTACTGTAAGTTGAACACCAGTACGCTAAGTACGCTGGGTCGCAGCGATAGGATATTGCAGGGAGGCGATATCGCACCATCAGAGGAGCTGTGGTGCACGGTACCGCAGGTTGAGGATTGAGCGTAGGAAAGAGTTACGTGTTGCCCAGGACGCGGCGATGCGATAAGGACTAGAGTCATCACGAGTAAAAGGAACTGCGCACTGCAGAGAGGAGACAGCTCTCGCGAGCTAAGAAGAGTTGCGAGACGCACATAGGATGCGACAGAACCTGGTCAAGACACTTGAGTCTTTGGCCAACCCATTAGGATCACTTCGGGTGAGACTTCAGGCCGCTCCGCGGTCTGTTGCCGAAAGGGCCAGTGAGCTAGGGGTGTTATTGGTACATAATAGTAAACCCGGGTCTGCCCAACGACCAACAAGCAAGTTGGAGTTATCGGGGACAAGGTGCTAGTCTTGTGAAGGAGTGTATCAGCACCAAGGCACATGGTTGTAATCTCTTTCATTTATTTTCTAATGCAAAGTTGATTTCCGTCCCACATGTTTGTTGCGTTAATCTCACATATATGTTATTGGATTCCTTAGTCACTAATATGGATGTGTAGATGATTTTCTGGTAGCTTTGATGTCTTTGTATGTTTGATATGTTTTACAGGTATGCAGGTCCTTCATCAGAGTTACATTCCAGGCGCCTATAACATTCAGGGAAGGTCTTCAACCGAGTTATTCATTCATTTGTTCTGGATCTGAACCATTCAGACCAGAGGAATAGCTTCTGTCCGCAGAAGGTGATATATTCTTGATAATTCCAGGCAAAGGTTGTGAACCTGGTAGGTCTAATATCCATGCAGAGGTTGTGAAGCCAGAGATTGTATATCTCAAAGTTGCTTTGGATATTTTTGAAACTCTAAATATGCAACCTCAACTTACTTGAGGCACATATCAAAGCTAAGTTTAAATGTCTGACAACCCAGGTTGAAATGGGATGATCCATCAAATCCGTGTGTGATATATGCATGTAACAGTGCATTGCATTGAATATGCGCACTAACTCATGCCCATCCAAACCCAGATCTGCGAGGCCATTGGAGCTAGAAATAGTGCATAATTCATGAATAATCTGGATTTTCAAGAATGTGGGGATACATGACTGCAACGCATAGGCTTAGATTGGGAAATTGAAGAGTATGCTGATGGGCTTAACGCCACGAGTATAATATTGGAAGTATGGATAGTGGAAGTAAGGGGAGATGAAACTATTGTAGGTGCTACGGGAAACCCAATAATGGAAAACTGCCCATTATCTGAATTATCGTCCACTTTATCAAGATCATATTCATTTGGATCTTTACAGAATGAGCATTACAATTTTACATCTATAGATTTTAGAGTCCATCTTTTGAATTCTTTGCCTATTACAGATAGTTTTCCATTAAGAATTCTTGGGCATTCTAAAATATTTGTTTTTGTTTGGTAAACTCAAAATAAAAGTATTTAATTAATTGTGTTGAACTGTGTTTAAGGTTTTTTATATTATTTCATTTTGTATTTTTTTTCTTTAGGTAATATTTTCTAATTATATTGTTTTATATTTTTTAATCCAAAATTAATATTTTGCTTCAAGTATTAGGGTTTTATTCATATTGGAAAAAAATACATGTTTTCATAGATTTTTGTGACAATGTTTTTATTAATTCTTTTTATACTAAATTTAAATTTATCAACATTTTCTCAAGTTATTTTTTTATTCTCATCTATAAACCCATTTTTATATTTATTATTAATTTATTAGTATTTATATGTTTTTAATAAAAAATTGTTTTTGAAGATGTCCAAATATTGTAAGACTTCCATTTTTTCCTTGAAATCCAATTTTTTTTTTTTTTTAAGCAAAATTTAAAAGTAAGAGTGTTTTTTAGTTGCAATTTCGATAGTAAAAATAAATTGAGCACCCTCAAAAACTTACTGTACACCCAAAATTTCAGAACTATCCAAGTGTAACCTAAATTTTTAGAAATTTCAATCAAATTTTGTCAAAATAATACCTAAAATAATACATCTTTTCCAACCCAAATCTTAAAATTTTAAACTTATATCATAATAATATCAGACTCTAAAAAAGGTTTGTAATTTAAATTTTTATTAAAATAAAATATTTTCACTCACTAACTTTCTCAATTTGGAACTCGATTACTAAATTGGTATATATTCATTTTATATATATTAAAATCTCTTTATACTGAATTGAAATGCTCAAGAATCTTTCCATAATGGACAATGTGAAATCATTTCAATGATGTCTTCTCTATTAATATGTCAATATGTACTGGTCTCTTGAATTAGCCTGCATGACAGATTGATCGTTGTCTCTAGAGACTGCGCTAATTATATGGGTGTTTCATTATCTCATGTGTTTTCATGATTAACTTCCCCGTTTCCTACTCTATAACTAAACTTATGTACATTTTTGCATATATATTACAATTTCCTTATACAAAAATGTAGAATGAAATGCCCAACAATATTCCCCATATTGAAGTGTAGAATGAGCCACACAATAGATCTCATCAATGACGTCCTGTCTATTAATATGTCAATCTCGCCTTCTAAATTTAGTTGCGTGACAGATTGATTGTTATATATGGAATTTGGGCTAGTTAAATGGGTGTTTGATTATCTGTTCAGCTAGAGTATTTCGGAGATGCAATCATAGTGAACGGCAAGGCATGGCCTTACTTCAGGTGCAGAGAAGGAAATACCGATTCAAAATCATGAATGCCAGTAACGCTCGCTTCTACAGGTTCACATTGAGCAATGGAGTGAACATGACGCATGTAGGCTCTGACTTGAGCTACTTAGCAATGCCCTTGACTGTCAAACAATTCTTGTTGGACCCTTCTGAGATTGCAGACATCGTCATCGACTTCATCGATTCGTCCACAAACTTTATAACTACCTAGCCCTTTATTGTTTTACTAGAGTACTATGCCTATAATAAATTCACTAGACTTGCTTTCATCACATAAACTTACATTACCTACACACAACTTTTTCTCATTTTTGCAACATATCGAAGTTTTCTTCGGTGTTTCATTTCCCCGCTTTGGGGGTATGCTAGTATTGAAATACATTTCTGATATGGGTTTATGTTGTAATTTTCAAAATCAAACCATATTTTTCAAAAAAACAAATACCGAATTTTCGATTTAAAAATAATCTTGACCGCATATTTCTTATGAATCAACGGACAAGTTCAACCAAACACCATAGACATAAACAAAATCCATAACCCGAGATCGGGAAACAAACATCCAGTTGAAAAAATAACTTTATCCCCCGTTTGCCAAATCCACAATATCGTAAATCGCAAATTGCAAATGCCTACTTCCGATTGCCAGTTGTCTGTTCCATCACTGACTTGCAGTATGACACTAAATCCGGAAACACGAATAATTTCCGATCTCCCAAAATAACTCACAAAAATTAAATTACTGAAAAACACAATATTTTTACCCTTTCCACATTTTCACATCTTGGTACGAATGCTAATAATAATTTCTTCTTACTTTAATGTGTGTTCACTCCTCTTTTTGTCAAAAATGACTTTAAACACTCCTTTTCAATTTTATTTAGTTTTCCACGCCATTGACCGATTGATATTAAAATAAAATAAAATAAACGCTCCAATAATTCGTGCGAATCATGAACAAGGTGACCAGGACAACCAGTCGACCTGTAAGAGATGGAAAGGTTCTAAATTTGACCCTTGACTTTAGTTTAGGTATCCATTCTCCCAGTCACTATCAATTTGGCAGCATGGCCCCTCCATATACACAATGGACATCCCACATGTGCGAAGAGATCCTCCAAGTTTCATAGAGGAGTTGGTTATCATTTTGATGACCAAAAACCAAGTTTGACATCATCCCCCACCTCAGTTGCACAGACTCCGCCAAGTTTAGAATCTCCTTGAAAAGAAACAACCATTGCGTTTTAAATAAGCGAACGCGCCTTCTCATCATCAATTTGTCTCCAAGCCTGTGCGATTAGTGGGCGTTTTATCATATGGTAGTTGTGTGTCGTGCTTATCTATAGGCCAATATGCATATAATTGGCGCCACCGGCATCCTTAGAGCGACTCGAACCTCGTTCCACTCTTCCATATCTCGAGCTGTTTCGGCATCCTGTTTCTCTTCTGCGTATTCCTCCGTTTCTCCTCGGTTTCAATCAGTTGCGGCCCTCCGAGGGTTTCCAAGCGGTTCCCCGGCCGTAAAATCTTTAAATACCTCGTCGTTCCTAGGCGATCAGGTGCGATTCCGGAGCCTGTTAGGTCTTCATCACTGGAGTTCGAATCACGGGCTCAGGGCGCACGCGAGGTCATCCGCTGCCGTTCTCAGCCCCGTCGAGCGGAAAATGTCTACCATGGGTAAGTAAAAGACTCTTCCGATCCCCTCTGCTTTGGCTAAAATTTGCATGATTTTAAGGATCTGCCAAAGACGATGCTTTTCGGCCTTTTCGTTTGATTGTTTGCCGGATCGGCGATATTCTGGTGTTATTCTGATTCTGTCAAGGTTAAAGTCAGATAAATTTGGCGGACAATCCTTGTGATTATTGATCAAAGTTGTTTGATCTCAATCTTACCTGGAAACTACTTTAGATTCTGGTGCGAAGTGAAATGTATTTTTCAAATTTCATTAAATTCTATTAGAGCAAGCTGTCCGGAGCATAATTTTTGTAGAGCCTGTATTTCTAAAGAAATTATCTTTAATAGACATTTGATAGATTAAAGTGGATAGTAATTCGTAATTTTCAGGGATTTGATTCAGATCTGAAAGTCACATCCCTTACCCTCATACCCTCAATCCCTTACCCTCATACATTATAGAATTTAGTGGAAATGTTGCAATTCTGAAATTCTGAAAACTGTTAAGTCTGTTGAATTCTAAATGGGATCTAAAATTCTACTTTTTGCATATGAACTCTGATGAGCTTGGAACCACTCTCAAACATCCTGAAACAATTAATGGTAATATTAAAAACTTAAGTAAAATGATGGAAAATGAAAGATAAGGAGTATACTACTTTTACTTTAAGAATACCACTTTAAGAATTTAATATTACCATTATTGTTGAACACTTCCAGCAGGTAGACACACCTCCAACAAGCAAAATAGTGACCAAACACAGTCAAAATTGGTCTTAAAAACATTTTCTAGGTGTGTAGTTCAAAAAATCAGAGTTTAAATAGCGACTTAGGGAAAAAATTGCGAGTTTGACTTGTGTTGACTCAGTCAAACCCGTTTGCTTCGATTTTGACTTGGCCTGATCTGAATCAGCTTGTTCTGAGGATGATCCGAGTCAAACTTGTGATTTCCCGAGTTTGACTCACGATTCCTGTTACATTGAAAGAATGTGTAGCTAAAAATACAGTACAACTAAAATACGAAAGTAGACCTCTCATAAAGCCCTGTTATCATGCAAAATCTGTACAGGCAGATTTGCCCACTAACTATAGGCTAACCAACCCTTTCATGGTAGAAAGGCCTCTCCGTTTGGATGCAATATCCCAAATCCCGATATTTTCTAATTCTATGCAAATATGCTGATACAACCGGGCATGCAAACTGCCATGCAAAATTCCCTATTTTATAGCAAAAATTAGGGTTAGGGTTTGTAGGATAGAATGAACACTTACCACTGATAAGCTGGCTGGATTGCTCTTGAGAGAGTATGCATGCGTCAAGAGCTGGATCAGAGATGAACTGATATTTTCTGCTTCCAGTGATACCCCAGCAACACGAACCCCAGATCAGGTAAGGGTGACGTTTTTAGTGAAGGAGGTGTCCGATGAAGCTGCTGATTTGCAGGATTGATAGCCTTCCTGTGTCGGAGAGAATGCCTGGCACATGCAGAAATTCTGAGGTCTCTAGGCAGGCCAGCGAATTGTTCTAGAGGTGCAACTGCTCACGCCCCCCCTGATCTTGAAATCGCTGATAACTATTCAGAATGAGCACGATCGGATTTGATAATCACCGGGTACTGGAGTAAGATGCTGATGATGAGAATGATGCCTGGGTTTCGAAGTAAAACTGAGATCTGAAGACCCAGCGAATGAATAGGGCTTTTTGGCTGAAAAACCCTTACGGCTGCACACATGCCCCTGCAACAATCCCTGATGTATACTGGATAACTATGAATAAATGGAAGATCAAATGGTGAACCTGTATGGCTTACCCTGAATGAGGCTAGGGTAGATATCTCACTACCGAAACCCCGCTAGCTAAAGACGCTGTCTCCAACCCCAACTGCTGTGCTGCACGCTGTGCTGCTATTCAAGAGCTCCAAAATAATAATCATCAAAAGTGAGTCGCCTTTCACTTTATCTTCCTTTTATAACTTTCAACTACGAAAACCCTAATCTTTGACCTAATTAGGTCACTTTATTTTCTAATTTGCAGTTGACTTGCATGCATGCGCATGGAGACTTAAATGAGTGCATGCATCCTTAAATAATGCTTTAGATGGCATGCATGATGGTGGCCTTTGGCCCCAGTGGCCCTTCTTGACCTAATGGTGATAACATGATGATGCCCTAGATTTTCTATAGATGGCATCAGTCTTTAGATGATTCCCTAACTGTCAGTAACTGCTCAAACCCACAGGAATCACATAGGTTAGCGGTTTTGGTCCTCAATGCCTAATCGGATGGGGACATTACAGTCCTCCCCGCTTGAGATTGCTTGTCCTCAAGCACCTGCAAACTGGGATGCTGCAATACCTGTTCACCTAACCATGTGGAATCCTCTGGTGGTAGTTCCTTCCATCGAACCAAGTATTCCCTAATTACCTTGTTCCTGAGTTTCCTTTCTCTAGTCTGTATGATTCGTTCAGGAATCAGTATCAGCAGTCCTTCATCATCTAAAGGAGGTAATTCTGTTGATGGAGCAATGTGTTGCCCAAGGGTCTTTTTCAGTTTGGACACATGGAACACATTGTGAATTTTACTTTCCTGTGGTAGTTCTAGTTCATATGCCACCTCTCCCACCTTCCTGATTATTCTGTAGGGTCCATAGAAGCGAGGTTTTAACTTTTTTGCTCCTTTCTTCTTAAGCGAAGATTGTCTGTAAGGTTGGAGCCTTAAGTATACCAAATCCCCTACCTCAAAGCTCCGCTCAATCCTGTGTTTGTCTGCATTTAACTTTTGTTGATTCTGGGTTGTCTGTAAGTTTTCCTTCAAGATTTTAAGAATATCTTGACTGTCATGTATCCAATCCTTTGCCTTAGGAGCCCTACTGTCTCCAAATGCCAAGTCTGCATAGTCCAAGGCCACGTAGCCATATAATGCCTTAAAAGGAGTCATCCTAATAGACATGTGATAGGTAGTATTATAGCAATACTCCCCTAAGTGTAGCCATTTGATCTAGGTTCGCTGTTGCCCTGTTATGTAATTCCTCAGATATCCTTCAATCCACTTGTTGACTATTTCAGTTTGTCCATCGCTGTGGGGATGATAACTCGTGCTGGTAGCCAGTTCGGTCCCCACTAATCTAAATAGTTCCTGCCAGAAGGCACCTGTGAATCTGCTATCCCTATCACTGACAATGGTCTTAGGTTTGGTAGTGGCTGAAGCAACCCTGCTGGATGGATGTTCTCAATCTTGTTCTGTTGACAGATGCTACATTCTCGTACGTGCTGCATAACTTCCCCCTTGAGGCCCTTCCATGAGAACCTCTCTCGGATCTGTTTGTAGCAATGTTACAAATATCGTGTCGGCGAATATATTGCCGAGGGTCCAAAAAGAAATTATTGGATTTATCGCCGAAAATGTCGGCAAACATCGGCAAAATAAAAAATATTAAAAAATACAAAAATTCAAAAAATTACTATATATTCGAAAAAATCACCATAAAATCGGCAAATATCGCAATAAAATCGGCAAATATCGCGATCAAATCGGGAAAAAATTGCCAAAAAATCGGGGTGATATATTGCCGATATATCGCCAGTGAGTTGACATCGCGATATATCGCGATGTTGTCGATATATCGACGATGTTTGTAACACTGGTTTGTAGGTCTTCAAGAAACCCTGATGTCCTGATAATGGAGAGTCACGTGCTGCTTGAATGATCTTTTTCCTCAATGTGGATTCTGGGACGAGGTATATTCTGTTCTTGTAATAGATGATGTCATCAACAATCCTATACCTGTCATCCTGAATTTGTCCATCCAATAATTCGCAAGCGAATTTATTTTTGTAGTATTCTACTAAGAGAAGTGCCCTCCAATCTGTGGATATACTCTTGAGAGATAGTGAGGTGGGACGCCTGGATAATGCATCAGCTACTACATTATTCTTACCTTTTACATACTCGATCTCAAAATCTTAGGCTTGAACTTTGCTGACCCATTTCTGCTGGTGCTCATTCAGTTCCTTCTGCTCCAGGGAATACTTGAGGCTGTTATGATCTGTTTTGATTTTGAACTTACTGCCCACTAGGTACTGTCTGAATTTCGTGAGAGCATGTAAGATGGCTAGCATCTCCTTGTCATATATGGAGTAGTGGCGCTCGTAGTTTTTCAATTTACAGCTCTCAAATGCAATAGGGTGATGATTTTGCATCAATACTGCTCCTAACCCTTCCCCTGAGGCATCACATTCTACTACAAAGGGTTGTGAGAAGTCTGGTAATGCTAAAATTGGACAGGAACTCATAATAACCTTCATCTCCTCGAAAGTTTTATGTGTTAAGTCTGTCCAGGTGAATGCTCCCTTCTTTGTGAGATCTATGAGGGGTGCTGCAAATTGGGAGAATCCCTTAACGTACCGTCGGTGATAGGTGCACAGTCCTAAGAAACCTCTCAAGTCTGTGATTGTTTTTGGCAAGGGCCAATCTTTGATAGCTCGAATTTTCTCCATATTGACCTGTACTCCTTCCTCATTGATTATGTGCCCTAAGTACAACATTTACTTCATGCCAAATTCACACTTGGACATCTTTGCGTAAAACGTGTGTTCTTCTAGAATGCTCAGTACTTCATCCAGGTGTTTCAGATGCTCTTCCCATGTTTTGCTTTAAATCAGGATGTCATCAAAGAATACTAGCAAAAACTTACGTAGCTGAACTATGAAGGTATGGTTCATGCATGACTGGACAATGGTTGGAGCATTGGTAAGTCCGAAGGGCATGACCAAAAACTCATAGTGACCATAATGACAGCGAAAAACTGTTTTGGAGATGTCTTGGTCCCTTACTCTGATCTGATGGTATCCCGAGCGAAGATCAATCTTGGAGAAGTACTTGGCTCCTTGAAGTTCATCCATGAGTTCATCAATTCTAGGGATGGGATATCTGTTCTTAATGGTTTTTTTGTTGAGTGCTCGATAGTCGATGCACATTTGCAGTGTACCATCCTTCTTCTTGACCGATACTACCGAGGATGCGAAGGGGCTAGAACTGGGTCGAATATATCCAAGCTCCAGTAATTCTTTAATTGTTTTCTCGATCTTATTCTTGTATCTTTTGGGATGCCGGTAAGAATTGGTGATGATTGCTTGTGTCCCCTCCTCTAGCTCAATAATGTGTTCAAAGCCTTGGTCTGGCGGTCTACCTGATGGATGGCACCTAGGGTGAGCCCTAGATTCTTTATGGCATGAGGCCATTACAACAATATACTTGTTATGAGCTTAACATGTCACGAGAATAGAACTTGGGTGAGGAGAGTATAACACTCCATCAATCAACCAATCAGACTAGACCCAATTGACCTTTGACAACTTAGTTATCAAACAAAAGATTGAATTATGCATGAGCAATGGATACTTCTGTCTTGGGGCAGCCACTTGAGTATCATTTCATATGGTAGGTTGATTTACTTGTAGGCTACATAATATGTTGTTACTTTTGGCATAAATCTTGGTTTTTTCAGTGACCATGGTTTTTGCCGTAGACTTTGCTTTACTAACTTTAGAAGTTGCCATTTGACCTATAGGAACAAGTAACAACCATACTAGTGGGTACCATTTTGCTCTTGCATGCATCGAACTCCCTTGAATTTAATGGAAATACCCTTGGCTGGCTGCCATCCTGTTGGCTAGAAACTTGGTACATATGCAGGTTGCAATCTTCTTCAATGAAGGACATGTTTAAAATGTTGTCTTGTTGTTTAGAAGAGTGTTCTGGATGGTCTGGGGCAAACATATAGGCTGTTTGAGCAAATACAATACAATCCTTTTTTGTTATGGGGTAGTTCACAACTTCACACACCCTACAATTGTCACTGGAAGAGGAATATACCACAATTATTTTTGGACATGGTTATAGGAAGCTTAGGTTTCTTGGCCTTCTTTTCCTACTAGAAAGGCCTTTTGAGAGGGGGGATCTCTTGGCTGAAATGTTTGTTGATTTGTGAGGGTAGCCTGCTGATTTTGTAAGTTCGAATCATCTTGTTGTTGAGATCTTGCAACAAGTCAACAAATCTTGTTGGCATTTAATCGTTTTCATTGCCCCATTCTTTCTTCCTTTATTGCAGGGACCTTCCGTGCGAATTGAACAACCTAGAGGAATTTGGGTGAATCTTCTTGGTTGTGATCATATTCTTCTCTAGCTTAAGAGCAACAACAAGGGTACCCTCCAAATTCTATATATATTTCTCCCTAAGCAAGAAACCAAAAGATTCATCAGGCGTCTTAAAATTATAAAGAATGCAAACTCATTATTAGGGCACACATGTTGAGGAATCCTTGTGTAAAGTTTAGTAAAATGATTATTAAAATGGATATAGTTGCATTCTTGTCTTTGTGGATCGTTGTAAATTTTTCCAGCTAGAAGGAATTGTCCTGCCTATACCCCCACTTTTCTGTAAGTTCACTTCTTTAGAAGTTCCATCCATCGATGGTGCCAACAAGGAAGGATTTGTACTATGTTCATGTTGTTGAATTTTAGCATTAGCATGAATACTTTAAAATTTGTAGACTAACATATAACAAATGACAAGTGCAGTAAATAACACCAACACATCAACACACTGAACATAAGAGTTTTTCACTGGGGAAACCTTTAAAGGACAAAAACCCCAAAAGCATTAGTAATTCATCTTGTAAATGAGATGACTGAGTTCTTTAATGAATTCTCAAACCCTAATGGGTTTGTACCACAGATCCACAATTAACATAAGATAATTTTACACAGAAAAAGCCAAACTAGGGCTTTTTGCCCTAATTTTCTCTCTCCTGCCTAGAAAATCAGACTACTTGAATTTGCTGCCCGTGATCCTAGGCTTCTCGGTTCTTTTGTTCTCTGCCTGAATTTTTGCCCATGACCTGTTTGACCCTGCCTGGGTTTGCTGCTGCCCTGCTCGAACCTGCCTTGATTGTTCTATCCTCTGCCAGGACCGTCTTGCTGTTGCTCGGATCCACGGTGGCTTGCCTGAGGCCTTCTCTGTTCTGCTCGGGCTTTGTCGGGTTGGTCTTTAGGTTGCCCGAGCCCTGTTGGGCTAGTTTGTGGGCTGCCCGAGGGTCTGGTGCAAACCCAACACCCTTCGGGCTAGTCTATAGGCTTCCTGAGGGTGGATGGCAGCCCTCACGGGCTAACTTGATGGCTGCCTGAGGGTCTGTGAAGACCCTGAACCCTCTCGGGCTGGCCTGTTGGCTGCTCGAGGGTTCTGTATAAACCCGGCAGCCCTTACGGGCTTGCCTGATGGCTGCTCGAGGTGTTAGTAGAGGGGTCGAGCCCTAGAGGGGACTGCCCGGTGAAGGAAGAAAACCTGCCTGAGCCAATCTGGAGCTGCTCGCGATTAATCCGTGAAGGTGAGAGAACACTGCTGCTTCAAAAATGATAAAACCCTAGTTTAGGGTTTGATCAAAAGATGAGTGTGGATGCCCTAGCTAGACTCATCCATGCTAGGGCATAAACACAAAACTTACTTCTCTTCAATAACTAGTGAATTCTTCTATTGGAGCAACTGCAAGTGTGTGTTAATGAAATGGATTGATCTTCTTTTATAGCCTTTGAGTTACCTATAAGTGGACCAAAACTCAAAAGAACAAAATAATATTATTTTATTCTTTAATCACTTTGACTTTTGCCTTTAGTGGTACTAAAGGTCTTTTTGCACTTTCACTTTGACACCTTTAGTGGTACTAAGGGTCCTTATGTAGTTTAGACTTTTGCTTTAGCCTTCTTCAAGTGCCCTGTGGTCAAAACAAGTGGTCAAGGTGGTCCTTCATCCCCACTCAAAGTACATCATCATAAACAAAGAGAATTACTAATGCTTTTATCTCACACTCTGTGTGACACCAAGATCAGATACTAAGGTGTCTTAACTAAGGGTATCTAAGCCTTGGAGAAGATCACAAATCTCGTTGATCGAGGGTCAGAGTGTCACACATGCCCATACCCAGTCTAGGGCTTATAGTGTAATCCTGGTAACAAACCATGTGCCTCAACCATAGGCTGCATAATTTGACATAAGGTCAAATACTTGGTAACAGACCAAGCACCTCCATTCTCTTGGAGAATGGCCCCCAGCCTCGGGCTGAGTTCCTAGTCCCGGACTAGGTAAATTCTTGGTAACTGACCAAGTGCCTCCATTCAAAGAATGGCCACTCAACTCTAGGCTGAGTCCCCTGTGCTACTCTGGTTCCACATCCTGGTCCTTGACCAGATGTCACCATTCAACAGAATGGTCACTCAACTCAAGGTTGAGTCCCCTAGTGCTGGACTGGTTCCATATCTTGGTCTCGGACCAAATATCCCCATTCAACAGAATGGTCACCAACTCAAGGTTGAGTCCCCTAGTACTGGACTGGTTCCACATCTCGGTCCTGGACCAGATGGTCCACATCTCGGTCCCGGACCAGATGTCTCCATTCTCCTAAGAGAATGCCTCTCGATGCTGCTCAGAAAAATCAACACATGCATCTCCTTCAAGGGTTTGTACGAGTTTCTTCATAATTACATGCTTGTATTCAACTTCAAGTCACCCACAAACTTCAGGAAAACAATCAAGCATTCATTAACGGAGATTGCATTGTGCCTTGCAAATTTGCAAGGCGGTTTTGATATGCACCTGCAAGCATGTCATGCGATTAGTTAGGGAATTGAGCAAAGCTCAGTGGAGCATAAATTATATCTCCTTCCATTGCATTAACCTTAGATGATACTAATGTTGAAAAAACAATTGATGAGGACGTGGAAGAAAAACTCACCAATGAACTTACTAGAACAATGGATCTTACTAATGATGCACCTACCGTAGTGCTAGTGGTAGGAGATGACAACTACCTTGGAGGCAGTCATAATGATGCAATCACTCCCCAAATTCGGTGGAGTTGAAGGTAGAGTCTTATTCTTGTTTTGGAGAAGGTGTTTTGGTTCACTAAGGTCTGAAACTATGCCTTGGGTAGGATCAAATCTTGGTGATTTTTTTTGTATTATCCAGAGTGACTCAATTCTACAACAGTGGAGTTGCCCAGTGAGTTAGAAAGTAAAACAAAGCAATAAACTCACCTATGTCGGTAAAATGTCCAAGGATAGACGAAGTCCCCAACAATGATGCCAATTTGTTATCACGCAAATGTGTACAGGCATATTTGAAAGTTTTTGAGGTTCAATCCCAGCCCGGTTTCAAGGCAAATTTTTAATAGATTAATGCCCAACCCAGTTTAATAGTGTGCTGCAAATGAGTTGTAATTTCACCACCAAAATTTCAGACTTAGAAACACAAGATGAACTTCACATTTTTCAGGCAGAAAATTAAATAGAATGCACACACCATGAAAATTTCAGACTCAGGATTTTTCGGCAAATTGCCCAGGCAAAACCTAGAATGGGAAAACCTGTTATGAGAGAGAGGAATTTCATTTCTTAAGTAAAATAAAATGCAACAAAAAAGTACAACTCAAAATCAGTGCCAATCAAACTCGAAATCAGTGCAAATCCTCCTTGAATTGCGTGTTGAAGGTACTGTATGGACAGTCTGAAAAATACAGCCAATTCCTCCTCGAATTGCATGATGTCAGTATGGGTTGATACCTCGGTTTGCGTGCCAATAAACTCGACAAAAAAATCACCCTTGAATTTTGTGCCCACTCAGCCTAGAAACTCGTGCCTAGTCTGATGCAAAATCACATTGTACAGACTGGTGTACAGTTGTTGTACCTGCCTTGTAATTCGTGTCCACAACCCTCCCTTGAAATGCGTGCTAGAGTCCTCGAAATTCTTGCTACATTAAATGTTGTATGGTTTGATGCAAATCTTGTACCTGTGCCTTGGTTTTCGTGCCAATTTTTTTTTCTCTCTCAACTCTAGTTCGACTTCCTCTCCAAAAATGCTCACGATGAAGAAAAAATAAATGCATTCCCTTGCATTTTTGTTTGGTTGCTTGGGGTGAGTGAAGATGTTAAACTAGTAGCAACAAGGAAGGTCTTCATGCATGCATGTGTTTTTGCATGCAGAAGACTTAAATTAGGAAACCAGTTGTATTTAATTTACTTTTCCTAAGTTTACTTTGGAAAATAAATTAAAGTGATCTAAATTAACTTTAGTGAAACACTAGTTAAAGTGAAAGTGAAATTAGGGTTTTTGCTTTACCACTAGTTAAAGTGAAAGTGAAATTAGGGTTTTCGCTTTACCTAAAGTTATAAAAGAGAGATCAATTGGTGGAGAGGACACACACACTTGTATTTCGACAGAGACAGGATACAGACAGGGAAAGAAAGTCAGACAGAGGATTTAGCTGGGAAGATGGAGGAGCGAGCAGCAGGATCATCGAGCTTCGTACAGTTGGGCCATACACTCACACAGAAGGGTGTTGAGGTGAAGATGTTAAACTAGTAGCAACAAGGAAGGTCTTCATGCATGCAGAAGACTTAAATTAGGAAACCAGTTGTATTTAATTTACTTTTCCTAAGTTTATTTTGGAAAATAAATTAGGGTTTTCGCTTTACCTAAAGTTATAAAAGAGAGATCAATTGGTGGAGAGGACACACACACTTGTATTGCGACAGAGACAGGATACAGACAGGGAAAGAAAGTCAGACAGAGGATTTAGTTGGGAAGACGGAGGAGCGAGCAGCAGGATCATCAAGCTTCGTACAGTTGGGCCATACACTCACACAGAAGGGTGTTGCTGTTTAGCTGGGATTTGCCAAGTGATTCTTTCGGGTATTGCATTCGTTAGGTTTGGGTGAATTTGCAGTAATTGTAAAAGTTCCATATTTTCTCATAATAAAATCTATATCTGATTGCTGCACCGGTTTCCCATCTTGGGGTTTTTCGGGGGTTTCCATACCCAAAATAATAGTGCCAATATTGTGATGTGATGTTGTGATTTATTTCTCAGTTTTATATTCTGCTGCATACTGTAAAAGATATTCATGTGTTGTTATTAGTAGAGATCTTGCATGCACTGTTAGCCCTAGTTTGAATATTAAAGGAAAATTTACAGAAGAGTCATCTAATCCAAGGGCCCAAAATGAATTAGATGTGTGGATGAGAATTAATGCACTTTTAATTCTCACAAAAATTAATTTTATTCACTTCACTTAAATTTATCAAAAAGTCTCTTTAATCTCTAAAGTGGAATTAAATGCTTATCACAAGTCATTTAATGCAAGGGTCACTTTATTTCACCCTTTCCTAGTGTTTTAGGCATAATCACCCAAGGGTACAACTTCCAAGGTACAAAAATTTAACACTCGTGCTTATCGAAGAAGTTGTTCTTCACCACTCCCAACTTGTCCTCGAAGAAGACAAACTTGCCCTGCCTTAAGGATTTCGTCAGAATTTCTGCTACTTGCTCATTAGTGGAAATGTACCGTAACTCAACAACTCCTCTCTGAACATAATCTTGGATGAAATGGCATCTGATCTTTATGTGCTTTGACCTGTCATGGAAAACTGGATTCTCAGATAGCTGAATGCAACTTTGATTCTCTGTTGTAGTATATCACTGTGGGCTTAAGCACTTGATCAAACAAATCTACCAACAACTTGTGAAGCCACAGTGCCTCGCAACTAGCCTGACTGGTTGCCATGTACCCTCAACGAAACTCAAAGCAATAGAGTTTTGCTTCCAATTGAACCACGACACTGTTGTCGAGCCCAAACTGAAGCAGCAACCATAAGTGTTATTTCGATCGGCCACACTGCCTATCCAATCTGAATTTGTGAAGCCAACCAAACTAACTCCATTTGATCTCCTATAGTCTAGACCATTCGATCTCCTATAGTCCCTATAAGGTATCTCAACTTGAACTGACTAAGAGTGTTCACCGCAAAACACAAGTTTGACCTGGTGTTGACTAGATACATTAATGAACCAATGAGTTGACGATATAAAGTAGGATTCACCAACTTTTCCTCATAAGCATGGAGCTTCCTCTAGTTGGTGATCATTGGTGTGGCCATCGCCCTACAGTCCTCCATCCAAAATCTCCTTAGTACATAAACTGCATACTTTCCTTGTCCCAGGAAAATATGACCAAGCTCCTCCCAGACTTCTATCCCCAAATAGTAATGCATCAACCCAATATCTGTCATCTTGTACTTGGAAGCAAAATCCCTCTTGCCAGTTGCAATGAGGTGCTCTCCCTCGTGATAAACAAGTCGTCAACGTACAGCAGAAGAATGAGCGGATCACCACCAACCACGATGTAGTAAAGGTAGGGATCAACCTCACTCTTCTGTAATCCCATTGATAGCAAGTATGAATCAATCCTGAAATACCAAGCTCGAGGAGCTTGCTTCATACCATACAAGGTCTTTTTCATCCTACACACTTGAGACTCTCTCCCATGTATCTCAAAGCCCTGAGGCTGCTTCAAATACACCTACTCCTATAGATGTTCATTGAGAAATGCAATCTTCACATGCATCTGGTGGATCTTCCAACCCATCTCTGTTGCTATGGAAATCACTGCTCTAATTGAGGAATATCGAGCAACCGGTGCAAAGTTCTCATCATAATCAACTCCTACCTGTGAAAACCTCGATGCCACAAAGCGATCCTTGAATTTCTCCACACTGCCATCTGCAACATGCTTCACCTTGTAGATCCACATGGAAGTCACTACTAACTTCCCCTCTAGTCTCAGTATAATCTCCCATACGTTGTTTTTCATGATGGAACGGTACTCTTCCATTATGGCATCTCTCTAAACATGATGCCTCCTCAAAAGTAGATGTTTACGAATCACAAAGACTAGCAACTAATGCCATACCCAACCTGTCTGGCATCACCATAGTCCTCACTGGTTCCTTGGGCGATCCAAGAGCCTTTGCTTCCTTCAAGGTGTCACGAAGCCATTTAGGCTTCTTTGTCCTTGAAGGTGGCTCCCAAGCTGGTCTATCCTCATCTGATGAACTGCCAAAAGAAGATGGCCTAGAAACCTGTGAACCAGCGACTGGTGAACCCTGTGATCTGGTAGTTGCAATTGGTGAACCTGTGATCTGAGAACTAGAACTTGTCCTCGAAGTACCTGCTGGTTGAACCACTAAACCTGAAGACCCTTTGCCTGTAACCTGTGGCCCAATCACTCTGGAAACCTGTGAACTTGTACCTTGAGCTATTGGTAACTGTGAAGCTTCTTGAGGTGTGGGAGCTTGCTGCTCCTCATGTACTGACCCTCTGGACTTCTTGAAGGCCCGCTCCTTCTCAAATCTCACTTCCCGCCTCACAACAAACTTTCTTTAGTTAGGAAGATAAATGCAGAAGGTCTTTGAAGTCTCATCATAGCCCACAAAGATGCCTTTCTCTGTAGTGGGTTCAAGCTTTGTACTCTTCTTAGAAGGGACATGTTAATAAATCAAGCAACCAAATATGTGAAAATGACCAACCTCAGGCTTCTTGCTTGTGAACATCTCCTCAGGAGTCTTGCTCCCCAAGGCACGATGGGGACTCCTATTCTGAAGGTATACAACTATACTACATGCCACGACCCAAAGGAAGCAAGGAAGACTGTGATCATGCATCATGGCTCTCACTGCTCCCACAATAGCTCGGTTTTTCCTTTCAGCCACTCCATTCTGCTTAGGAGTGTAAGGTACTGTCAACTGTATTCGTATGCCCTCCTGATTGCAGAACTCATCGAACTTCTTGGAGGTATACTCACCCCTGTTATCTGATTTGAGTGCTTGAATTCTACTCCTAGTCTGGTTCTCCTCAGATTTCTCTCTCCTTGGGAAGTAGATCCGAGTCTTCTTGGAATAATCATCGATGAATGTCACATAGTACTCAAAACCTGTAAGGGAAACAAATGACATGGTATCAACAAATATGAATGTATCAAATCAAGCACTCTCACTTACCTGCGATCATTGCTCAGAAAAGTAGTCTTGGTGTACTTTCCCAAAGCACACCATTTGCACACATCATTGTCCTTTGTGTTGAACCCATGCATACCTGTAACAATGCCCCTCAACATCCTCAGAGTTGGATGATGCAGATGAGCCTTCCTCCGATGCCACAACTCACTAAGATCACTTTTGCTGCTATGTGCCAAAGCATGTTGGAGATGAAATAAGAGCTTGTACAACTTCCCACATCTGACTCCAATGGCATAAGAGGCAGATGTTCCTACAGTCTTGGGGAAAACACACACATGTCCATCCAAGAAATACACCCCAAGTCCTTTGTCCTCAATCGTGGAAACTGATGTCAAGTTCTTTTTCAGCCCAAGGACAAACAACACATCCCTCAAAGTCATGAGACTCATGAACTCCCTTTGAAATGTAACGGTACCACGCCCAACAACTCTGACAACTGTGTCATCCCCTAACACAACCTCCATGTCTATACCTACCTGTGAAAGCTCGGAAAACATCTCTCGAGCACCTGTCATGTGGCTCGAGGCTCCACTGTCAATATACCAAGTGCTGGTGGTGGATGCTCTGAAAGAATGGCTGATCAACAAACAATACTCCCTTTCAACCTCTATATCAGCGCTGATGATGATGGAAGCTCTCTCTCTCTCAACATGCCCAACGCAGAGAGAAAACTCTCTCGAATTTGGCTCCATACTCAATCTCTGTTGAAGCTGTGGTCTGCTTCTTCTTCTTCTTCTTGTTTGGGCATTGTGATGCATAGTGCCTAAACTCCTGACAAGCAAAGCACTTTACTTTGCTCAAATCCTTCTTCTGTCCACCTTGCTGCTGTTGTTGTTTCTTAGCCCCACCTTGCTTGGGGCCCTTCTTGGATGATTTCTTTTCTTTTGTAGTCGAAGCTACATTTTCCTCATCCTCCCTACTGTTGGAAGAGCTGCCCTGCACAAGTCTTCTTCGGTTCTCTCCTGTACAAAATGATTTTAGAGTCTATGCAAGGCAAGTTGTCCTTGGCAACTATAGCCTCCACAAAAACAACCCATTGTTTTGTCACACCATTCTCAACTGTATGCACTAGCTCACTGCTAGAAACAACCTCCCCAACTGCTGCAAGCTCGTCTCTCACCTGAGATATCCTAGGATGTCACTCCCTCAGCTTTGGCCATCTTAATACTCTTCAGCTTCTCCCTCAAGACCATCTTTCGGTTCTCATTTGAGCTATGGTATAAGTTGGTCAAAGCATCTCACATTTTAAATGGACAGTCTTTACCTGAAATATGTGGGATAACATGGTCCTTAACTGTATCTAGAATGATTCTTCTAGCATTGATGTCCTTTTTGTTAAAAGCAGATAATGTTTGTGCACTGGGGCTGCTGGGACATGAATTGGATTAGCCTGCGTGTTATATACCACTTCATCCCAAAGTTCATTCTCCTCCAATATAAGCACTATCCTAGAGACTTCCATGGAACAAAATTCCCTGCCCATTTAGCCTATCCTCCAACCTCAATCCGGTGGCCATTTCAATGCAAGTTCAAAATTCAAGGGCTGTTGCTCATTGACAAAAGAAGACCCACTGATAGTCTGAAAATGCCCAAATCTGCCCACAAGCTCTGATACCATGAAAGTTTTGAGGTTCAATCCCAGCCCGGTTTCAAGTCAATGCTGCGAATGAGTTGCAATTTCACCAAAATTTCAGACTTAGGAACACAAGATGAACTTCACATTTTTCAGGCAGAAAATTAAATAGAATGCACACACCATGAAAATTTCGGACTCAGGATTTTTCAGCAAATTGCCCAGGCAAAACACAGAATGGGAAAACCTGTTATGAGAGAGAGAATTTTTATTTCTTCAGTAAAATAATGCAACAGCTTTCAGCAAATTGCCCAGGCAAAACACAGAATGGGAAAACCTGTTATGAGAGAGAGAATTTTTATTTCTTCAGTAAAATAATGCAACAGCAAAGTACAACTTATCTCAACCAAGTAGACCAAATTTCCAGCCTCGATTTCAGTGCCAATCAAACTCGAAATCTGTGCCCTCAAATTGTGTGCTGAAGGTACAGTATGGACAGTGTGAAAAATACAACCAATTCCTCCTCAAATTGCGTGCTGTCAGTATGTCTGATACCTTGGTTTGCATGCCAATAAACTCAGCAAAAAATTCACCCTCAAATTTTGTGCCTGCTCAGCCTAGAAACTCGTGCCCAGTCTGATACAGAATCACAATGTACAAACTGGTGTATGACTGCTGTAGCCTGTACCTGCCTTGAAAATTGTGTGCACAATCCTGCCTTGAAATGTGTGCTAGACTCTTAAAATTCGTGCTGCATTAAATGCTGTATGGTCTGATACAAATCCTGTACTGTGCCTTGGTTTTTGTGCCAAGCTTTTTCTCTCTCAACTCCAGCTTTAATTCCACTCCAAAAATGCTCATGAAGAAGAAAAAATAAATGCACTCCCTTGCCTTTTTGTTTGGTTGCTTGGGGTGAGTGAAGGGTCATCTCTAATTCAAGGGCCCAAAATGAATTAGATGTGTGGATGAGAATTAATGCACTTTTAATTCTCACAAAAATTAATTTCTCTCACTTCACTTAAATTTATCAAGAAGTCACTTTAATCTGTAAAGTGGAATTAAATGCTTATCACAAGTCATTTAATGCAAGGGTCACTTTATTACCCCCTTTCCCAAGTGACTTAGGCAAAATCACCTAGGGGAACAACTTCCAATGTACAAAATTTTAACAATATTTGCCTGATTGGTGATTTTGCCTAAGTCACCAGGAAGTTGGTGGTTTGTCAGTCTCAGTGGTTGTCCCTAAAAGATGTATGCTTCCATCTAATCAAAGGTCTGCATAAATTCCAAGATCAACAAAAAGAACTTCCTCTTGTTCTGTCCATAGACAGTCAAGAGTGAGGGTAAGTTTCAAATAACAGTTGTACTTGTAAGTGGTTGAGATCAGATTCTTGAGATAGATGTAACGGCGAATTTAATGAAATGAATGTCTATGTTAGGTGAAGGAAATTCAAATTAAGTGCACTGTAAAGTGTAAACTATCATAACACTACGAAATAACTTAATCAATGACATCCAATAGGTTCATAAAGCTAGAACAAAGCATAATCATACCAAATCACATATTACTGAATAAATTGTTTGCATCATAGTGAGTTATAGGTGATACTCTGCCATGGATCTCCTTGCTTGTAGTGGACGTAGTTGTCTGACATGTGGTGAATGTAAGAGGGAAGAGCTGTTCGCTGCCAATAGAATAAACTGTCTAACCCCATCTCTGCTTCTCAAATCTGAATATAAAGAAACTGCTATTTCCTTCTACCAAATCAATCTTGCTGCTGGAAAGAAAACAGACAATAAGACATACATAAGCCTAAAAGCTTTGAATGAAGGTCACTTTTGGGTCTTCACTTCTGTTTGGATGAGTTTTTGTGTCCTTTTCACTGAAGGCAAAAACATATAATGCTTTCCCCTGCTTGAAACCTTTCCTCACTCACAGTATTTTATATATTGTATTTCTGGAATCTATTTGCATGCTTGAATTTGTTGAAGACCTGTTCTGTGTCTGTTCACAAAGGCTCCTCTAAAACAGCACTTAAGATCCTTTCAGTCATCCCTACACCAGCCTTGTAAAAGATGGCCTGTCTAATCAACTTGCAATCAACACAGTCCTGTAGTAGCTTCTAACTGTAGATAGGGTGAGAAACCCTGTCAACACACTTCAAGTCGCTCAGTATCTCTTTGTGACTAATGCGAATTGATCATACAGGAAATTCACTGATAATGACTCATACAGTAATCCACTCCCACATTTCACTGCTTACTGATAGTGGCCTCAACTCTGCCTTGTGGAAGTGAATTTGGAGGCCATTTGTCATGAGAGAACCCACTGTCAGCCTGCTGTCCTACTGTTGATACACTGTCAATTCGGTCCTAGCTGCTGCAAAATTAATCCATTATAACATCACTTACAGCCAAATCAATGATTAGAAATAAGTGGCGAAACTTTTACCACTAAATAGATTCCCAATGATGTGACCAGGCCTGTAGTTACAAGGTTGTCATTCTTTGTTTCCAAAAAAACATATTCACCTTGTATGGACAGCACACAGAATGAGGTCTTAGAACAGCCAATACATCCACCATGAATAAGAAGTCTTATTAGTTTTTAAATTTTTTTAAGAATAATAAATATGCTTGCTAGAACAAGACATTTAGCTAGGAGACATTAGCATACTTGCCAACCTCAAACGTTCAAGGGAACTAGGCATAGTCAATAAGTCAACTCAGAATCTGGCTTTATTCTCATGCTATAGGAGAGGGTCGACTTCCAGCTTTTACTAAGCAAATCACGATGGTGAACTAAAGTATTAAAGCTTTTAAAGTCACTTCTAAGTTCTAATGCAAGGATAACAACCATATTGGCAATTTAAATAAAGGTTTGGATTTAACAAAAATGATAAACGGAATAGTGTCCTCAAAAAAGCAAGGTGAGTTAGGGTTTTGGGAGATCATCCTAAGGTTTTAGCACAAAATAATACTAGACCCTAACATGAAATGAAAAACATCTAGCTAGCTGCTAGGTATTTTCCTCTTCACCCATTGGCACCTTGGACAACCCCACCACAGCATGCTTGGGAACCATGACATCTAACCTGTATATGCCATACTTAGAAACTGCTAATTATAGACAAGAATTAAAAGCAGCCTTCCCCCAAAATGTGAAAAGCAGGAAAGACTTTCCATGAAGGGAGATAGTATATCAGTATCAAGTTTTGTAAAAAAGCAAAAAAACAGTCTCAAGTAGACTCGTTTTTTAACAAAGAACATGAATATATGAATATCTCTACTATGCAGTCCCCTGGATCTTGGGCTCCTCACAAAAAATAAACTGCTAAAAATAACAGTTCTCTCAGACTCTGATGGCTTTGGAAGGAATCTGGACCAATGTGCATGTTTGGATACACCTCCAATGGAACCAACCTGATGGAATTTCACTGGGTCTTAACCCTCTAGTAGTGCAAGCACAACTGGGGTTTAACAAGTCCAAGGTGTAGAAAGCACATATAAATCAAAGTTCATTCAATAAATTAAGGAGAACAATGATCAAAAATTTGTTTGAAATGATTCCACTGTTTTTCTGTGTCCATTCTTTATTTTGTCTTGGTCCATTCTTATCTTGTTTTGGAAAATTGTTCTAGCTTATCTCTATTTGAGTTTACATTTATTTATAAGAAAATAATACATGGGCTGAAGATCCACGAATGTAGTCATTGTCTTGTGATGGAAAAGTAATGAATAGTATGAGCTAACATTAGCTATTGTGCTATTCTAGTTCACTCTTATATTAACAATTAATGATTAGTTTAATTGTTAATAGTGAAACTACAAACTACAGCATAAGCATGCTAGCATAGAATGTGTATGGTTTCCTTGATATTCAAAAGTTTAAAATTGTAAATATATTTAAGCATTTAGATTATGTTTAATCTTGCTACTATGAAAAATAGAAACTTAATAGATGGATGAAAATGTGATAGTAATCTTGTCAAAATTAAAACTTAGAATTTGCTTCACCTCCATGTGCCATAAAATAATTTTAAGCAGCTGCTGCTATAGTAAATAAAATTGAGGAAAATGTAGGCAAATCCTATCACCAAAATTAATTTGTAGTCTTCAATCCTGATTAAAATATACTACTTGCTGATTACATAATTTCACTGAACTGTAAGCGGGGAGGCCTTGCCATACCATATTTTAACTTGACAGTATCAGAAGTTCATCTATTTTAATTTTTAGAAGATCTTAGATACAGGAAATAAGACGTTGGATTTAAATGTGATAATGGTTCTTATGGAATAGTCTTAGTATTGGTTTCACTTGTATCTAAAATGATTTTATAACCAGCATTGTACTACTAAATTAGCCTCTGAGAGTTATTAATAAATCACATCATCAAGGACAAAAGATGAAATGCAAGGCCAAATAATGACAATGCATTAACAGGAGATTTTTGCTGGTAATTGCTTTCATTAAGAAGTACTGCTTGATTGCATTTGATAGTGAGTTATCACTGCATCTTATTCTTATGATGTTATTTAAAATGTTGGTGCAGCGACAGAGAATGCTTTCAAACATATTTTGACTAGCCTTCCTAAGCCTGGTGGAGGAGAGTTTGGAAAGTATTACAGCCTTGCAGCTCTCAATGATCCAAGAACAGGTATCTTCATTTGTTTTATCTAACAGTTGTTGGAGCAACTATCTTGTATAGCACCAGAATGCTAGTTTATCTTTAGAAACCACAAATTTAACATATGTTTTGTCAACAGATGCTCTCGTTTCTGCTTCACATTGCATGTGTGAGATTAAATCAGCAGTGTTTTAATTTTTGTAAACTTGAGCAAGGGGAATACAATGCTGTGCCTTATAGTAGTCACCAATGGTTCCAGTGCTGCTGTTTTGTGGACATTGAGCTATTTGAATGCATTAAGTAGTTTCAAGAGTAAACAATTAATTTATTAGTCATTTTATTCCTCTGTGTTGTCGGTATTGCCTTAGTTGGTTTTAGTTGAGTGAATGGTTGTATGAAGAATCTTAATCATGAGTTGCTTAAAGGGGGATGGCCATAACAGGTTAAACTGTCAGTTTACTATTCTGTTTAGTAAAGGGTGTGTCCTTGCCAAGAAGATTTAGAAAAGTATTTTTATTCTGCCTAAACTCATAAGAAATGATCCTGTCCCTTCTTGGAGCTTAATCAGTATTACTCCATGCTTTAGTGTATTACCACAGATGGTCGGTAAAAGCCAAAGTTGAAACTTCCAACCTTTGGCACACTTTTCTTGTTTTTTAGTTAATTAGGCCCAGCTGTTTATTAAGCTTTTTGGCCCCCCTGCTTGTGATTTTTCCAGCGTACTTCTATTTGTTACTTCTCAGTCATGTTAACTCCTCAGTGCTGCACACCCTGTTTTATTGTGATCATTTCTTTGATTAAATTAAGGGTTTTGTTAAACAGCACCATGATTAGCAACTAGGGCGCAGAAACACGTTCATATCTTCTCTGTAATGTTTTTTTTGTTAAATGTATGTTGTTGTCTCCTGGGAGAGAGGATGCCAACTTGCTACCTTAAATCACAGTCTGGAGTCTAGACTCTATAACTTTTGATATATATAGCTGTTGGTTCTGTAGGTTGAGCTGTCTTGTTGTCTCCAATGTCCCACTCTATTCCCTTTGGAATTGATATTTGTAATAATTGTACATATTCTTGCACAGCTGGTGAGATTAAGCAAAATCTCTTCTTGCCTCATGACTCACTTAGGCATATTACTGAGATTTATCTGGCATACTCTTCTGGAATCCATCAATGCCTTCTTTATTTTTATTGCTTTCTTTCTAGATGGATGCATATATTTAAGTGACTTGTTCTCATATGAATTTGCACAGCTTGTAAGGTGTTCCAATAATTACCAGCACTGAATAAAGTTGTTGAAAAGTAAAAGTTACCCAGGTTCACATAGTTAACTTTGTTGAAATAAAAAAATTATATACCCAAGGTGTTTTTGATGATTTTTTTCTCAGTAGGGGATGGCTAACTTGGGTTTCTCCATCCTTTTTGCAGATAAGCTCCCTTATTCTGTCAGAATTCTTCTCGAGTCAGCAATTCGCAACTGTGATAATTTTCAGGTCACGAAGAATGATGTGGAGAAGATTCTTGATTGGGAGAATACTTCACCAAAGCAAGTTGAAATTCCTTTTAAGCCTGCTCGTGTTCTTCTTCAGGTGAGCTTATTGGCATGGTTGCCTCAAGCTTTGTCTCTACTTCTAATGGAGAGATTTGAGAATGCATCATAGTTTTACTTGTTCAGGTCACCTTTATCTCAAAATATCTATATGGAATGTTTTGGAGGATTTAACATTTAATTCCATATTGATTTTTACTTTTCAGGATTTCACTGGTGTGCCTGCTATTGTTGATCTTGCTAGCATGCGTGATGGTATGAAACGACTAGGTGGCGATGCTAATAAGATCAATCCTTTGGTAGGTTATTTGTTAAACACATTCTATCTACAATATTATCAGCATCATTACTTAATGCCACCAATGCAGAGATGAAATTCTTTACAGTTTATTGCTCCAGTTAAGCTCAATATTGTTTTTTAAGATAACTTTATGTTCTATAGGAAAGGTTTTTGATGTTCTGTCCCGTCTCTTTTAGGTTTGTTGTTCACAAAATTCTTCATAATTACAGCCTGTTATAAGATTTAATTTTTTAAATAATATTATAATATTATATAGAGTTCACTGGTGATAACAAATTCTGTATTTTTAGTCAAAACAATCCTTAAATGTGCCATTTCTCCAGTTACAGAAAATTGCTGATTTCTGAGGTGCACGATGATGGTTTTTGCTTATGTTTTCTGACATGGTGTTTTCAATTATACCTCTTCTCAAGGATTTTGGTTTTAAATTGTTAATATCATCTTCTGTGCCTGCATTTCTGATATTTTCCTAATCCAAATCTCTTATCTTGTAAGTAATATTACCCTTTTGTTTGCAGGTACCTGTGGACCTTGTTGTTGACCACTCAGTACAGGTTGATGTAGCTAGGTCTGAAAATGCATTGCATGCAAATATGGAGTTTGAATTTAATCGCAATATGGAGAGGTTTGGTTTCCTCAAGTGGGGCTCATCTGCATTTGAGAACACGCTTGTTGTTCCTCCAGGTTCTGGTATTGTACACCAGGTAAGATATTTAGCTTATGCACAGTCTGAAGGTCATATAGTCCTGATTGGACCAAGTTAGCATCTGCAGTTGAAATTGGGAAGTGTCAGTGAGGGGTTTACATTTTGCAGACTGGAATATTAATGACACTTGAATTAATTCTTTCCTCCAAATTTTAGTTTTGGCTTTAAAGGTTTACAGTCAATGATTTTATATTTTCAGAACTCTGAAAATATGGTTAGCTAAACAAAATTGTTGGTGCTGCAGGTGAACTTGGAATATTTGGGAAGGGTGGTCTTTAATGCCAATGGCCTACTTTATCCGGATAGTGTTGTTGGAACTGATTCCCACACAACTATGATAGATGGATTAGGTGTTGCTGGCTGGGGAGTCGGAGGCATTGAAGCAGAATCTGCTATGCTTGGCCAGGTAATCTGGTTGGATGTATGGGTGTTGTCTTTTTTCCCCAGGAAAAAATTGTATTATATTTAATATAAAAGCACATTCTATACAAACATGTGCATTCCTAACCATCCAAGAATGGTTTTAAAAAAAGTCTACTGATAAGAGTATCAAAAAACGCTGAAGGAGCTTCCCCCAGAAGGGATAAAATTAAACAAAATGCCACACTATAACTGTTTTACAAAAACCAGCTCAACATCGGTAAAGGCTCTCAAAAATAATATCTCTGAGTACCGCGTACAGTGTCCAAAGCTTCATCTAAGAACCATAATGTCCAATTGGCCCACCATTATGCATCATCATAGGTAAACAACAGCAGCACAGATGAGGTGAGCAACAACTCTCACCATCATCATCATCATACATCGTCATCTAAATAATTGAAGTGAGCATCACAGTAGGAGCAGCTTCCACAAGAAAATAGAAAATAATAAATAAGTAACAGTTATGCAATAAACTGCCTGACAGATTCCTGAGTGTGCCCACCCCTCAGTCTAGCACAGTTCGTGAAATAGCATTCAGAGATAGGCCGGCTTTGGGGAGGGAATCTGCATCTTTTTTATTTTCTCTGTACACATGTTCGAAAGAAATGGAGTGAAAGCATCCTGAAAAAGCACCAAAATGGGTTCTAAGAACAGATTCAGCATCCTACTTTCCTTGTTTACCCATTTGATTATCACCATAAACATGAATATGTGAAACTCCTTTTTCAGCAATAAGCATTAGTAATAGCTTTAAAGCAAAATGCTCAGCATAATTATTAGCCTCCCTTCCTAACCCTGTCTAAAATTTGTAACAGTGATCATTATTCATGAATGGGAGTTCTCCAGCTCCACATCTTGGTGGGTAACCTTGGCTAGCCCCTTTAAAGAAAGCCCATGCACTGGACTTGTCAATGAGAATAGGGGTGAACAGGGGCAATTTGCCCACATACAGATGAATTAGGTGGAGACTTTAAAGCTCCCAAATATTGCTTTGCTCTGCCCACTCCTGCTTTGCATATTGACAATCGATTAGCAGATGGCTTAAAGATTCCTCATTTTCCTGACATAATATATACCTGCTAGGTCTGTGCTTATTTATTTTTTGAAGCACTTTCCAGGGTGGACCCTTATTCACTATAGCCAGTCACATGAAGTTATTTGTGTTCATTGGAGACTCAATCTTCCACAGGTTTTCAGCACCATTGAATTTCTTCAGGTCTTTCTGCACCAAACATTGCCTTGTATCCTGATTTGGGTGTATAAAACCCTAAAGTAAGGTTTCTGGACCAGACTAAAGTGTCCTTTTTCTCTTTGATTGAACATGCCTCCACTTTAGCCTAGATACAGTTTTCCCATTGAACTCTAACATCCACTTCCAGTCTCAGTGAACCTGCACTTTTCCATTACTGGGTCCTAATTGTAGTCATAAATGCCTTTCTCATGTAGTGAATCAATAAGATTTTTGGACAGCCTGAAGCCATTCCCACAGCCAATGTTTTTTTTCTTTTGTATGATGTTATCAGTAAATGGGTTGCTGATTTGAAAAGTTAATGCTCCATGAACAAATGTATTTATTAAAAATGTTTAAATGCACAGAAGTTCTGTATCATCTACAGTGTTCTTTATACGCTTAGTGAATGAGGGAATGCTTTTCTGATATAAGGCTTTTAAAATTTAAAGTATCTTAATATAGGGTATAAAGTGGACAGTATCCATTGCATTCAGAAGAAATCTTACCAAAAAACAGTCATTTAATTTGATATTGCAGAATTATGGCTTGTACTGTATATAATCATCATGTAGACAGTTGACAGTAGTCATGCCATTCAAACGTTGCAGAATAAGTCTTACCAATTCGTAATAACCAATCATTCAATTTACAATTTCACAATTAGTGATATATTTCAGTTCTTGAATGTTTACAAATTTAAAATTGTGCTAAATATGTTTTTGTTGTTTAGCTGTAGGTCTAAGACTCACTATAATATTTTCTGGCGTCAGTATATTGTGGAGTTAAAGTACTTACGAATTTTCATTTATGCATCCGCAGCCAATGAGTATGGTTCTTCCTGGTGTTGTTGGTTTCAAATTAACTGGAAATCTGAACAATGGAGTGACAGCTACTGACTTGGTTCTAACGGTGACTCAAATCTTGCGAAAGCATGGTGTGGTCGGTAAATTTGTTGAGTTCTATGGTAAGTTTCACTGTGCATCTTGGGTGTGTCTGCACTTTTCCTTGTGTTTTCATGGTTGCAATTATTTAAAGCTCTATGATTAGTGCTTGGTATTACTTTACAGAAAACTTTGGAATTTCTTTTCTTTGCGGCTTATTGTCATCATTGTATTAATTTAGGTGATGGTATGGGTGAATTATCACTTGCCGATCGAGCAACTATTGCAAACATGTCTCCAGAGTATGGGGCAACCATGGGATTTTTCCCTGTGGATCATGTTACTCTGCAGTATTTGAGGTTAACAGGTCGTAGTGATGAGACAGTGAGTATTTGTTATTCTCTGATTTCACTGTAAGTTAATTGCATTTGGTATTCTCTCTGCTGCTAATACATTCTGGGGTCATCTGCAGGTGAAGATGATTGAGGCCTACCTTCGTGCCAACAAAATGTTTGTGGACTATAATGAGGTGGCCTGCACTGTATTTTTTAAAATTTTTGTTGGGGATTGTATTTGATGATTTTGTCTCATTAATTGCTTGAATTACAGCCACAAATAGAGAGGACTTATTCATCCTACCTGGAATTGGATCTTTCATCTGTTGAACCTTGCATATCAGGGCCAAAACGGTAAGTGTTTTTCTGGACTTTTAGCTGTTGTTTTGACCACTTGAATTTTGGCAAAACCCAGCACAGTTTTATCTTTATTTTGATTTTTTTATTATTATCTCAGATTAGTTTGCTCTGTTATGAAAGGCTGATATGCTATATTTTGCTTTATTCTTCTCGTTGTTTTAGACCTCATGATCGGGTTACTCTTAAGGAAATGAAAGCTGATTGGCATGCTTGCCTAGACAACAAGGTTGGGTTTAAGGTGAGGTTCATACGTCGGCTTTCATTTTTTACAAGTATTAAAATGACTTATACGTACAGATGAGCATAGCTATTTCATCATTGAGTAAACTCAAGTGGCTTAGACATAAGATTATTGCTGTTTCGTAGCATTAAATTCACTTTTTTCCATTATTGAATTGAATAAATAACTAATCATTTTTGCAATTCATTGATCAAGAATATTGTAAAAGCCTAAAGGATTTAAGAAGGGGATTTAATGTTTTGAAAGAAACAACTTTGGACACTGATTGATTTGAACTACTTACTGAATAGTCCATAATTCAGATTAGGAATTTTTAAAATACCAGATTAAACCCTCTTTTAATGAATGAAATCTGACTATAACTATTTGTGATTTCTGTTCATTTCTCTTCTACAAGGTGCATTTGAAAAAGAATTAAGATTATGGTCCATCCAAATGAATAGGTTTTATATTTTTGGACACCAGTGGCATTTGTATTGTGTTATAAATGCCAAGCACTTATGATGAGTCAACGGGTTCTTTTTGAAACCTATCAAAATTATTTTTGATACTAGTGCTTTAGAGGGTATGGCTTATTGAGTTGGATTATTTGTATGGAATGTAGCGTTTACTAGGTGATTAGTATTGTAACTTGTTGATATTGTTTTAATACTCTGTTTAAGTTCATCCACAGGGTTTTGCCATTCCTAAAGAAAAACAAGAAAAAGCTGTGAAGTTTACATACAATGGTGCACCTGCTGAACTAAGTCATGGTGATGTTGTTATAGCGGCTATCACTAGCTGCACAAACACATCAAACCCTAATGTTATGCTTGGGGCTGGCCTTGTTGCAAAGAAAGCTTGTGAATTAGGTCTGGAGGTACGTGTTTTTGGTGATGTTGAAATTTCTTTGATAGGCTTTTCCGTTTTCTATTGGTTCTACTTGAAATACGAAACCTGTGAGATTTTTACGTTATAGTTTCTACTTGGTATGGAAATTTGGTGACTTTGTTATTTCTACTTTTGAAATTTGCATTTGCCACTCACTGTTTTTCAGGTCAAGCCATGGGTTAAGACTAGCCTTGCCCCAGGATCTGGAGTTGTTACCAAGTACTTGAAGGAGAGGTATTTTCATGTTCTAAATGACAAAAGCATGATGGGAATAGCATATTCAAGTTACATAACATCATTAATCTGCGTGTTTGCAGTGGCCTGGATAAGTATTTAGATCAACAAGGATTTCGACTTGTTGGGTATGGATGTACCACTTGTATTGGAAATTCGGGAGATCTTCATGAATCTGTGAGCTCTGCTATTGTAGAAAATGGTAATTTCCTTACGGTGTTGAGCGTTATTTCATTATGTTTCAAGAGGAAAGCATCAGGGACAGCTTCACATGTTTTAAAGCAAGCAAAAGGGACAGCCTTCCATTCTAATAAAGTTTACTGTCTTTCTTGGTTTCTCACTGTTGATCATTTTCTTTCAGATTTAGTTGTGTCAGCTGTGCTGTCTGGCAACAGAAATTTTGAAGGACGTGTTCATCCTTTGACTCGGGCAAACTACCTTGCTTCTCCTCCACTTGTAGTTGCATATGCTCTTGCTGGAACTGTAAGTTTTGACTGCTCATGCTACGGGAACAATAGTTTATGTTTAAACATTGGAAACTTGGTCCCTTAATCTGGGATCTGAATACCCACGTTGTTGTTAATTCTCTAGGTTGACATTGATTTCGAAACGGAGCCTATTGGTACTGGAAAGGATGGGAAGAAAGTATACTTCAGAGATATCTGGCCTTCGACTGAAGAAATAGCAGAGGTGTTTTTCTGAATGTATAATTTATGAACTGGTCATCAATCGGATATAGGAATTGTTTTTTGTGGTGCTGAAGTCCTGAAGCCATTACTTGTGATATACAGGTTGTGCAATCTGCTGTTCTACCAGACATGTTTAGGCAAACATATGAAGCAATAACAAAGGGCAACCCAATGTGGAACCAGCTTCCTGTTCCAACTGGCACTTTATATACGTGGGATCCAACATCCACTTACATACATGATCCTCCATATTTCAAAGAGATGACAATGACCCCTCCTGGTCCACATGGTGTGAAGGATGCATACTGTCTGCTTAACGTGGGAGATAGCATAACAACAGATCACATTTCTCCTGCAGGCAACATCCACAAAGATAGTCCAGCTGCAAAGTATCTTATGGAACGAGGAGTTGATAGAAAAGATTTTAATTCCTATGGGAGCCGTCGAGGAAATGATGAAATCATGGCTAGAGGAACATTTGCAAATATCCGCTTGGTGAATAAGCTCTTGAATGGTGAAGTTGGGCCCAAAACCATACATATCCCCACTGGAGAGAAGTTATCTGTTTATGATGCAGCTATGGTAAGTTTGTGATTTGAGTCCATTTTCAGCAGCATAGTCTTTTTGGTTGTTTTACTCGACTCTTCACTGTACATGTACTTTCACAGAGGTACAAAAGTGCAGGGCATGATACAATTGTTCTTGCTGGAGCTGAATATGGTAGTGGAAGTTCTCGGGATTGGGCTGCAAAGGGTCCAATGTTGCAGGTCTGTGTCTTCGATTATGGCATTTGATTTCTTTGAAAGCCTGATTTATAGTTTTTCAATATTGACATTCTATTTTTATTGAGGAAATATGAAGATCGATTGAGGAAATACATATAATCCATTCTCTCTTCTATTGTTTATTGTTTTCAACCAGGGTGTGAAAGCTGTTATTTCAAAAAGTTTTGAGCGCATTCATCGCAGCAATTTGGTTGGCATGGGCATTATTCCATTGTGTTTCAAATCCGGTGAGGATGCTGATTCACTTGGCCTAACAGGGCATGAGAGATATTCAATAGATCTTCCGAATGATATCTCCCAACTGAAGCCAGGCCAAGACATTACTGTTACAACAGACACTGGAAAATCCTTCACTTGTGTTTCAAGGTTTGATACACAGGTAATATACTCAGTGTGAGGTCTTGTTGATTTTAAGCTTGTCTCTCGTTTCTACTTCAATAGAGCAAGTGCCTTTGACTGCTTTATAAGAGTGATATTTTGTGTTGTGGTTTGGCTTTTAGAATAAGACAGTAATTGATCTATATCATATTTGGCTGTTGTCATACAGGTTGAATTGGAATACTTCAACCATGGAGGCATTCTTCATTACGTTATGAGGCAGCTGGTTGGCAATCAAAAGTAGGCTGGCTGTGTCATTGAATTATGCAGGAATCCTGTCGGATAGAATTTTTTTTATCTACAGTTTTTAAATACTTTCGAGTTGGAATAATGTGCATTAGTTTGCACAAGGGATACACCTGAGGGGACATTTTTGATGAGGCTATGCCGCCATCGGAATTCATGTCTGTATTTGCAGTTTACAATATTCCTCTTATTTTGTAAGAGAATAATGCCATAAAGTCCGTTGTGCACTTTCCAATTAATGCTTGTTCATGTGTCTAAATGGCAGGAGATTTTGGATTCCTTGCTAACGCCATTCAGATAGTTTAATTTGTTGCCTTTGGAGATGTTAAGTAGAAAAACGACATTAGTCTAAATTAGTTTTGGTGGATTGTAGGTAGTCTAAAACAGGGTTAATTCCTTGAATGTGAAATCTGTCCAGGAAGGTTGAATGTGTCTTAAGAAACATATTAGAAATAAATTATCATAGGTTATGTAGGATGACTTGAGTTGATTTTGTTGTAGAAAAATGTTAGTTGATTAATTCCAAAAATGACTAAAGGTTGGTGTTATACCGTTTTATTAACCCTCACCAGCGATAGAGCCATAATCTTGCCAAATATAGATCATTGAAGGTAAATGTCAAAAAGATCTCTAATACGTTGTAGTAATATTATTTCTCAGCACCATTTCAACATAAGAAATATTGGATATATTTATTTCATTTAATTTTTTTTTCTTTAGAAAAAAATCACAATTAAAATTAAGATTGCATGCATAAGTGTGCTGTAATAATATAGTAGTGCGAGGGAAGTGTCCGTTTGTTTCAGAAAATAAGAAAATTAAAAAGGTGTACGCATCAGTGTGCTGTAGCATAATGACGAGAGGGAAGTGTCCGTCTCTCATTAAAAAAAATAAAAAATAAGAATGAATGCATCAGTACGCTATAGCATATTGGTGAGAGGGATGTGCGTTCTATTTTAGTGGTGAAAGGTTTATAGATTTGATCCATCTCAACAGTTTGTAAAACCGGAGTTAGATGGGTCTATACTGGTTCATAACAAATAAGAGACTACATTTTGCAAATGTTACAAGAGCATTTCATAAGAACTGGGAAGATGAACCTCCTTACATCTAATAAGTTTACATAATAATAAGTGTACATACACTAGTTTATTTGAAGACGACAAACAAGATGAAAGCTTAGAGAATTAAGAATGTAATCAATCCTTAATTCTACCTTTACCCCCTTCCTGACTGCAATCCACCCCACTTCAGGTGGATCCATAGATGATTTGCAAGCTCGTTTTTCAGTGGTTGAATCTTCTATGTTCATTTGAGATTGATTCCAATGCCTTTCAATATGCAATTGGTGCAGTTCTTAAACAAGGAGGACATTCCTTATTGTATACTATTTTGGAAGTTTGAACATTGCCAATGTCAACTATGGTGCCCATGACAGTTTTATGCCATGGTGTATGCATTAAAATAGTGGTGCCATTACATCCTTAGTAAGGAAATCATCTTTCACACAAATTGCCATCTTATCTTTTTGCGATCTCAACTTAAATTGAAGGAACATTGACATTTTAAATGGGCCTCTTACAGACAACAATTTCAGCTTGCCATCAAGTATAAGAAAGAGAACACTAACAAAGTTGCAAAAACACTCAACCACCCTCCGTTCCATTTGTTGCACATCATGCATGCGTGATTCTTTGTCTATGGAGAATGAGAATACATGTATGGAACAAAATCTTCTTTTGGCTCCATTATGTATTGCTTTCAACAAATCACCCTCATTATGTAGTCTTCTTCCTGTTGCAATGATTTTGCCAACACTAAAACTCGACATCTCCAATGCTACATTTACTGGCCAACCCTGCGAAAACATGTTGAGGATTTCATCTGGTGTTGTGTTTTATGTAGTCAAACCAAACCATCCAATCAGAAGTTGGGGTTGTACCAATTATTAGCCATTCCTTTCCTTCCTTAGAAATCGAAGTCCATGGATTTTGTTAGTGGCCTACCCACTGCATTAAAAAAACTTGATTGTGTTGTCATATTCTGTAGATTCTTCAAAATGGCTATTTCTATTCCTTGCACTAAAACACTTAATGCCCACCAAGCAATTGAATTGTTTTTCTTTGATTTGCCCTTAACCATAAGTTTAATCAAGACTAATTTTCTCAATGTTTTCAGAAGATACTTTGAAAACTTTTAGGGTGTCACTTTTGCTACACAATTGCCTTCCATTCAGGTATAATAGAACCTTGCTTCATGCCCTTTGCACATATTATGCAAAGAATAAACAATGGGATACTTACCTCTATATTCTTCAACATGGTTATAACTGTGCTATCCACCCTTTGACCACCCATTCCCTCTGATTTATTTGTTAGCAACCTCTAACCACTTGTGAGATCCTCACTCCTCTTTTCCAACTCTCTACACATCAGACAAATGTACAGTACCAAGCCATTGACTTTGCATGGATTTTGTTAGTGGTCTACCCACTGCATTCAAAAAACTTGATTGTGTTTGTCATATTCTGTAGATTCTTCAAAATGGCTATTTTTATTCTTTGCACTAAAGCACTTAATGCCCACCAAGCAATTGAATTGTTTTTCTTTGATTTGCCCCTAACCATAAGTTTAACCATGACCAATTTTCTCAATGATTTTAGAAGACACTTTGAAAACTCTTAGGGTGTCACTTTTGCTACACAATTGCCTTCCATTTAGGTATAATAGAACCTTGCTTCATGCCCTTTGCACATATTATGCAAAGAATAAACAATGGGAAACCTACCTCTATATTCTTCAACATGGTTATAACTGTGCTATCCACCCTTTGACCCATTCCCTTTGATGTTTTTGTTAGCAACCTCTAACCATTTATGAGATCCTCACTCCCCTTTTCCAACTCTCTACACATCGGACAAATGAACAGTACCAAGCCATTGACTTTTGCAAGGATTTCTTTAGTGGCCTACCCACTGTATTCAAAAAACTTGATTGTGTTTGTCATATTTTGTAGATTCTTCAAAATGGCTATTTTTATTCCTTGCACTAAAACACTTAATGCCCACCAAGCAATTGAATTGTTTTTCTTTGATTTGCCCCTAACCATAAGTTTAACCATGACTAATTTTCTCAATGATTTTTAGAAGACAATTTGAAAACTCTTAGGGTGTCACTTTTGCTACACAATTGCCTTCCGTTCAAGTATAATAGAACCTTGCTTCATGCCCTTTGCACATATTATGCAAAGAATAAACAATGGGAAACCTACCTCTATATTCTTCAACATGGTAATAACTGTGCTATCCACCCTTTCACAACCCATTCCCTCTGATTTTTTTTTTGTTAGCAACCTCTAACCACTTTTGAGATCCTAGGCTCCCCTTTTCCAACTCTCTACACATCAGACAAATGAACAGTACCAAGCCATTGACTTTGCATGGAAACTAGCCATTCTCCGTTCATGTCAAAGAAGCCCTTCATTGTTCCTAATTCAAACATAAAGCTTTTCATGGCTGCCATGGAATTCCTTCACCATTTTAGGTTGGAGATAGAGTTTGGTTGCATTTGGCTAAACAATGCTTCAAAGGCCAAAATCATCAAAAGCTCAAGCCCATCTACAACGAACGATACACCATCATTCAATAGATTGGTGACGATGCTTCGAAGTTAGACCTGCCATCCCAACTTGGCATCCATAATGTGATAAATGTCAACCACCTTATACTATATGAATGACCTCAACATCAAGATAAAATCTAAATTTCTGATCCAATGCACAACATTCGATGTTTTCAGCCTCCTTGGAACAAGATCCACTAGCATATATACACATACAATATGTGAATAAACACACTAATTGTCACAACCTCAGGTTTGTGGTAGCAAGGCAAGGTAAATTGTTTGAGAAGATGGGCAGTGCGACCAACGAAAGCTTGTGTTATAACAAGGAGTAAGTTCAGGGTTGATGAAGGAAACCCACGTTCTAATAGGGGGTAAGTTCAGGGTTGAAGCATTGCCCAAGGGCAAACTCTCCACAACAAAGGCCGAGGGAAAAATCTTGTCGATGGATGAGTGCTGCAATAATCAAGATTATTGAATGTAGTGTTGCAAGAGGTAGACTTGTGGGATAATGACGAGGATTATTGGAAACATACTTATTGGAAGATAGACCCATTAGGAGAAGGTGCAACCATTGGTAAGTAGAGTCGTCGGCAATAGGCAAAACTATTGGTAGCAAGCATACCTGTCAGTTGGCATGGTGTTTTGACAACTAGAGACAAAGTGGGAAGGTCTACCCGTGTTCAACTGTCAAGTTGAAAGAGTGTGTTGGTAGGGAGGTGTCAAACCCACCTTTGTAATTCTCCATTGTATCATATTTTGTACTTCAATTATAAAGGCTTATCAGTGTGCCTAGTTTGGGCAACAAACATACATGTATTGTCTTGTGGTTTTTTTCTTATATATTGACCAAGTAATATAACAAGTTATGTAAGCAACATACATTCAATAATAAGTCCAAGGTGTCATGTCCCCATCCTTCAATCCGACCAACATGAGGGGACATGAACTGATTTGAGCTCTCCAAATTTTGCCCAATAACCATCATTACAAATTTCATAACAATAAAAATGTGTGTATAGGTGCAAAATCAAATACACAACGGAAATAAAATGTCCACAAATATCTAACATGCATATGCAAGCTTAATCATTACATGCATATAAAGAAAGATCATTACACATCATAAACAAAATAATACTTATCTTTAACAAAAGAGATCCAAACAACTAGTTGTGTAAGAGCGATTTTCCACCCAACCGTAGGCACTTTGTCTAACAAATACTCTTTCTACTCTCAGAGGCCACCCCTAGTGAAGGAAACACCTACATGCTTTTTTCTCTCAGCGCATAGCCCACAACCCCTTCTACTCACCTTCCTTATCCAAAACTCATAAAGAGATCTCACTCAGCCATCACAACCATGGCAGTCCTTCTAACTGCCGCACACAACACAAGGCATTCCATTTCATTGATCCATAGTTCCCTCAGGGAATCCAACCCTTACAGTGCTTACCGTTGTGTGCAGTAAGAGCCTCATATGTTGCATGTTGTTAGAAAACCTCCTGTAGTGTTAACTATGGCTTCTCAAGCATTCACAAGTGGCAAAAATTCATGGGTAAGGGTTCCTAACTTTCCCAACCTCTATGCTCACTTACAACCATCAATATTCCCTTTCCAAAATTCATTTATGTCTCTAAATTCGAATTTCTGGGTTCAACACAGTCTGGTAATGGTCATGAACAACAGTAGGAAACTCTACGTAGTGTAGGAAAACATGCAAGAGAGAATGATAAAAAAGGGTGTTGACTCCAAGGGATATGATATGACGGTGAAAAGACAACTGACATAGTTTCTGACCATAGAAGAAAAGGACTACTGACAGCTGGCATAAATGTCACAACCCCCATGCTTCAATAATTATGAAGTGACTTTTCCCCACCAACCTCACACATACATTCAGTGATTGGGTAATAGTAAAAAATGAATTAATTGGCTAATTTAAAGTGCATGGCAACTTTTTGGATGAGTCCTAAGGTCGACACTTGACAACATAGGATTTAGTTTCCCCATAAGTTCATCTTTCTCTTCCCCTCTGGTGGAATCATAGCCCCTCTAGTGCTCTTTACACAACCATCTTGTACCATTTCATTAATTTCCAACATAATATTTACATGCATTTCGAATTGGCGTGATAAGTCAATCATATGGTTCAAATAAAAATATATACATCATACATGCCTAGCCATTCACTAGTCGGGCCTTGGTCTTGAGCTTCGCACTAGGAATTCATACTAGCATAATTACATCATTTACATAATTTTGGTTAAATACATTCCAAGTCAAAATTGGGGTATTACACAAGGGATGTGAAAGGTTGTTGGACACAATAGGTCTAGGCAATGAGTAGCTCAAGTTGAAGGTATAGGAATGCCTTAAGTGAAGATGCATAGACTACCATCAAGTAAGTGCATGAAACCAAGTCCCTATGTCGAAAGATGGGTGATGGCACACTACGGTCAGGGACCAAAGAGAAAAAACTAGGCAGCGGAAAGGTGTGTGCCATAGGGGTGTGGTAGTTGGTATTGGAATTGAAGGTAAACCAAAGTGAAGTTTCAAAAGTGCTCTTCACAACTATGCCTAGTGAGAGTTGGTATTAGAGCTGATAATAAGTTCATTAAAGGGTTTGGAACCAATGAGAACGAGTGGTGCGAAGCACGACCTTGCGCAAGACAGTTTATGACAACAACGTACGGGGAAGAGATTGGGTAGCATGTAGTGTCTGTCGAGAAGACACAGTTCCATTGGCAGTTTGTAACAGAGATTGGGCAATGTGCATCACCTATCGGCAGGGCATAGCGTCATCAACAGTGTGAAAGACAAAGACAGTTTGGGAAATTTGGGAGCATTTAACAACTCCTTCAACAATTTGGTAGAACAAAGGGTTTTGACAAACTCAACAAAGAGTTATTGAAGGCATAAGGCAAAGAGGCAACCAAATTTCTCAATGCACCCAAAAACGACAAAACAATATTCGAGCAACATTAGCTTTGTGTAGGCATAAGGCACTAAGCAAGTGGCAGACAAGGAAAATGTTCCACCCAGAATGTGCCATAGTGATAAGTCCCTCCTTTGTTGATTTTGGTTTTCATATAATGAGTACTCCTTGGATTAGTTGGGAAGTGTCGGAGGTAAACAACGAGGCAATGTTGAGAGGCAGATTTGGAACAAGGGAACAATATCACTTGTGGAGCGAAAAGGAAACGACAAAGGGTTTTGGAGAAGTCCCTTTAGGAGTGTTGACACAACAACATGGAGGGCACACTTGAAGAGCATACAAGGACCAACGTGGAACAGTTGCAACAAGAGGCATGTGAGCTAACTTAGGCCCTCTAGGCAAGCCAAAAGTGGTTCCACACTTGTATAGGTGCTTTATTGAGTAAGTTGTAGGTGGCTATGGACCAAGAAAATGGTTGCTTGCAGTCAAAGTTGGGATTCGTTCAAGGTGTGGAGGATGGAAAAGACGATGGAATCATTACATGCAAGAGACTCAAGAATTACCTAAGTATGTGGGAAAGAGGACTTTGGGATTCCCTTGCAATCAAAACCATGCAGAAAATTTCCCTTTGAAGGAGAGATCAACGACCTTGATGGAATGTCAAGGGAAACTACCTTCAAAGGCATGTGTGCAGGTTTTGAATTCCTTAATATAATGTTTGGGAAAGTTTGCGATGGAAGTTCAATATCAAGGATTGCAAAGAAAATAGGTGAATGGACTTTTCTTTGTGAATGTAATAGTTAGCGGATTGAAGGTGGTGACATTGGTGGACACCAGTTCAACCCACAACCTTATTAGCAAACAAACTGTGAGAGGGCTTCATTGGGTGGTCAAAGGTAGCAACACCTTGTATAAGGCAGTGAACTCATTGGTGAGGGAAATGGTAGTAGTTCATTCAACACCATTGAGGGAATGCAGATTGGTTTGGCACTTTGAATTTCATGGTAGTTCCCTTGGACAACCACAAACTTGTCTTGGGATAGGACTTTCTAAGACTAACCGAAGCCATACCTATGCCCCATAAGAACTGTTTTTTGGTCTTGGGAAAAACCTCAAACTATTACATGCCAATCCTGACCAAGTGGAATTTGGGGACAAGGGACAATCACACAGATGTCGGGAGTGAGGTTGGTAGAAGTGGCAGGTGCTCTAGCAAACAGATTGGTCAACATTGCACAAAGGCAATAAGAGGAGGGTTTAGGTAGAGATACCTTTGCTACAAAGGATGAACAAGTTTGCATGAGGAACATGTTGGAAACATGTTATGCTTTGGGAAATACACCAAAGAAGGCAATCCAAGGAATTGCCAAGTCTTTAGTGAGAGAATCCAAGAGTTGGGTGCAAGCAACATACAGAGGTTCCAAGTAGCAGTTTGATTGCAAGCAAGTCTCGTAAGCTTGGGCTCATAGTAAGTGCTCTTCAACATGGCAGGTTAGACTTGGACATTGCAGTTGAGACCATGTTTTGGGAAGCTCACATAGCCTAGAGGAAGTTGTTGAGGAGTCTCAAATGTTGGTTCAAGGGTTGAGCAAATTGACAAAGAGGCGAGCTACGAGGAAATGTGGGAAGAAGGTAGAGGCAGACATTGGACCTTTTCGAACAATAGAATAGGTATTTCAATAGCCAAGCAACAACAAAGAGTTTTGGAAATCGGACATGGGCATGAAGGACTTGGTAAGGAAAACAATGGAAGGCACATTGGTACTAGCTTCAAATGCATGCCCCCTTCTAGCTTAAGTCAAATCACTTGGGCTGTTTGGGAGGAGGGTAGTGGGCATGCGGGTGTCGAGACATTGGTGCCTTGGAAGAAAACTAATTAAAAGTGTTGAGTTGAGGTGTAAGCATGACAAGTGAAGGCAGAAGGTGTTTTCTTGCCTAAGGAAGATGGAAGAATGAAGTGCAGAAGGGTTCGACCAAATTGACATGAGGATTCAATCTCATGGGTTGAGTGCGATAGTTGGATTGATTACCCAATTAGTTTGGCACATGGGGTATAGCAATGTATAGGAGCATGGAAAGATCGGTTAATGAACAAAAGCAATAGTAAGTTGGATATTTAGAAACAACAAGCAATGACTTGGATTTTCCAAGAAAGGATAATTTAAGCTAGGAAGTGTAACCTATAGTTTTGAGGAAGTGGTACCCATAAGATGTTGTTCAAGGGACTAAAGTTGGGAATATAATGACCAAAGATAAAATTCAAGATGATGTCGATAGAAGGTCTCATGATGGCCATGGGTAGCCAAGATGAACAACAAATTTGTGAGAACAACAAATTCGTGAGAACACCAAAATCTCTTACAAAGTTGTCAAGGACAATGACACCTTTAAGTGGGGAAGGATGTAGCATCCTTTCCTTGGGGTAGGCTACTAACCCTCACCAACTTAGCCATTGAAGGGATTGGGTGCATTAGCGACTGACACTCCCAAGAATGAACAAGTAATTAATCGACATGATGAGCACATTCAAGAGCATGCAAGACATGTAGGATGCTAGGTAGAGATGATGGATTGGGATTGCGTGCACGATGGAAAGGATTTGATGAAGGGGCATTCAATAAAGTGTCATTTGGTGGAGGATTCAACATCGAAATATGCATAGACTAAGGATACTTTTGTAGGGAACCAAGAGGACTCCCTGATGCAAGGTGTCAAGCAAGGGCATGTAAGTGAGATGGAGAGACACTTGGGTCCATTGCCTGAGTTTGGTTAGAAGATGAAAGGGCCATGGATCCACTTGCTTGGACATGGTGGTAAGACACCCAAAAAGGGAAAACAATTGTACACCGATGGACACAAAGTCTTTTAGGTGCCTTGGAATAGAAGTCGGCTAGGTTGGGTGGCCAGTTACTAAGGAGAATGTGCATCTCTCTCATATATATAGTTGGGCATACCATAGAGGCAAAGTTGTGGAATCTTGGGAAAAAGAACAAGCTCAAGACCAAGGGCAAGAGGCAGAAAGGGCTAAAGTTTGTGGTAGCAAGCCAAGGTGAACTATTTTAGAGGATGGGCAGCACGACCAAGGAAATCTTGCATGACAACTAAGGACCAAAGACAAAAAAAATTGGGCATCAGGAGGGTGTGTGCCATAGGATTGTGACAGTACACCTACAATACTTGGAATAAACACACCACCACCTATTTTTGGGTATACTTGGCACACTACAAGGACAATAAAATGGATAACACGGCAATATTTGGTTTAAGGATGGCCCAAGTTAATGCCAAAAGTGGAGATGTCGACAATTAAATAGGATGAATTGAGATGCCAACCTACAGTTCCAACAAACAGAAGCATGTAGGTCAAGGAATCCTAATGCTTAAGGAGCATGCAACCCAGGGAGAACGATGTAGCCCAAGAAGAGAAGCAACCATAAGAGAAGAATAATATGTGTATGGTTTTTTGTTGTATCACTACAACACAATAGGCCATTATTGCTTATTTTAGCTTTCTATTTTAGCGGTATTTATTTTTTCATTTTGGCATAGCCACATGATGTTAAAGTTGACATTAAACGACATTTCTAAATAACACAAATGGTTTACCATACATTTTAGCGTCAAGTTTAGCTTCCTTTTTATCGTTGAGTTTACATTCATTTTTAGCATCAGGTTTAGCTTTTGTTTTAGAGCTAAGTTTAAATTCCCTTTTAGCATTGGGTTAAGTTTCCTTTTTAGCACCAGGTTTAGCTTCCTTTTTGGATTCAAGTTTAACTTCTTTTTTAGTGTCGGGTTCAACATTCACTATCTATAGAGTAAAATTTATGAAATTAAAAACATAAAATAGTATAAAAAGAAATGAAAAAGCGGTAAAGGAATGCTGGGATTTAACCCAAATCACTTGCTAAAAGACTGCAAGAGCTCTACTTGAGCGACATTGTCACAAAACTCTACCATTAAAAATGCAAATCATAATTGGAACTAAATTAAGCTAGTGGGAATTAAAATTTACATAAATAGAATATGAAAATGGTGAAAAATGAAAACAAAAATGGAAAATGGTAACGGGTTGTCGGTTTTTAAACCTAGATCACTTGGGAAAAGGAAAGAACTTTACTTAAGCTATATTACTATAGAAATCTACCATTAAAAATGCACATTTGAATTGAAACTAGCTATTAAAAGCTTATGCTAAATAAAACAACTTACCTATAATCTATGCATACATACGGTGAAAAACTCACACTTTATTCACTACAGTGCGGATATAAATCACGTAAATTGTTCTTTTCAATAATGTATGAAATATATTGCATGAAATACAACATGTTCATGCTTAATTTAAAGAGTCAAAATTTTGTACAATTATTTATATCAAATAAAACTAACAAACACATGAAAGAAGAAAAATACCTATAGGTGTGTAGAAACTACCTCTATAAATTTGAGGTTGCATGGCTCCTTACAATTGCCCAACTGGGTTTACCTCTATCCAACTAGGAATAACCTCGTTGGCTCCCTACAGTTTCTTGGCCCTCCATTCCCAAAGCTTAAAAACAACATCCAACCTATTTTTCTCTCAAATTCTCCCAAATGAAATATTTGTTTCCCCAACTCCTTTCCCCAAAATAAAAATAATATCCCCTCTTCCTCCTTTGCTTTGAATACTCATATGATATCTCCCTCCAAACCCTTCCACTACCTTCTCGTTGACAAGGGTCTTTTCTTCCCCTTTATCTCCTCATTAATGCGGAACCATCCCAACTGCCCATGTCATGCCAACTCATTTAATTTATGACTAAGCAAGTGGATCACATTTATTCAAATAAATAATAAAAAAAGAGTATAACAAAAAAATTTCATCAAATCAACACAAAAATTACAATAATTTCAAGTAATAAAATTTAACATCTATCAATACATTTCCAAAAAGCGACCAATTTTAGCTACCACTAAAGTCAATTGACCATTTACAAATTCATTTAACGCTCATCAATCAAGTCCTTAACTATTGTTTAAAACTTAATTTAACACTCATAGAAGAAATTAATATTAGTTATTTAAAATTCAATTTAATATTTACCTTAAACAATCACCATAAGCCTCTTATCTTATTTGACTAATCATTCATTCACTAAGTAGTAAATAAATACCTTACTAATTATAACATAGTTATTCAACAACTATAATGCATAATTTCAAATTAAAATATTCAATAGTTAATTCATGAGTAAATAATACTTTTATACATGCGCATGTTATGTAGGCTTAGCTAGCATTTACACAGTTCATGCAGGTATTAATTGCACTACGAGTAGAGAGGTGCTTCCAACTCAGTATGGGGGAGATGTTGCAATGTTTGTGATGTTGTAACGTTAACGTGACATTCCCATGTCAATTGATAACTTATTGAAAATAAATAGTAATTAAACTTTTTTATGTTTGTTCATAAAATAGAACAATTAAAACCAAGATAACTCCATATTAAACTTGGATCTATTAAGCACAGAGAGAAATCAATTTCTTGAGGTGTAATTTTTTTCTTGATGTGTAAAAAATTTAAGATAACATTTTTTACACCTTAAGAAATTGGATCATGATCTTAGATTCTATGTTGATAGTAATAAGTCTAAAGTAATTTGGTACTGATAGTAATAAGCCTAAATTGGATCGTGATCCTAGATTCTATGTTGTTAGTAATAAGTCTAGAGTAATTTGGTGTTGACAGTAATAAGTCTATGCTGATAGTAATAAGTCTAAAGTAATTTGGTGCTCATTGTAATAAGTCAGTTGTAACTGTTTCTTCTAAGTTATGCAACCCTCGAGGACTCTCCCTTAGATGCGAACAGTCTTTAAGCATGTGGTTTTCTCGACATCCCCAACACTGAAGTGGTCCTTTTTATGTTGCCACTTCTAGCTTAATTCCACTTCGTGTTTGCTGACCTTGTTGGAAATTTCTTGTTTGATTTGTAAATGGAGGCTTGAATCCACTTCTCCTTTGGTCAAATAGTCCTTTTGGATTTCCTTTCTATGCTGGATGAACATATGATTTTCCTTTGCTCTTCTCATAGAAATGAATTTCCATTCTAATGCATTCATCAAGAGTTGGTGGACTAACAAACTCAATCCTATCTCTATAATTTTGGGCATACTACTAAGGAATCTTTGAATTTTTACCTTTCATCTTTGATGTAATCTACATACCTCAATAATTCCAAAAACTGATGGACACGTTCTTCCATGTATTTTTTTCCTAGTTTTAGTTTGTTGAATTCTTTCCTCACGGTTATCATGAAACGTGGTAGATAAATATTTTCCTTGAACTACTTTTTAAATCTCTACCAGTTGATCCTTCTTTCTTTGATTCCTTTTACTTGCATAATATGCTCCCACCAAATTGAAGCTCGACCATTAAGGTTGTAAATAGTGATTCTAGCATTTTCATTTCCTGCGTAATCATGAATCCAAAAATATTTCTTCATTCCAAGAAGCCATGCTTCTGCTTCCTGACATGTCTTACTTTCTCCATCAAATTTGGGAGGCCTTGCCTTTCTAAATTATCCTTGTGGAATATTTTTAAAATTCCTTCTTCTTTCAAATCTACTAGAAGTATGCTTTAGACTACTTCGAGAACCTCGGGAATCACATGACCTACTAGAAGAAGATTGTGTGCCCTGCTCAAAGAACCATTTCTTGGACTTGGAATCCTCTTTCTAGTGCGACTTCTAGAGTGACTTTTTGCACTTCTTCTTTCTTGACCAACATTGCTTGGGTTTGATCCTAGATAATCCCTATGTTGAATACCAGTGAGGGTTTAAAGTATGGCAGCATCATTATGGTTTTTCTCTTATTGATCCTTAATCAACCTCTCTTTGAAACTCCTCATTGTTTCAACCAAATTTTGGGGAGTGATCTACTCTCTCCTCCCATTGGATTTTGTCTCGGCATTTCCCTCTTGTATATTTTATCCAAGTATATCCTCATCATGTTCATAGGGTTCCTGAGCATCATTCATGGTTACCATTTGATTTTGGATACTTTTTCCCTTTGCTTGTTTCCCGCCGCTACAATTGTTCAATTACTGTCAACTGCAAGCACTGTGCATCATAGAGATATGTATTAGACATATTAGGAATGCATGTAATGACACATAAAATATCGTGCTTTAATAGAATTAGTCTCATGGAATAATTCACAGGATTCTTAGGTTCTCTTCTCTTTTGTTCCATTTATGCATTTTTGGAACTACCCTTACTAACTATTTGTTTGTCAAAACAAGGTTACAAGCACTTTTTTGTAATGATCTCTAAGACATGAATTCCTCATTCATATTTTGACTGTGCACCGTCATTCGTATATGTATATTCTTTCTAATGCCTATATTCATCCTTCATTTTGATCTTGGGTATGAAAGTTACATCCTCCCAAAATGTTGATTTTTCCCAATTTTGCACTTTTCTACATGACCAACTTCAACCACCTACAGAAGAAAATATAGAAAGAACTAGAAAAACTCTTTTATTGTATGTTGTTAGTACATAACAAGGATCACTCGAAAACTTTCATAGCTTTGATACGATGCTCCAAACAACTTCTATAAAATTATGGGTTTGACTACTTTTGAATTTTGCACTTTTTCTAAGACTTAATTTTTTAGCAAAAATGGCTATCTCCTAAATTAAGCATTTCTAGAAGAACATCGTCTAACAAAATTTATCCATTTTAATTAGTAGGTAAAATGTCAAGTTTTAAAAAAATTATGGGCTCGACATCTAGGGTCACTTTTACCTACTACAAGATTTTCAAAATCCCCAAAAAGATCTTTAGAATAATGGATTTTGGCCTTCTTTCGACGCCGGATTCATATCTTTTGAAATTTGGCTCCAATATCCCATATTTAGTTATGTGCCTAGTCCATGAATACACCATAACAATTTTGGCCCAAATTGAGCCCCCAACTGTTCTCTAGACACTAATCTTTGAAAGTTGCTAATTTGGAATTTCTATCAAATCGGAGCAGGATGGGCTTAGGCATCTCACTAATGTTTATGTGACCTTTGTCAATGGTGTCAGAACGTCGTATATCTCATCACTTACTAATCTAAAATGATCTTATTATGGACAAAACAATTTTTGGGCTCCAGACTTCTTTTTTTGAATCATCGTCGCACGATCAAACCTTTCCCATCGGCCTTTCTCATAACTACACCAAAGAAAAAATCTACAATGGAGCTTTGAAGTCAAATCGTCGATGACCATTGTGGCCTATGCCCCAAGACATACTTTTTTAACCCCCGTGAATGCGCGTCAACGACCACCATAGACCTATACTACATTGTGCCTGCAGACTTCTCTTTGTGGCCCCCATGGACCACTCTGATCGGTCGCACCCCATAGCGCTCTTTCCTCTGCGCCCACTGACCTTTCTTTGCAGTACTCCCACGGAATTCTCTCCACAGACCTCTGCGGTCTTATTCCCCATTACACCTGCATACTTTTCTCCATGGCTCTCCATGAAATTTTCTTTGTGGTACCCCCGCGGTCTCCACTCCGCGATGTCTATGGGTTCAGGACATTGTCTACCCACAAGTCCTTTTGGTAGGGTTGGTCCATATCATACTCCTTTCACCCACATGACATCGGTGGGTTCCACCTCATATCTTTTGAAATTTTCCATTTCAAAAGTGGTAATGAATCATCAAGAAAGGGGTTTTAGAAAGTTGTTGTTGGAGTCATTTCCAGTTAAAATCAAACACGTAGATAGACAGTTTCTTCCCAACAGCTTGCGCAACCACCATTATCCAACATGCAAATTGAGGGTGCACTTTGAGTCATATCCATTGATCACAATTTTCATTTCCTCGACTTCTCAATTCAATCTTCTATTCTTGCCAGTAGAATTATAAGTGCAATTCCCTAGGCTCTCTTGAAACACAGTCATAAATTTTTAACCCATGATTTTTACCCCAAATGTTTATCAGCACATCCTGTGCGTTTGTGATTTCCTGCATGTGAGTGCGTATTTTTGTCCCAAGCAGTCCCAATGTTGCAACCATTAGCTCTGATGCCACTTTGTCACGTCGTCGCCCACCATTATCCAACCAATGGAGGGGAACATGAGCAATCTATAGGGTTCTAACTTTCTACCCCATGGCCATATTAAAAATTTCATAAACATGTAAATGTGTGTGCAAATGCATAATAAAAATACACATTGGAAAATAAATTCATTCCACACACACACACATCATGCATATATAAACATATTAATCACATGCATAATAATAATCATGTATATTCAAACACAACAGTAAATCAACAAGTAAGCACTTATCTTTTAATTGAAGTTTCCAAAGCAACTAGCTATGGAAGAGAAACATTCCACCCAACTGTAGGCACTGTGTCCAACAATTGATCTCTCTGTTGAGAGGCCACCCTTGAGCTGGGCTATGTATCCACTAAGGAGGAACTACTCAAGATCATTCATAACCATGGCACACATACTCATGCTAAGCGATCACATAACTGGTTTTATCAAGCATGCATGGAGACTAGGAAGGAGAGTGTTAAGTTAGTGATATCAACCATAGAGATACATGCATCTCAATTGGATTTATCCATCCTTGACACCCACATTACCTACCACACCCAACACAAGCAAGGTCCCCTTGTTTGCTACACAATCCCTCAAGTGTTATTCAAGGTAGGCATAGAAAAGTCCAAGTTGCTAAACCTTCAGATATTTCTTGCCTTCAATGGGTTTATCAAGCAATTCCAAATCTTTATCTCTACTTTACTTCAATCCTCTCTTAGATTTTTCAAATTTCTATCCATGTGACTTTTCAACCATGAAATTCAATTTTCGGGCTTCAAAATCTAGGTTTGCCCGTGGATTCTTGGGTCTTTAACACCCTCAAATTCACCCCGGGGTTGACATACATGGATTCCCCATTGGATTTGACAACCCACATGTGTTTTTGAGCACTTTTTACACTCTAAAACATGGCTTCCTCTCTGGTTATAATTTATGTTATTTTCATTGTTGGGAATGCATAACTTTCTTAAAATTGGAGTCTGGATGCCCAACAATGGAATAAGAATGGAGGGAAGACGCAGAAGACGCCATCATCTCCTACGGACTTATAGAAGACACAGTATAAGTTCTTAGGTGTCTGCACATACTTCTGAAGTAGAGGGCATTGGTGAGGTAGATGTCCTCTTGTTTTGCATATTTCACACCACGGCTCGTGGGTCTGTGGTAAGGGGTTAGGAGCCTCGGTTGCTAGATATTCTACAAAGACCGGACAATTATCTTTAGTATGGCCTTGTGCTTTACACTTTACGCACCATATGTCTTGCGCAACCTCTTTCCCTTTCTTAAGTTCATGCATCTGTATCGTGAGATTAGCCAACTGGTTTTGCAGGTTTGTCATACCTGTGCTAGTTTCAGCTAGAGGTGAAGCCTCTAGTTTCATCGCCATCTCCAACACGTCGTCCTGCATCTGGAGTTTCTGCTACATTAATGGTAGTCTGATGTGAGGGAGCAGTGCTGCAATAAACCATTCCTCATGCTGATCCGGCGCAAACTCAAAGCTGACTTGGTCTATAAGGGCTTTAAATTTCTGATCAAAGTCCCACACTGACTCTGTAGGTAACTGTTTGATGTCTTTGAGCTCTGTAATGCACTATGACTCAGACTTGGGTTTCTTAAACTCTTTAATCATGGTGGTCCTGACCTGGACAAGTGTTCTGGGTACCGCTGAGGTATACTTCATATACCATGTTAAGCATCGTTCTCTCAGTGTGGTGACCAACTGTACAAGTTTACTATTATCATCATTGATTGCTTTAATGGTCCACACGGCTTCACATAGAAACCAATGCTGCTCTGGGTCCTCTGCCCCTGTACCCTTAAAGATAGGTAGCTTCATATCATCCCCCATTCTATTTCTACGTGGTGGATGTTGATTTGCTGTGTTACTACCACTCGGTGGTGTAGGTGGAGGTGATGCAGTGGTAGTATGTACTGTCTGTGAGCTACTAGATGGGGTTCCTACAGGATTGTTCTGAGTCCTGATGTGTTTCTATGGGGTATAAGGGTGGTAAGGGATACCCCCTTCTATTCTTTCTGTGGTATAGGGACTCTGTTGTCTCGTATTATCTGAACTGTCTTCAAATATGGGAGAGCCAAAATCTACTTTGTATTTCTTTCCACTACGTGTACGTCCAATGTCATCAAAATCACTTTCAAACTCTTGTGACATTACTATCTTTACTTATTCATCTGAAACTAGATCCATTGTTCCTTTTTCATGTAATAACATCTTAATGGACAAGTTTAAAGATTTTAGGTACTTACCGCGATATCCTTTGAAGAAGTACCGCTCAGCCTCGCTGAAGCTTTTTCTCTGGTCAACTGCAAACTCTGTGACGAAGCCTTCTAGCACACTCGCAAGCCAGAAGTCTACTGTCCTCGTAATGGGATTATCAAGGTTCTTCACGGTATGAATCAGCTCCGGTGTCCAAACAATGTTTCTTTTCTTCTTGAATATGTTCTTGTTAGTCAACTTTAATAACCAGTCGTAAAGCTCGTTTCCAAAGGTTGCAAAAAATATCGCATGCAGGTCTGTAACAATATGTTTTTGTAACCAGTCCTCTGTACTCAGTCTAGGACTCTTGTTTTCTCGTTCAGCAAACTCTTTCTTGTTAGAGACAACCCACTCGTTGAGTTAGTCTCTAGTAGGATGCCAATAGAACATCATCGCTCAGTTTGTTCAAAACCGAAAACGAAACCATTTGTTGGTCATCTGGGCAGACCCGGGTTTACTATAATGAACCAACAACACCCCTAGCTCACTGGCCCTTTCGGCGACAGACCGCGGAACGGCCTGAAGTCTCACCCGAAGTGATCCTAATGGGTTGGTCGAGGACTCAAGTGTCTCGACCAGGTTCTGTATGGCATCCTGTGTGTGTCTCACAACTCTTCGCAGCTCGGGAGACCGCTCTTCCCTCTCTGCAATGCGCAGTTTCCTCTTACTCGCAATGGCTCTAACTCTTATCGCATCGTCGCGCCCCGGGCAATACGTATCTCTTTCCTCCACTCGACCCTTAACCACAGCGCACCACAGCTCCTCTGATGGTGCGATATCGCATCCCTGCGATACCCTACCGCTGCGACTCAGCGCACCTAGCGTTACTTGTGTTCAACTTACAGGACTCAATACACAGGGTTGTTTTATACTGTTACTCTTAACTGTCTTAGGTGAAACTTAGACAAACTCTTATACAGAATACTTAAAGACTTCAAATTGCATTTATCCTTGCAATATGCTATGAACTGAATAACATACACATACATTTACTGTAAGCAAAGTTCATGTAATGAATGATAGATATAACAAGTAAATAAAATCACATGAATCAAGCACATAACACTCTGGTTTTACGTGGTTCACTTCCAGGGTGGAAGTTACGTCCACAGAACTGTGTTTCTATATTATAACTTGAGAGAGGTACACAGTTCTGCTGCACCACATATGCAACTAGAGATCTTCTGGGTAACTCCGCACTCAGCCTGGAGCCCTTCTCTCCTAGATCTCTTCTCTATATTGCCTTCTTACAATATACTCTCTCTCTCTCTCTCTCTCTCTCTCTCTCTCTCTTTTTCAATCCTTGCAGATTGTTACAATGCCAAATAACAGTAAGCTAACAGACTACTGATAATCTGACTAGCTGGATGGCCTAAAATGCCCAAAATGCCAACCTTTTACAATACAAAATACATCCCTTTATAGGCGGCCCGAAGGTCTCGCCATTACAACACTGTGGGCCTATCCCAACAGTAACCCAAACCCTTACTAGTGACAGTCGGCATATCTGTACTTGGGGTAGCCGCTTTCCATCACACCACTGCTCTCTGCAGTCTTCCATGCTTCCCGGCGTTGACCATGGGTACTATGCACCGCTTCCCACCCTAACTAGTGACAGTTGGCATATCTGTACTTGGCGTAGCCGCTTTCCATCACACCACTGCTCTCTGCAGTCTTCCATGCTTCCCGGTGCTGACCATGGGTACTATGCACCACTTCCCATCTTCTGTTCTTCGTCTTCAATACCTCGGCCTCGTTGCTCCTTTTCCTTTATGAGGGTAGCTGAGCCCTCCTGTCTTCACCACTTCCTTCAATGCAGTGGTTGAGCTCTCTCTTCTTAGCCGCTCAGGTACTGTTGTCTTCCTTGACTTCTCTGTTCCAACAGTCACGGTTTTCGGCTCTGCTCTGCAGTTAGAAACATGATACGGCGTTGTAGCTTCACCTTATCTCTTCATCTTCGCCAAACTGTCTATCCACCAAAATGGCAGCTTTTCCTGTAGCTGCGGGACTCTGCTCCAACAGTCCCCTAACACTTACTTGTGGCTCGTCCCCGAGCCACTACCAACAGGAGTCTCCTGCTGTAGCTTCTCCTTGGCTTCTTGCGAAGTGTGCTGAAGCTTGTCCCAAAGTCCTGCGACTTCGTTCTCCATAGCTGCGACACGCTCTCTATAATTTCTGTAACTTAGTTCGCTGGGCTCTCTTATCTTTCCTGCCCTCAGTCATGCTCTCGCTCTCATCGCTTGCGAGACCTTTTAAGGATCTTCAAGTCTTTGAGAATTCTTCCATAGATATCCTTTCCTCTTTATATGGGTTAGAAATTTTATCACAAGGAAAATCTGTATCTTTCGGCCTTCTCACCATTTCATTCAGTCTGGAGCCTACTTATGCGAAAGGTATACAAACCAGGAATTCCATTCCGAGAACAAGCCTTTGTCTGCATCTTGAAGTTCCGCTTGTTCGGTTTGTTTTCCCTTTTACTTTTCTTCTCAGCAACTCGCTCCAGGTATTCACGCTGCTTGGGTTCTGCATATTTTCATTCTTGATCTTTGGAACCTCTTGTTCTTCTCTTAGCTGATGAGATAGGTCATCTCCCTTCTCCCGTTGCTTTCTTTTTCTCATTTTTACTTTCTTCCTAGCGGGAGATTTCTTCTCATCATTCTGCTGCTCTGCTTTCTTATCTTCAGTGATCGGCTCAGCTTTCTTCTTTTCTACAGCAGAGACTTTGATGACATCTTCTACATCCTACGCTTGAATCCTCATCCTTGGAAATTGTCTTACTTGTGATGTTCCTAATTTCACAACCCTGGGAGGCGTCGTCATAGCGGACATACAACCACCATGCTCGAAGCGTCTCAGACTGTCTTCTAAAGGTTCCTCCTCGGATAGAACCCACTCGATGTTATACTTTGGATTGGCAATGGCTGCAAACTCTGGAAATCACAGCACTCTGTAATGGAATTAGCTCTGGATAGGGGAAACTTAACACTGCACTCTATAGCTCTCGGATCTTTGCAAAAGTAACCCTCCCGAATGAATAATTTCTGCTTTTATACAGAAGGTGATAATCCCGGACGCAACGGTCATCTAGACTGAACCCGTCGGTCGTATTAATTGCTTGGACGAGACCACACCCGTCATCCTGATCCTCAATAAATGCTGAAATCCGATCAATTTCCCTTGAAGCGTGTGTATGCAGGCACTGGTATCGTCGAAGATTTGCCAAATCTGGAAAAAATTATTATGCTGTTGCCAAATCTACGGTAAGATATACCGGTCATTTCCTCATTAACTGCCTGTCAGACGACGACTTGACTAGCCCTCTGTCTCGTTACAAAACTGGGTACGTGGCACGAGGAAACATCGTGTTTCTGCGATGCAACACCGCATCACTTGCTGAACACAAACTTACACGTTTTTTTTTTCAAAAAATGAACCGTCCTTATGCGATTCCTTATACTTAGAATACCTGCCGGTGTAGACTTATTCCCGGTGTGATGCCTCCTTTCAACTACATTGGACATCTGCACCGTTTCAACTCTGAGTTAGGGTTGATAGGTGGAGTGGCTGTCATTATAAATCTTAAGCCTACTGCCATTGATCATCGTGGGAAGAAGCTCCCCATTCAGTTTGCTGAGCTGAACGGCTCCTCCCTCTGTAACTTGTTGTATCTGATATGGCCCCAACCAATGCGTCTTGAACTTTCCTGGAAACTTAAGAAATTTACTGTCATAGAGGAGTACTAGGTTTCCGATCTGAAGAGTCTTACTCTTAATGTGCCTGTCATGCCAAGCTTTTTCTCGTTCCTTCTGCACTTTCTGATGGAATCCGGCGATGAATCTGTCTTCCTCTAAGGTAAGCAGCTGCGCTAGCCTCTCGTGCACCGTGTCTGTATTAGCCATTTCAGTGATCTGAGCAATTCTTAAACTGGGAAGAATATACTCCATAGGCATAACAACCTCCTGTCCATACACCAAGCTAAAAGGTGTGTGTCCTGCTAGTTTCTTGCATGTAGTCCTATATGCCCATAATACAGCGTTAACTCTAAGGTCCCAATCATTCCTTTGGCTGTTGCATATCTTAGTAAGAGCATTTTCTAAAATCTTGTTAAAGGCCTCCACCGTACCATTAGCTTGTGGGTGGTAGGGAGTGCTCTTATGGTGCTGTTTCTGGAATTCTTCCATCAAAGCCTCAATGGTGCGGTTCAAGAAGTGTGTGCCTTGATCGCTCATCAAAATTACTGGACATCCAAATCTAGTGATGATGTTTTCAAAAATGAACTGTGTGGCTGTAGCAGCATCACAATTTCTTACTGCTTTGGCCTCTGCCCACCTGGTGAGGTACTCTGTTCCAATGATGATATATCTCGCACCAGTTCATTTTCTCGGTGGGTTGATAGGACCCACAAAGTATATAGCCCAGTTGTCAAATGCGCGCAACGTAACCTGCGGTCGCAACGACATTTCATCTAGTCGTGAAGCTTTTCCTACCCTCTGGAAGATATCGCAGCATCTGCAAAAGTCCTTAGTGTCTTTATGTAACGTGGGCCACCATAATCCTACGGTCAGGATTTTCTGCGCAGTTGGTTTTCCTACGAAATGACCTCTTGCGGTTCCTGAATGTGCTTCTTTGATAATAGCCTCTTTTTCATGCGGCATCACACATTTGTGCAGGACTTCATCTGGACCTAACTTATATAGCTGTCCTGCGATCAGGGTGAAGTCTGCTGCTTTAACAACCAACTGTCTCTTTTGATGCTTGGTAAACTCCTCAGGTGCCCTTCCTGTAGTGAGAAAGTGAATGATATCAGCATAGTACTCATTTGCGATCTAAATAGAAAACAATTGTGCATCTGGCAAATTGTCCTCTAGATTACTTGGCTCTTCTCCTGAGTCTATTCGCGACAGATGATCAGGTCCAGCATTCAATCTTCCTGGTTTGACAATGATTTCAAAATCATACTCCTGAAAGAGGAGTAACCATCTGCAGATTCTTCCCCCTAACACTGGCTTATTGACTAGATACTTCAATGCGGAATGGCCAGTAAACATCTTGAACGAGGCACCCAACAAGTAGTGCCTGAACTTCTGCAGCGCGTACACCATGGCTAAGCCTTCTCTTTCTGTCGTGGTGTAGTTCTTTTCTGCTGTCGACAGCTTTCTGCTGGAGTATGCGATAGGATGATCGATACCTCCTTCTCCTGGTTGCGTTAAAACGACCCCTAGTGCGATGCCAGATGCATCCACATGTACGTGGAATGGCTTAGTCCAGTCTGGTAATACTAAGATGGGTGCTGTAACCATCTTCTCTTTAAGTGTGTTTAGACTCTGCTGGCATTCCTCATTCCATAGGAATTTTACATCTTTATTTAACAATTTTTCCATCTGTGCTGTAATCTTTGCGTATCCCTTGATGAATTTTCTGTAGTACCCGGTATGACCAAGTACTGTTCTCAATTGTTTGACTGAGTTGGGTGCTGGAAGATTTACAATGATGGCAATATTTGCGGGATCTACCATCAAGCCTTGCTTGCAAACAATGTGACCCAACAAAATACCAAATGGCGCACAGAATATACATTTTTTCAAGTTCAGAGAAATCTGGTACTGCCTACATTTCTCTAACATCAGTCTTAAATCTCCTATGTGCTTGTCAATTAATCCAAATACAGTCCAGTCATCAAAATAAACTTCTAGGAATTTATGGATGTATTCTTTAAATACAACAACTACTACTCTAGAAAAGATAGCTGGTGCATTCTTAAGACCAAAGGGCATTACCATATACTGGAATGAGCCCCATTCTGTTGCAAACGTGGTCTTATGTCGGTCTTCTGGGTGGATTCTAATCTGGTGATAGCCTGAAAATCCATCAGTGAAGGAGTAGGCCTCCTCTCCTCCCACATTGTCTAGTACTTCATCAGTGAAAGGTGTCGAAAATGGATCATGAAGCGATGCGTCGTTGAGTTTACGTAAGTCGACATAGATCCTGATGTCTCCTTTGGTTTTCTTTTCTTGCACGACCATGGGACTAACCCATTAGCTCTCTTCTACGGGCTCAATGATGCCTGCTGCTAGCATCTTATCGATCTCATCCTTAACTTTTTCTTTTTAGCGTGGATTTAGTCTATATGGACGCTGCTTGACTGGTCTAGCATCCTCTTTCAATGGTATCCTCATTACTCTCAGGTCTCCGACTATTCCCTTCATCTCTGTGAACTTGGTGGGAAATAGGTCCTAATAGTCATGTAACAAGTATGCAATTTGTCCAACTGTTTCATTATTCCAATAGTCTCCAATAGAGGAAAACTTTGGTTCTGTGTCTGTGCCAATATTGATCTTTTTAATCTTTATCGGCTCTATGATTTCTGGAATCTGTAGCTTCGGTCCATCAACATAGCGAGTCCCTTCTGACTCCGAAATGTTGATGTTGCGAGGATCCTCATCCTCCTCCTCTGGGTCTGATGCAAAATTATAGCACTCGAGCGCATCTTCTAACTGGATGGCCCACTCAGGTTGAGTCTGTACTGATGGGGTACAACCCTCAAATATCTTAACCTTTATTATCTCTAGGGCCTGATCAACATTTGGATACTCAGATTCAAAGCGAAGGTGAGTAGAAAGTAGTCTATTAGAAGTGGCCATGTAGTCGTTCCCTTGTGCAACTCAGTCTCTGTGTACCAGTTCCGTGGAAGTGTATCCAAAGTGTGAATGAATCGGTGAACCCATTCATCCTCGGGAATGTCTGACCAATTCTGTTCGCATGTCTAAATGTGTGACCTGGGGTCACTTTCTCCTGTGTGTCTCTGCTGGGTATATTCTCTGTCGGTAGAGAATCTGATCGCCATCAATCTCTTAAGATCATCCCATGATGCGATATTCTCTTTATGTGCATACCACCATCTTGCAGGTGTGGCTCATACTATAAGGTCCATAGCTGCGATCCTCTGTTCGTGAGGGATTTGTTGTTCAAACTGCGTGAGAAAGTCCTGGATATCTGTTAGACCATGATATGATGGAATCTCGTTGACCTCTGTGCCAATCCATCGCAGTGACTTAGTCATATACGCACATCTGCGCGTTGAGACTTCGTAAAGTCTGTTCTACCAGTTCTCTAGACCAATATCCGAATCCGATGCGCATGAGCTGTCGCATCGCCAACTAATGTTCCCTTCTACGGTTGGATTGATGTAGTCGCCCTGGTTCGCAGTCATCTGATAGAGACTGTCCATGTTACATGCCTCTTCCTCTGCTCGGATAGGTTCAATGTATCTAGGACCCTGAAGAGGATCTAACGGTGCGATGACCTGGATCTGCGCATCCTCAAAGGTCATTTGTCTTCTCTTTAAGTCGATAACGGCCATGTTACCGATCACCCAATCAATGCCTAGTAGTGCTGGATATGGTATACTATCGCCAATAATTTCTATAACTTCAAAGTCCGCGGAGCTGCGAACTCCGTCAATGTCCACTGGCACCTGCAATAATCGACCCAAGGGTGATACCCGCTGTTGATTAGCTAATCGCAGATGGATAGGCGATCTGACTAACTTAGGGATACCCATCTGTTCCCATGTCTGCTTAGTCAGAAAATTTACCTCTGATCCCAAATCTAGGATCACCTCGTCCATTTCAAATTCTCCAACCTGTGCTGTAAGTCGCATCTCTCTTCCTGTTCTTGTATGTCCCATAATGTTATGAATAACACACTGTGCATTGCTCACGGAAGAAGATGGCTGACACTGATCTATGATGCACTGAAGTTCTCCAATAGCTTGCTCATTTCTCATGAGTTTTAAACAACTGCGCAGGAAGGATTGTACACTTCCTGCCAACTCGTCTTCGTCGCAAGCACCCGATGTGGTAGCCTGCGATGTCTGGTCAGGGCTAACGCCACAAGGTGCTTGCTGCGGTACGCCCCTAGACGGCGGTACCTGCGATTCTGATTGCATAGGGTCATCAAAGAAAGTCTTAGCTTCCTGAAATGTCTGTTTATTCTTCTGTAGGTCAAGTGGTGTTGCTTTGTTAGGAGATTTACGCACCCACTCCTGACCTGTGGTCTTTTCAGTAACCGGTGATGTCCCACTGGTGGAAGCACCGCTGCGAGTCACAATGTTGACTCTTAGTTCTGGTTCTTTCTGCTCAGCAGCAATAAACTGGATGTTCTGGTGTACTGCTGGCTTAGGTTCTCTGATATTAGCTATCAAGGTAGGACAGTATTCTATAGCGTGATCGTAAGATTTGCAATAGTTACATGTGGTGGTAGGGCTCTGACAGTCCCTAGCATAATGTCCTACAATTCCACAGTTGTAACAAGTGACTGGTCTGCGACCACGGCCAAAGCCTTCTCCACGGCCAAAGCCTCTGAATCCTCCTCCATGGCCAACATAAGCCGGATCATGCTGTGGTCCTGCTGCTGGACCCTGTGTTTCTGATTGGACTCTGTACAGGTCTTGCTTGATCCCGACCATGAGGTCATAGGCTCGACAATCGTGTTCATCATGTCCTACGGACTTACAGAAGACGCAGTATAAGTTCTTAGGTGTCTGCACGTACTTCTGAAGTAGAGGGCACTGGTGAGGTAGATGTCCTCTTGTTTTGCATATTTCACACCACAGCCCGTGGGTCTGTGGTAAGGGGTTAGGAGCCCCGGTTGCTAGATATTCTACAAAGACTGGACAATTATCTTTAGTATGGCCTTGTGCTTTACACTTTATGCACCATATGTATTGCGCAACCTCTTTGCCTTTCTTAAGTTCATGCATCTGTATCGTGAGATTAGCCAACTGGTTTTGCAGGTTTGTCATACCTGTGCTAGTTTCAGCTAGAGGTGAAGCCTCTAGTTTCATCGCCATCTCCAACACGTCGTCCTGCGTCTGGAGTTTCTGCTGCATTAATGGTAGTCTGATGTGAGGGAGCAGCACTGCAATAAACCATTCCTTCTACTACTCCGGTGCAAACTCAAAGCTGACTTGGTCTATAAGGGCTTTAAATTTTTGATCAAAGTCCCACACTGACTCTGTAGGTAACTGTTTGATGTCTTTGAGCTCTATAATGCACTGTGACTCAGACTTAGGTTTCTTAAACTCTTTAATCATGGCAGTCCTGACCTGGACAAGTGTTCTGGGTACCGCTGAGGTATACTTCATATACCATGTTAAGGCTCGTTCTCTCAGTGTGGTGACCAACTATACAAGTTTACTATTATCATCATTGATTGCTTTAATGGTCCACACAGCTTCACATAGAAACCAATGCTGCTCTGGGTCCTCTGCCCCTGTACCCTTAAAGATAGGTAGCTTCATATCATCCCCCATTCTATTTCTACGTGGTGGATGTTGATTTGCTGTGTTACTACCACTCGACGGTGTAGGTGGAGGTGATGTAGCGGTAGTATGTACTGTCTGTGAGATACTAGATGGGGTTCCTACAGGATTGTTCTGAGTCCCGATGTGTTTCTATGGGGTATAAGGGTGGTAAGGGATACCCCCTTCTGTTCTTTCTGTGGTACTATGAATCTGTTGTCTCGTATTATCTGAACTGTCTTCAAATATGGGAGAGCTGAAATCTACTTTGTATTTCTTTCCACTACGTGTACATCCAATGTCATCAAAATCACTTATAAACTCTTGTGAGATTACTATCTTTACTTATTCATCTGAAACTAGATCCATTGTTCCTTTTTCATGTAATAACATCTTAATGGACAAGTTTAAAGATTTTAGGTACTTACCGCGATATCCTTTGAAGAAGTACCGTTCAACCTCGCTGAAGCTTTTTCTCTGGTCAACTGCAAACTCTGTGACGAAGCCTTCTAGCACACTCGCAAGCCAGAAGTCTACTGTCCTCATAATGGGATTATCAAGGTTCTTCACGGTCTGAATCAGCTCCGGTGTCCAGACAATGTTTCTTTTATTCTTGAATATGTTCTTGTCAGTCAACTTTGATAACCAGTCATAAAGCTCGTTTCCAAAGGTTGCAAAAATTATCATGTGCAGGTCTGTAACAATATGTTTTTGTAACCAGTCCTCTGTACTCAGTCTAGGAATCTTGTTTTCTCGTTCAGCAAACTCTTTCTCGTTAGACACAACCCACTCGTTGAGTTCGTCTCTAGTAGGATGCCAACAGAACATCAGTGCCCAGTTTGTTCAAAACCGGCAACGGAACCATTTGTTGGTCATCTGGGAAGACCCGGGTTTACTATAATGAACCAACAACACCCCTAGCTCACTGGCCCTTTTGGCGACAGACCGCGGAACGGCCTGAAGTCTCACCCGAAGTGATCCTAATGGGTTGGTCGAGGACTCAAGTGTCTCGACCAGGTTCTGTATGGCATCCTGTGTGTGTCTCGCAGCTCTTCTCAGCTCACGAGACCGCTCTTCCCTCTCTGCGACGCGCAGTTTCCTCTTACTCGCAATGGCTCTAACTCTTATCGCATCATCGCACCCCGGGCAACACGTATCTCTTTCCTCCGCTCGATCCTTAACCACAGCGCACCACAGCTCCTCCGATGGTGCGATATCGCATCCCTGCGATACCCTACCGCTGCGACTCAGCGCACCTAGCGTTACTTGTGTTCAACTTACATGACTCAATACACAGGGCTGTTTTATACTGTTACTCTTAACTGTCTTAGGTGAAACTTAGAAAAACTCTTATACAGTATACTTAAAGACTTCAACTTGCATTTATCCTTGTAATATGCTATGAACTGAATAACATACACATACATTTACTGTAAGCAAAGTTCATGTAATGAATGACAGATATAACAAGTAAATACAATCACATGAATCAAGCACATAACACTCTGGTTTTACGTGGTTCACTTCCAGGGTGGAAGTTATGTCCACAGAACTGTGTTTCTATATTATAACTTGAGAGAGGTACATAGTTCTGCTGCACCGCATATGCAGCTAGAGATCTTCTGGGTAACTCCACACTCAGCCTGGAGCCCTTCTCCTAGATCTCTTCTCTATATTTCCTTTTTACAATATACTCTCACTCTCTCTCTCTCTCTCTGTCAATCCTTGCGAATTGTTACAATGCCAAATAACAGTAAGCTAACAGACTACTGATAATCTGACTGGCTGGATGGCCTAAAATGCCCAAAATGCCAACCTTTTACAATACAAAATACATCCCTTTATAGGCGGCCTGAAGGTCTCGCCATTACAACATTGTGGGCCTGTCCCAACAGTAACCCAAACCCTAACTAGTGACAATCGGCATATCTGTACTTGGGGTAGCCGCTTTCCGTCACACCACTGCTCTCTGTAGTCTTCCATGCTTCCCGGCGCTGACCATGGGTACTATGCACCACTTCCCACCCTAACTAGTGATAGTCGGCATATATGTACTTGGGGTAGCTTCTTTCCATCACACCACTGCTCTCTGCAGTCTTCCATGCTTCCCGGCACTGACCATGGGTACTATGGACCGCTTCCCATCTTCTGTCCTTCGTCTTCAATACCTCGGTCTCATTGCTTGTTTTCCTTTATGAGGGTAGATGAGCCCTCCCGTCTTCGCCGCTGCCTTCAATGCAGTGGTTGAGCTCTCTCTTCTCAGCTGCTCAGGTACTGTTGTCTTCCTTGACTTCTCTGTTCCAACAGTCACGGTTTCCGGCTCTGCTCTGTAGCTAGAAACATGCTACGGCGTCGTAGCTTCACCTTATCTCTTCGTCTTCGCCAAACTGTCTATCCGCCAAAATGGCAGCTTTTCCTATAGCTGCGGGACTCTGCTCCAACAGTTATGTCCTTGAAAAAGTTAAAATTATGGAAAAATGGAATCACTTGCAGGTGTGGATGAGAATTTTTCTCCCCTCAATTTCTCAAATATCCTAAGTTTTCTAAATGAGTTACCATATCCATTTTGTCCAGATTTGTGTGATCATGATGATTATGCCATTGACCATGTTGAAGTTTTCTTGGTTTTGACTTCATAATACCATATTTAGAATGAAGATGTCTTTATGAGGTCATCTGTGCTCACCTTTGAATGGAAAGCATGTGCTTGGTTTGAAAGTCTTGGCAAAGAAAAAATGTCCTCGAAATTAAATTTTTATAATAACAGAAATTGCAAATATTTTTTGAAATGTGAATTTTTATAAATTTTAGGGTTTTTCCAATATTATATTTTTTAGATTTTTGCAATTAATATACAAGAGAATTTTGTTAGAAATGTGAATGGAAGGGGTTATGACCTTAGTCCTCAACCCAAGGGCAATTAGACATCCCTACTCAATTTGGCTATTCAAAATTTACCAACTAGGGCAAAGGATAGTAACCTGATACTAGGTCAAAGTAGCCAAACTGTAATTAGGGAAAACAATGAATCCCAAGACCCACACTAGAGATCTCCTTCGACAGAAAGGTATCCTCAGGAAAGACTAACAAGATGCCAATAAAATTCTAATTTACCTTTCTTAAGGTGCAAAATCAACGTCAAACAAGAAAATGGAGAGATCTTTCCAACATCAACCAACGAAAGAGCAAGAGAATGAAATCTTAGGTCCTACTTAGCCACGAGTTATTACAACTATTCTTAGGATCATTCTTGCAAGATAACAAACCCATTAAATTCCACCATTCAACCTTCATCATAAGTAAAACTTGCCGGAGGGAGAGGCGTGCACCACGTAGAGTCTCCAATATACAGATGATCACTTTTTCTACTTGACTATTGGACTGGGGATTGGTTCAAACAATTATGCAGAGTTCTATGCTTTAAAATTGTTGTTTCTTTTTACTTTGGAAAGGGGTTGTTTGTCGCTTCAAGTTTTTGGGGACTTGATGATCGTTCTTAACTGGATAAAGGAATTACAACGTTGGCACTCTATCTTTCTTGTACCTATCATTTGTTGATGCTTTGGCTATCAAGCATCATTTTGACAGTGTTACTTTCACCCATATTTATAGGGAAAGAAATGGGATGACATATCCATTTTCTAAAGAAGGCACAGAGTTTCAACTAGTCACTTGGCATGTTGAAGAACACAATCAAGGTCAAGTCTTCAGACACTATCACTGTCCTTTCCATGAAGGACAGTTTCCTACACTATGATACATAGAGCATCATGTCCTTTTTATTTCAGCTTTGTTTTTGTTGTAAAAGATATTACATCTTAGTCATATATATTTTGGACTTTGGGTAAACAACTATATATTATCAGACTGATATATTGTAACTTTCAGTTTATAAATAGTGTGCATAGCATGGGTAGCGATATGGCTATCTATGTATGCTATGAATGTAATTTTGTTCTCTCTAGAAATAAAATTACGAATTCTTTCGAGGAAAAAAAATGTCTCTAATATATGAAGAGGAAAAGAAAAATATACATGATTAGGACCCTTGTCTTGTTTAAAAATGAGTTTTAGGAGCCTTTATTTATATGAGGCTTCCTATACTTATCTAACTTTTGAACCTACCTTACTAAAAATTTAGGGTTTATCACCCACAAGTCGGGGACTAAATGATCTGATTTGTGGTGACCAAAACCTAATATGATTCTAGGCTCACTTAATAAGGATAAATTATAGGACCGTTTTAATTGAACCTGACTGCATTTAAGGCTTGAATCGAATTTACATATTAAAATTTATGAATGTGTTGTTAGTCTCATATATCATCACTTAATGCATTTTGTTGGACATAGGGAAGGTCAAGCAGAATTCATATAGAATTCTTCCTGTTATCTCCCAAAATAAAATAAATTTATTTCTGATAGTATGAAGAATTTAAATGATGCAATGAAGGATATGAAGATCACTAACAGTTTTGAAGACCTCTATTTTTTATACAAATTTCACAAAGTTGTGGCTTCGGTGGCTTGAGCGAGGATCAGAACATCTCGTTAGCCACCGAAAGATGGAAGATAAATAGCAGGTGGAAGACCCCTTTGGCAGATAGGCATATTGCTGTAACTTTTTTACACCATCGGAGCATTTTTGAACAGCAATCGGAAGTTTTAAAGACTATAGTTCGGCAAGATAAAGCTAAAGGTTTCCGCAGTGTCGGTGTCGGAACTTTAAAGGACTAACGATCGATGAGCTAGATCCCTAGGGAGCTGCAACGACGAGAAGAAAACTAACTACGGCTTCCGATCGATGACAAGAAACATTCCGATAGCGCGACAATAGATGAACACATCGACGATCAAAGGGTCTAAAGACTAATCGCCGGTGAATTAGTCCTCTAAGGAGCCGCAAGGGCGAAAGATATAACTAACTACCGGTTCCGCCGTAACAGGAAATCGTCGACGATCAGAGGAACTAAAGACTAATCGTCGGAGAGTTTAGAACCAAGCAGCTCTGTGGCAATCGAAAGAACTACAGACTAATCGTCGGCACAATAGTTCATTAAGGAGCCACAACTGTGGCAAACATTTAGGCTTGGAGTGCCGATGGGTTAGAGGAAATAGATTCTGATCACCGATGTAGAAACCGTCACGAGCTAAAGGTGGAGAGAGGTAGCATAGAGACTTAGAGCGCCGATGAGCTAAAAGAAAAAGCCCCGATCGGCGATAGCGGCGGTAATTAGGAAAATTGCGGAAACGTTGGGACTTGGAGCGCCGAAACTGTGGCAATATTCAGATTTGTGTCACTGATGTGATAGAAGAAAGCTTTCGATCAGTGACCATGGTGGTAAACTGGGGGAAAATAGAGACTTGTAGCGCCGAAACTACGACGACGAGATAGAGAAAATCCAGCGGATTAAATGAGGAAAATCACTTCAGTAAACGCAGAAACACTGGTTGTTGGTGGGAACTTCATTGTAAACCCTTAGTGGTGATTATCAGTGACCACTTCAGTCATTTAAAATTAGCTCAGTGAACTAGATCTTTGCAGTAGATAAACAAACAGTTAGCAAGGGTTTGAAGCCCTAATCTGGAAAAACTATTACTTTCAATTATTTTTGTGTAAACATATCGATTTTTCAGGATCTGTAACTTTTGTAAAAGGCTATAAATCCCATGATTATTTCATTAATAAAGGTTCGAATCCAGGGATTTATGAGCCTGTTCCATTATCAAGCATCTCATCTGGTTTATTCTAAATATAAACTCTTTTGTTATGATTTGTTTAGCCATCTCTTTCTTTACCATGTTTATTGCCTGAATGTGCATTTTAGGTAACTTTCAGATTTATTAAAAGGTCGATAGCTGTCATCCTATTGGTTATTTAGTGATATTTGATTTATAAACACCATCCTCAGCAAGATTTAGCCATTTATATGCATGTGTTATGTGTGTAAGTTTGCCAGCCTGGTGAGTTCTCCATCCCTGCACCTTTTTCTAAAACTGCTGAACAAGTTGTAACTAAAAGCCTTGTGATTGAGTGAACCTCATGCATGTCTAGAGAGTGGGAGGTTATATAGGTTATCCGGCTTGATCCAATTCATAAAACCCAAAAACATTTTAAGTTACCAGGCATCCTCTAGCTACAACCTAGAGGAGTTTCCTGGAGTGATAACAAAGTGGCGCCGTTGCCGAGGAGAGGAGATTGAAGCTCAACTTCCCTGGGAGACGACATAGATCCATGCTTTGATGATAGATAAAGATTGGACATTATTACAGTTGTAATCATCTATCTGGAGACTCCATTGATAAAAGGTGGCTCCAAGAAGACCAAGTACCAAAGCAAACCCAAAGGGGCCACCAGCAACACCAGTTTCAGATCCAGAAGAAATCTTGAGGAAAGCTAGGGCTTTACTAAGATAGACCAGCAGTGCTGCACAGAACGCTACATCAGGTATTTCAAGAAATATTTCTGCTGTTATTTCTTCTGCTAAAACTCTTAATTCCCCGAAATTTTTTATATCAGAAAAATCTAGGGCTTGGGCATCTTCAAGCACTGCTGCTTGTGAAGATCCAATCCCTGGTGACTTCACTGGGATAAGTATACCACCGCCTTCTCAGCAAATATCCTCATTAGTGCTTCCTTCCACCTCCATCTCCATACCCATTTCCAATATGGCTACCCCTCAATTGTCCAATATGGAAAGGATCCTAGTAGCTAGGTATGCACCCCTAGTTTTTCCAAATCCTCTCGCAGCCATGCCTACCGGGGATTACCTCAAGTATATGCCTAAGTTTATAGGGGAAGGGGATTTCACTGCTGAAGAACATCTAGAGGCTTTTTACAGCTATGCTGAAAATATAAATATAGAACAAGAAGACGTATGGACCAGATTTTTTGTGCAAAGCCTAGATGGCCAGGCTAGAAAGTGGTTTGAGGAACTGCCTGCTGGGTCAGTGGCAGGCATAGAGGCCCTAGATGATGTTTTCATAAAGCATTGGGGAGAGAGGAGAGACCACCTCTACTACATCATAGACTTCAGCAACATGAGAAGAGAAAATGGTGAGTCTGTCTCCAACTTTACCAAAAGATTCAACAACATGTACAGCAAGATCCCCACTGAGATTAAGTCCACCAGTACCTCAGCTATGATAACTTATGAAATGATTTTGAATTTGACTTCTACCTACTTCTCAGAGAAAGGAGGTCTACCTCCTTATCACTCATGCAGGATGCTGCCCTAGAGGTAGAGTCAAACATTCTGGCTACTCAGAAAGGTCAAAGGGAAGGTATACAGGAAAAAGAAACCAGCAGACTATAGTGGGGCTTCAGCATGAGAGAACAAGATTGAAAAAATGACCAAACTCTTAGATAACCTGACTGCTGAAATGTCAAAATTGAAGGACCAAGGACATATGCCGGTGAGGGGTAAGGGGCCAAGTGACTTTGCTCCTCGAAACCCAAATTTTGTTCCTTATAGAAGAGGAAACCCCCCTGTTCAGATTCTCAGAAGGGAGAGAAATCAAGGGGAATACCAGAGGATAAGAGCTCCATTTCAAAACACTGTATTAGAAGAAGAGCTGGAATTCATTGAAGACGAAGGAGAAGCTGAAGACAATATCCACTGTATGGAGGATGAGGTGGACTATTCTTTTCTGACCCAGGCAGAATATGAAGAAGCCCTGATTGATGAGAAGATCACTGAAGAGGCTGTCTATCAGGCTGATAGTCAGGAAGGTTACCAACTAAGGTCTAGGTTGGTTGCTCCCCTCAAGAAGAATGCTGCACTTGTCAAGAAGCTTTCTGCACCTGCTAGAAAGGCTGCTGTTTTACCAAAGAAAGTGGTTGTTTCATCCAAAACATTGCTTAAACCAACACCTTCAGCCACACTTGGTCAAGTCCAACTCAAACCTATAGCTCATGAGGTAAGGTTTCCAGATAAGCTGCATTATGCTTTCAACCTTGAGTCTGAAATTCAAAAATTGAAAATCCCTTTCCCTTTAATTGAGTTGATGAAGAATGATGCCTTTAAAACCTCCATTCTGAATTCCCTTCATCCCAAGGTGCACTTCGAAACTGAATTCGTGAACCTGCAAGATGACAAGCCTGTTGTAACCCTAGGCCTTATGATCGAAGACCTAAAGGACTCCTGCCCACCATTCTATATATCTTTGAACATCCATGATAAAATCCTCCATAACTGTCTGCTGGATTCAGGAGCCTCTCATAACCTAATGCCTAAGGCTGTGATGGATGAAATCGGCCTCAGCATTACCAAGCCCTACCACAATTTATTCTCCTTTGAATCCAGGAAGGTCAAGTGCTTGGGCCTCATCAAATACCTCACTGTAAACCTAACACAACTACCTTCAAAAAGCGTAATGATGGACATCGTGGTGGCCGATATTCCTCCAAAATTCGGCCTCTTGCTGTCTCGGTCATGGAGCAAAAGATTGGGTGGCACCCTTCAGATGGATCTCACATATGCCACCATTCCCATGTTCAAAGGAGAAACTAAGAGACTGTACAGGGAAAATCAACTAGCGTACATTATAAGCAAGGAGAGCTGCTTAGTAAATCACCCCATCTACGCTATGGACACCGATTTTGGATCTTGCATCTTGCAAATAGATGAAAATCAACAGACATCAGTTCAGCTCACTAAGCCCACCCATCCGCAGCCCAAAGAAGTCACAAAAACGATCTGGACTATGTATTTCGATGGGTCAAGCTCTCAAAACTCAGCAGGCACAGATGTCGTGTTGATCTCCCCATCTAAGGAGAACATTCACATATCGTATAAGCTCGATTTCAAAACCACGAACAACGTAGCAAAATATGAAGCCTTACTGCTGCGAGTTAAAGCGGCCAAGGAGATGGGGATCATGTGTGTGAATATTTTTGGGGACGCAGACCTCATCATACAGCAGGTCAACAACACTTTTCAGACAAAAAATATCATACTGAAGGCCTACAGGGACGAGGTATGGAAACTCAGAGACTCATTTATGTTTTTTGAACTGTCATATATTCCTAGAGATTTGAATCACCTGGCTAATTCCCTGGCTGTCTTTGCAAGTCTATTTGTTCCTCCTTTACCCCCTAGGCTCAGCTATGATGTTCAGGTCAAGTACAGACCCTCTCTGCCAGACAATGTAAAATTTTGGAGGGTGTTTGAAAATGATGGGGAGCTTAGTAAATTCCTTCAGTTAGTGGATGAATTCTCTGACATACACATAGACCAGGAAAACCTTAACCTGGAGGAATCCAAGCAGCTCAAGCTAAAAGATAAAGTGACTGAGCACGATATTGTCCAATTGCCTAGCAACCACATACCCCGAGGTCTAGTACCATTGGAAGAACCGTTTGATCACAATGATGTCCCTTTCAAGCCTGCCAAAAGGGAACTAGATCTTGCTATCCAAGAGCACAACATAGGCAGCCAGATCCATCCAAATCTGATAAATCTATCCACTGGGTTGACTGCTGAATAGAAATATGAATATTGCAGCTTGATAGAAGAGTTTGCTAATGTCTTTGCATGGGAATATAGTGACCTAAAAACATATGACACCAACATCATCCAGCATAGGATTCCTTTGGAGAAGGACACCATTCCTTTCAAATAGAAACTGAGACCCATCAGCCCTTAGTTCTATTACTAGTGATTGAGAAAGAGATCCACAAACTCCTCAAAGCCAAGATCATAATCCCCATCAGGTATTCCAAGTGGATTCCAAATCTAGTAGTGGTGAGAAAGAAAAATGGAGAAATCAGGTTGTGTGTGGATTTTAGAAACCTGAACAAGTGTTCCAAAAAAGATAACTATCCACTGCCCAAGATGGAGCATTTGCTGCAGAGAGTCTCAGGGGCCATGGTCATGTCCTTCCTTGATGGCTTCTCTAGATACAACCAAGTTGTCGTGCACCCAGATGACCAAGAGAAGAATTCCTTTACCACTCCCTGGGGCACCTTCATGTATGCTAAAATGCCATTTAGGATAATGAATGCTGGGGATACTTTTCAGAGAGCTATGGATCTAGCTTTTGTAGGGATAAAAGATAAATTTGTGTTGATATATTTGGATGACTTAACAGTTTACTCTCACAGCCATCATGATCACTTGCAGCATTTAAGGAAGGTATTTCTGAAGTGCAGAAGGTATGGAATATCGCTGAACCCCAAGAAGTCCCAGTTTGCACTCAATGAAGGAAAGCTCCTAGGCCACATAGTCTCAGCTGAAGGTGTAAAGATTGATCCGGTAAGAGTGGAAGCAATTCAGCAACTGTCAATACCAAGGTCAAAAAGAGACATTCAGTCCTTTTTAGGCAAGATAAACTTTGTCAACTTGATTCATTCCAAATTTCTCCAAGCTGGTAAAGCACATAACAACCATGATAAAAAAGGTTGTAGAAATAAAGTGGACTGACCAGGCAAGAAATTCTTTTGAAGACATTAAGAAAGCCATCATGGAGGCCCTAACCCTGATTAGTTTCGACTACACCAAGGGTTTTTACATTTTCTCTTTTGCATCTTATGACACAGTGGTAGCTGTACTATTACAAAAGAATGATGAAGGTCTTGATCATCTAATTGATTTCTTCACTAGAACCCTGAGAGATGCTGAGCTGAAGTATGACCCAATTGAGAAGCAGGATTATGCTCTCATAAAATCTTTGAAGAACTTCAGAATCTACATTCTCCATGCAAAGGTCATTGCATATGTCCCTTCAGCTGCAGTGAAGGATGTTTTGACTCATCCTAACATTGATGGGAAGAGAGCTAAGTGGATTGCCAAACTCATTGAGTTTGATGTAGAGGTGAAACCCACCAAGTTGGTAAAAGGATTAGGTCTGGAAAAACTCATGGCCAAAGAAAACTGTGAACTGCTGGGAATGAATTTCACATATGTCAGATCAGCAAAGGTGTAGACTATGGTAGCAGCTGAAACAGAAGAAAATCAAGATCAGAATAACAATCTAGCAGTAGCTGAGAACATATCTTCATGTGAGTGGTACTCAGGTATCATTCAATTTTTGCTAAAATTAGAAGTTTCTCCTGATCTTACTCCTAACCAAGCACGAGCTCTTAAATTGAAATCTGTTAAGTTTTGCATAATTAACAATTTGATGTATTGGAAGGATCAGTCTGGAATTTTGTTTAGATGTCTAGATAAAGAGGAAGCAGAGCAGGTCATGCATCACTTTCATTCCAGTACATGTGGAGGCCACCACTACTGGAAAAACACAGTCCACAAGATATTAAAAGCATGGTACTATTGGCCAATCCTTTTTACTGATGTATGCACTTTTGTAAGGGCCTGTGACCAATGTCAAAGATTTGTAGGGAAGTAGCAGCTCAAATCCTTGCCCCTTAGGCCTGTTACAGTGAATGGGCCTTTCCAGCAATGGGGTCTGGATTTCATATGTGAAATAAATCCATCTTCTAGTGGACAGCATAAATGGATCTTAGTAGCCACTGACTACTTTACCAAATGGATAGAAGCAATACCCACCAGAAATGCCACTCATCAAGTCATCATGAGATTCTTATATGAGAAAATCTTCAGCAGGTTTGGTTGCCCGGTAAGGTTAGTAACTGATAATGCACAAGCCTTTAAAGCTGGGGCATTGGTTAAATTGTGTGAATCAATGGGTATTCAACTATGCACTCCACATCCTATTACCCAAAAGGAAATGGCCTGGCTGAGTCATCCAACAAAAGCTTAGTCCGGATCATTAGGAAATTGCTAGAGACAAATCAGAAAAGCTCGGATTCAAAGCTTAAGTTTTCCTTATGGGCTGATAGGGTGACAGATAAAATATCCATAGGGACTTCTCCATTCAAACTAGTTTATGGCATTGAGGCCATCTTTCCTATCCAGCTCACCCTTCCAGTGGCAAAGTTCTTTCAGGAAGAGGAAGATGAACCAAATGATATGATGAGAAGGATGATGGATTTGGTGGAGTTACAGCAGATCGGGGAGCAAGTTGCAGGAAAATCAGAGGCTCATCAACAGAGGATAAAGGGCATGTTTGACAAAAGAGCAAAGGCAGACAACTTCCAGGTCAGAGACTGGGTCCTCAAGTGGGATGCTGTCAGACAGGACAAGGGGAAACATGGAAAATTTGACTCTTTATGGATTGTCCCTTTTGTTATAGACCGGGTATATGAAAATAACACCTTCAAATTGCAGAATCTGGAAGGTGAAGAGGTATTCGATGGCCCAGTAAATGTGCGGTTCCTAAAACTCTATTTTATTTGAGGCTCTGAGGCCTTATGATTGTAAATTAGTAGATAGTAAGTTGTTTTTCTTTCAGAATAAGACTCCATGCCCAATTGAACAATAAAAATTAGTGTTAAGATTAATTAGTTGCTTTTAAGGAAAGGCATTTTGGTCTAGGGTTCTTGGGACCTCACAGGGAGGTTCCCATCCCTGAGTAGGAGCCATATGTTATCTCCCAAAATAAAATAAATTTATTTCTAATAGTATGAAGAATTTAAATGATGCAATGAAGGATATGAAGATCACTAACAGTTTTGAAGACCTCATACAAATTTCACAAAGTTGTGGCTTCGGTGGCTTGGGCGAGGATCAGAACATCTCATTAGCCACCGAAAGATGGAAGATAAATAGCAGGTCGAAGACCCCTTCGGCAGATAGGTGTATTGCTGTAAATTTTTTACACTATCGGAGCATTTTTAAACAGCAATCGAAAGTTTTAAAGACTACAGATCGGCGAGAAAAAGCTAAAGGTTTCCGCAATGTCGGCGTTGAAAATTTAAAGGACTGACGATTGACGAGCTAGCTCCCTAGGGAGCCGCAACAACGGGAAGCAAATTGACTACGGCTTCTGATCGATGATAATAAACATTCCAATAACGCGACAATAGATGAACACATCGGCGATCGGAGGGTCTAAAGACTAATCACCGGCGAATTAGTCCTCTAAGGAGCCGCAAGGGCGGAACATATAACTGACTACCAGTTCCACTATAATAGGAAATCGTCGATGATCGAAGGAACTAAAGACTAATCGTCGGAGAGTTTAGAACCAAGCAGCTTTGCGGTGATCAAAATAACTACAGACTAATCATCGGCACAATAGTCCATTAAGGAGCCACAACTGCGGCAAACATTCAGGCTTGGAGTGCCGATGGGCTAGAGGAAACAGATTTCGATCACCGATGTAGAAACCATCACGAGCTAAAGGTGGAGAGTGGTAGCATAGAGACTTAGAGCGCCGATGAGCTAAAAGAAAAAGCCCTGATCGGCGACAGTGGCGATAAGTTGGTAAAATGTGGAAACGTTGGGACTTGGAGCACCGAAATTGTGGCAATATTCAGATTTGGGTCGCTGATGTGATAAAAGAAAGCTTCCGATCAGCAACCGCGGTGGTAAACTACGGGAAAATAGAGACTTGTAGCACTGAAACTGTGGCGATGAGATAGAGAAAATCTCGCGGATTAAATGAGGAAAAACACTTCAATAAACGCAGAAACACTGGTTGTTAGCGGGAACTTCATAGTAAACCCTCAGTGGTGATTATCAGCGAACACTTCAGTCATTTAATATTCACTCAGTGAACTAGATATTTGTAGTAGATAAACAAATAGTTAGCAAGGGTCTGAAGCCCTAATCTGGAAAAACTATTACTTTCAATTATTTTTGTGTAAACAGATCGATTTTTCAGGATCTGTAACTTTTGTAAAAGGCTATAAAGCCCATGATTATTTCATTGATAAAGGTTCGACTCCGGGGATTTATGAGCCTATTCCATTATCAAGCGTCTCATCTAGTTTATTCTAAATATAAGCTCTTTTGTTGTGATTTGTTCAGCCATCTCTTTCTTTACTATGTTTATTGCCTGAATGTGCATTTTAGGTAACTTTCAGATTTATTAAAAGGTCGATAGCTATCATCCTATTGGTTATTTAGTGATATTTGATTTATAAACACCATCCTCAACAAGATTTAGCCATTTATATGCATGTGTTATGTGTGTAAGTCTGCCAGCCTGGTGAGTTCTCCATCCCTGCACCTTTTTCTAAAACTACTAAACAAGTTGTAACTAAAAGCCTTGTGATTGAGTGAACCTCATGCATGTCTAGAGAGTGGGAGGTTATATAGGTTATCCGGCTCGATCCAATTCATAAAAACCAAAAACATTTTAAGTTACTAGGCATCCTCGAGCTACAACCTAGAGGAGTTTCCTCGAGTGATAACACTTCCCAGGTATGAAAAGAGTTTGATCACATAGAGAAACGAAGTTGTGACAGAAGTAGAACAATAAGGAAGAAAGAGATGCGATAGAAGCAACCGAGGAAGAAAGAGTAGGGTATAAGATGCAAATAAGAAAGGAAGCAGTGACAAAGGAAGAACGAAAGCAGACAAGGAAGAAAGAGCTAAGAGAAGAAGAGTTCGCCATAGGAGAGACTCTCACGACAGAAGGAAAAGATGCGACAAGATGAGTTGCAACAGAAGAAACCGTGTCAGAAAGCGTGCAATGACACAACGGCTGGAAAGCGACAATTTAGAAATATCGTGGGTACGAGGTTGGATAGAGTCGGAAAAATTCGCATGAATGAAAGCATCTTTGTAATTTGGGTCGTTAGTGCCTACTGACATGTGTTTCTAGAATAGGAATAACAACATGTTGACTAACAATACGAAGTCAACTGAGAGTGACATGTGAGATTCTATAAGAAGAAAAAACCCAGGCTGTGTGCGGGTTGGTCTCTGTAAGATTCATTAATGTCAAGTTAGCTTCTGTTACTTATGGTTGTTGTTTATGTTGTTGTAGAGAGTCAGTCAGTTGTTAGGAGAAGAGTCGAATAATTTTGCAGATGAGTGCACAGAGTTGTAGATAATATCACGTTGAATCAAGTTGTGTACTGATCAACAATAGAGTTGAATATTCGAAGAGTCAAGAGTCATAGGGTTATAGAAGAAGTTGAGTCGATCCAGGCTGTGTACGGATCAACAGTAGAGTCAAGTAGAGAAGAAACATCGACAGAAGACCAGAGAGCATGAGAGGAGAGAGAAGTCTATATAGATAGGAGAGGAATATCTAGAATAGAGTTTGCAGCTTAGTGCGCAGGCAAAAAGGTGCCATATATTTCTCATGCCAGATGAAGAGCGCCTTTTTGGATTTTCCCGAATGGGTTTCCACGTTAGAGACTATGTCAAATGTGTCCATGATAAATGTGTTGTGTCACATGTATGTTTACTGTGAAAAGTGCTTGTGGATTTGCTTGCAAATGAGTTTATATGAATCTGCCGCACTATTGTAGTTGGAATCACTATACTCCATTATATTTATTGTTATAGTATTTGCTGATGGTTGAATAGAGTGACATCTTAATTGTGCATAATTAGTATAAGATTTACACTGGCTTCAGTCGAGCGCCTTGGTAGAATACCAAGGGAAGAAAAATCCCCCACCCAATTGTTAGTTTTGTACCTAGGGAAGTGTTACCCTAGTGACTTTTGCCTTAGTCACTTAGAGAGGGGACATAAAGTGACCCTTGCATCAAATGACTTAAGTAAAAGAATTTAATTTGACTTTAGAGCATTAAAGTCACTTTTTGATAAATTTAAGTGGGTGAAGATGGATCCGATAAGGCATCGGAAGACAGATGAAGACTCGCCTGATAAGGTGCCGGAAGCATTGTCAACTAGTGACCCGATACATCGGATGGCTAGTTGGGAAGGGATCTGATCAGAGAAAAAAAAATATAAGTTTTTCAGTGGGATTTTCAGTAGAAAAGCAGGATTCCAGTGGGAGTTTGAGGTGTTGAAAAGATGAAAAGTGGCAGCGATCTTATGCACCAAATTGCGAGCCCCCTTGACCCCCATCGTTCCCCTGAGACAGTCGTTCTTTAAGGAAGAAAATTTTGTGTTTTGGACAAAGTTGTCATTGTATGATTTTTCCAAGAGAAGGTAAGTAATTCTGATTTGTATAAATGATATGCAGCTAACAGTTGTGTTACTAAGACATTTTGCAGAATCATAGTCACCTTCAAGGGCAGTATTCCAGGTAGTGCAGTTTGGTAAGGTAAGTTGTGGTTTAGCCATGAGAACCCATGACAGATATGATGCTTGAGATTCCTACGAGCGAGCACGAGATGCCATGGGAGAAAATGTCTGAGTTGGAAATGATGACATAGATTCTAATGGAAGGAGATTCCAAGAGACACTGCCATATATTGCAGCCACCATGAGAATCTTGATTAAAGCCCAGGAAGAGCAGCATAAGTTGAATGCTGCTATGTTGCAGAGTTTGACAGACTTACAAAGAAAGATAGACTCTGGACAGGGTACAGTAAAACCAGAAGGTAGTAAGAGCAGTACCAGAAGAAGAAGAAGGACTTCTAGTGGAACATCTGACTCAGAATAATCCAGTGGGGATTCAAGCTCTACTTCTAGCAAGGGAAAGAGAAAGAGGCACCATAGGGATCGCTCTTGGGATGAATTTAAGAAGGCTAAACCTCCTACATTTGACGATGAGGTAAAGACTAGACAAGAGGCTGAAGCTTGGATTCTTGGGATAAAGAAGTATTTCCAAGTTCAAGACTACTCTAGAAACATGAAGGCAAGGGTTTCCATATTCAATCTGAATGGAAGGGCATCCATTTGGTGGGAGCACTTCAAGCAAGTAAATAGAATCAGTGAAAGGAGACTTAAGTGGAAATAGTTCAAGAAATATTTCAAGCATAAGTACCTCTCTGACAGGTATTATGATGACAAGATTAAGGAGTTCCATGAGCTAATATTGGGACAATAGACCATGGAAGAGTATGCAAATAAGTTCCTAGAACTATTGAGGTATGTCAGGTACATAAAAGATGAAAAAGTGAAGATCCAACATTTTCTGAGTGGATTGCATCAGTCTTACAAAGACAGAATTGAGTTTTATGAACCTAGAACTCTTGAAGAAGCAATAAGGAAGGCTAAGTATTGCTACGAGAAAAGCAAAGGTAAACCTGATTATCATAAGACATGGAAGGACAAGAAGAATGAGAAGTCTGACCAAAGGAAGAAAGGTTTCAAACCTTCTAACTTCTTGAATCAACAGAAGCAACCATCACAAGCTGAGAAGCAGCCAACCAAAGTGATGGGAGAAAGGCCTAAAGAGCTACAGCAGAATAGGGAACCTCTCTAATGTTGGAAATGTGGAGGACCCCACATGCACAGGAATTGTCCACTCGATAATGAGAGTGCAAGGCCAACTTACAACATTCAAGAAGCAGAAATAGTGGGTCAAGTAGAAAGGGTCGTCCCTAGGATTTATGCAGCATTGGAGGACCGCCAGGAAGATCACCAATCAACTGTGGTTGAAGTTGCAGGTAAGATTATTGAGCAATCTGTTTCTATTTTGATTGACCCTGGTTCTACTCATAGTTACATTACCCCTAAAGTAGTGGATATTTGTGCTTTTAAGAAAGTAAAGCATAGAAAATCTTGGTTAGTTCAGCTAGCCACTAGAACTAAGAGAAAGGTTAGTGAAGTGGTAGAAAAATGTCCATTGGTCATGGTCGGATTGGTCACTTGTGTGGATCTGAATGTTCTACCACTTGGTTCCTATGATGTTCTCATTGGAATGGATTGGTTAGAAGCTCACAAGGTAAAGCTTGACTATTACAATAAGAATTTTGAATGCTGTCACGTCCCCATGCCTCCGACCGGCAAAGAGGACGCTATCTACGAGCTCTATCAGACCGGGCTAAGAGCCCATGAACATGTACAGGCATAAAAATACAATGCTGAAATGCTAAAACAGAATGCTGAGAAGAATGCATGACAGTATAATCATGCACAAATTCCATTGTTCATCATACACAGCCTAATTAATTCATCTTGCACAGCGGAAAACAACATGCATTCACACATTCATTATTTCAACATGTTCATTTCATTTAATTAACAGTAAATATGGAGTTGCAGAGGTAAAATACACAAGATCACTTATCTTATGAACGCTTTGCTCCGCAACCAGCTACGTCGCTGCAACGTTCCACCCAACCATAGGCCAGCGTGCTCCTTAATCTCTCAGCAACGCTGCCACCCCCGAGCTGGGCATGATTCTCCAAGGAATAAGGGAACTAGCAGGCTTACACATAGCCAAGGATGTCAAAAACACACAGCCAAGCCCACTCAGTTGGGTTTATCAGGCCATTAAGGAGCGGGAGAAGGAAAATTGCTAAGCTGGTGAGCTCATTACAGAGCCAAGAACACCTACACCAAAACTAGCCTGACCTCTAAGACACCCATCCACACCCAACACAAGGAATCAGTCCCTTCTCTGCTACACAGTCCCTCAGGCCCTGCATTCCCTTCCAGTGCTATTCAGGGGTGATGGAGAAGAAGTCCAGCCCTCTAGTTTTGTCTGTGTGGTTCCTAGCACCAGGTTTATCAAGAAACCAAGCCAAAATCCTTACTCCTCACACAGTCCAAGACCAACCATTGCACTCAGGCAATCAATTTAGCTAACACAGCTTGAACAGTAAAAACGAATTACACAGCCCCATACATAACAACAAAAATGACTCACAACGTGGGGGAAAAACACACAGTCCTGAAGCTTATCTATGAGCACAACTCACAGCAGGGGAAAACATCCCAAATAGCCAGTGCGTGAGACCAATAGTCGCTGAGGTAGTCAAAAACGTGAATGGCTCTTCCCAACCATGGTAAAAACACATGAAATCACAAAAACGTGAAGGGAAAAATGCACCAGCAGCTCCAAAAACGTGAAGAAGACAACCCAGGCCCTGGCATTACAAAAACGACCTCCAATCCATGGGAAAAATGAAGCCAACAACCAAAACGTGGAAGAAAGACACAGGAAAAACTCCAGCTGCTCCCAAAACATGAGGAAAACTGAAAAACGTGAATGCATGGCAGAATGGCATACGTTTTTGGGCATTTTTCTTGCCAAGGAAGTCAGAACACATTTTTCAAAAATGGTTCTCTGCCCAATTCGAATTTTGGTTGCCCATACTCTTCCCATCCATGCAATAACTAACTCAACCACATTCTGGCAGAAATAAATGATTGGAGAAAAAGACAAGAAAGGTAGTTGACAGCTTGATGGGTTTTCTCATAGACATTTGGCTTTTCCCTATTGGCCCATAGGCTAAATATTTCACCCCCCTTATCCTTAGAAAATCATGCCCCATTCGATTTAGTTGCCGCGACCGTAGCTGGTTGTGTCCATTAATTAATTATGATGCATATTTACATGACGGCCAACATATTATATGCCGCATGCCCCGATAGACCTTCGGTGACAATTTAAACCCAAAACATAGCATTACCGATCAATGGCGGGGCCTTGGCCTTTAGCTCCACACCATGATCATTACAATATATACATCATATACATCTAATGTAATGGGGTCAAGACCAGGACGTGACAAATGCATGGATGAAGAAGGGAACCCAAAAGTTGTGAAAGACATTCCAAAGGTGATTTCAGTAAGGCAGGTTTCAACAATGTAGCTGAAGAAGTTCTGTAGGAAAGGTTGTCGGTTGTGTGCAACTCATATTTTGGAGGCAACAGAGGATGAAACTCCTAGGTTGGAAGACTTTCGGGTATTGCAGGAATTCAGGGATGTGTTCCTTGATGAGATTCCAGGGCTTCCTCCAAAGAGGGACATTGATTTCACAGTTGAACTTGTGTCAGGAGCAGCACCAGTGTCCAAGACACCCTACAGGATTAGTACACCAGAGATGCTAGAGTTGAAAATGAAACTGCAAGAGTTGTTGGAGAAGAAGTATATTAGGTCGAGCGTGTCTCCTTCGGGAGCACCTGTTCTGTTTGTAAAGAAGAAAGATGGTACACTCAGGTTGTGTATTGATTACAGACAGCTGAACAAAGTCACTGTGAAGAACAAATATCCTTTGCCTAGGATTGATGACCTATTTGATCAAATGAGGGGAGCAAGGGTATTTTCCAAGATTGACTTGAGGTCTAGTTACCATCGGGTGAGAATAAAGGATGAAGACATTCATAAGACAACCTTCAGAACAAGGTATGGACATTATGAGTTTTTAGTGGTACCATTTGGTCTCACAAATGCACCAGCTACATTTATGTGCCTTATGAATAGTGTCTTCAGCAGGTATTTGGACAAGTTTGTTCTTGTTTTCCTTGATGACATTCTTATTTATTCTAAGAATGAGGAAGAGCATGAAGAGCATTTGAGATTGACATTGCAATTGTTCAGGGAGCATCATATGTATGCAAATATGAGCAAGTGTGACTTCTATAGAGATAGAATTCAGTATTTGGGTCACATTATCTCAGAAGAGGGTATATCTGTGGACCCTGAAAATTCTGAAGCCATTATGAATTGGCCTACTCCAAGAAATGTGACAGATGTAATATATTTTATGGGACTTGCAGGATACTATTAGAGATTCATTGAAGGATTCTCCAAAGTTGCACATGCCATCACTTCTTTGCAAAAGAAGGGGGTAAAGTTTGAATGGACATCGAGGTGTGAAGAAAGCTTCCAGCAGTTGAAGAATCTTCTCATCAGTGCACCAGTATTGAAAGTTTCAGACCCATAGAAAGATTTTGTGGTGTGTACCGATGCATGCGGACAAGGGCTTAGAGGAGTCCTTATGCAAGACAACCACGTGATATGTTACGAGTCAAGAAAGTTGAAGGAACATGAGAAGAACTATGACACTCATGATCTAGAACTTGCAGCCATAGTACATGCTCTCAAGATGTGGAGGCATTACTTGATGGGAAGAATATTTGAGTTAAGGATAGATCATTGTGGTCTGAAGTATCTATTTGATCAGCCTACTCTAAATGCTAGGCAAGCGAGATGGCTGGAGTTTTTATGTGAGTTTGATTTCAAAATCAAGTACACAAAAGGAAAAGAGAACAAGGTAGCTGATGCACTCAGCAGGAAGGTGCAGGAAATGCATGTGGCATCTCTTAGTATTTTCCAATCAGATTTGAGACAACAGATTGTTAATCATACTGCTGGAGATGAATTGTATGAACAGGTAAAAGACAAATTGCAGCAACAAATTCTTGAGAAGATATATGAGGGATATAAATTGGAAGAAGATGGACTTCTTACTTATAAAGGCAGAATTTATATTCCAAATGTAGCAGAGTTGAGGAGAGTTGTCATGGATGAAATCCATCAAGCTCCATATTCTGGTCACCCAGGATATCAGAAGACAATTGCTACAACCAAAAAGAAGTACTTTTGGCCAGGAATGAAAAAGGACATGGCTGAATATATTTCAAGGTGCATGAAATGTCAGCAGGTAAAGATTGAGCATCAACACCCTGCAGGTTTGTTGCAGCCTTTTCCAGTTCCGGAATGGAAATGGGAAGTTTTTCCATAGATTTTATTATAGGATTTCCAATGACTTGGAGACAACATGATTCCATCATGGTTGTGGTGGACAAGTTGAAAAAAGTAGCACATTTTATACTAGTTAAGTCTACGCATAAGACTGATGACATTGCAAAGATCTTCATGAAGGATATTTTCAAACTGCATGGATTTCCTAAGGCAATAGTCTTTGATAGAGATGTCAAGTTCACTTCCAATTTTTGGAAGGGGTTGTTTGTATATTTGGGTACAAAGTTGAACTTCAGCACTGCCTACCATCCTCAGACTGATGGAAAGATAGAGAGAGTAAATCAACTGCTTGAAGACATGCTTCGCATGTATGTGATGGACAAACCAACCAAGCATCCTTTGGGATGAGTCCGTATGAATCTTTGTATTGAAGAAGGTGTAGGACACCAGTGAACAGGGTTGTTCTTGGTCCAAAATTGCTCAAGGAAATGGAGCAGGAGGTTGTAAAGATTAGGCATAATATGAAAGCATCCCAGGACATACAGAAAAGCTATGCAGATATGCATAGGGTGAATAGAGAGTTCAGTGTCAGGGATCATGTTTACCTCAGAGTGAGGGCAAAGAAGAGTTCCTTGAAGCTTGGAAGTTGTGCCAAGTTGTCACCAAGATATTGTGGGTTATTTGAAGTGCTTGAAAGAATAGGGCCAGTTGCATATAGACTTGCATTTCCTGCTAGCACTAGAGCTCATAATGTTTTTCATGTTTCTTTGCTTAAGAAATATGTACATGATCATAACCATGTGATAAATTGGGATGTGATTCAGGTGGAACCCGAGGGAGAGTTCCAAATCGAGCCAATGCGCATCCTCGACAGGAAGGTCACAATGCTCCGGAACCGAGCCATAGGGCAGGTAAAGGTGCAATGGGAACAATACGGTCCTAAAGAGGCTACGTGGGAGCTGGAGGATGCCATGCGATTGGCACATCTATTTTTGTTCAATTCTGTGGAACACTGAGGTGATACCAGTGTAGCATTTTGTTCAATTTTGTGAAGCACTGAGGACAGTGCTATTGAAGGGGAGGGGAATGTAACACCCCGATTTTGACCCCGTTTACATTAAAATGTATATGATGTATATATTGTAATAAATCATGGAGAGCAGATAAAGGCAAAAACCCCACCATCGATTTAATGTTTTGTGTCTCGACAATTAAAACCGTTGTCGATGGTATATCCATTCTAGCCGACACATTATAATTCTGGCATCATGTAAACATGCATTCTAATTAAAAAGACCCACAACCAGCTATGTCAATGCAACCATAATGAAAAGGGCATGATTTTTCCTAAGGATAGGGAGGGAAATTATTTAACCCCTGGGGCCAATGGGGAAAATCCAAGTGTCAGTTGATAAACCCATTTAGTTGTCACCCACCTTTTTGACTTACTCACTTTTCCTTGTCTCATTCAACTACCAAATTAAATACTTTGGAGTTAGTTAGGGACAGTTATTGCATGGGTAGTGGTGTGTGGCAGGACTGTCAGTCATTTCCCACATGCACACTCCTCCAGGAGATTCATTCACCCTCACATGGGCAGGAAGGGACACACTACCCATTCTTCCATTTTGGGGCCATTCTCACGCAGGGATGACTGTTCTTTTCCTCACGCACACGTTTTGGGATTTTCCCTGACGCAGAGAGCTGGGGAGTCGTTTGGGCATTCACGATTCTGGATTGGCCATGTATATTGTCCTCACGCATGCATACCACAACTGGTTCAGTATTCCACTTTCAATTTTGGATGTGTGTGCAATTTCCTTCAATTTGTGGGTCTGTGTATATGAATCCATCTCCATGTTGAGAGTCTGTTGAATCTGATTTCTTCCCAATCGGGCTATGTATTTGTCGTTGCTTTCAATGGTGAGATTGTGGCTTTTGTTTCCCTCACGGGTGTAGGTTTTTGCCAAGTTGTTTTGACCATGTTAGGGCCAAGAACAACTCTGGGATTGCCTTGCTTAGTTTGAGCCGTGTATCATCATTTTTGGCTGCAGTAATGTTTCCTTTTTCTTCCCCAGAGCTGTGAATTGCTCGATTTTGTTGTGTGTATGCAGCAGTTGGTATTTGGACTGTATTGGAGTGGGAATGAAGGATTGGTCTGCTTGATAAACGTGGTGTGTTTGGGAGCCTCATAGACAGAGCTAGATGGATGGCTTTCTTCTCCACAGCCCCTGAATAACACTGGAAGGGAAGTTAGGGCCCGAGGGACTGTGTAGCAGATAAGGGACTGATTCCTTGTGTTGGGTGTGTGTGGGTGTCCTAGAAGTCAAGCTAGTTCTGGTGCAGATGTCCTTAGCTCTACACCGAGCCCACCGGATTAGCAGTTAGCTTTTCCCAGCTCCCTGATGGCCTAATAAACCCAACTGTGTTGGCTTGGCTATGTACTATTGTGTATCTTTGGCTATGTGTGAGCCTACTTAGTTCCTTATTCCTTGGGGAATCATGCCTAGCTCGGGGGTGGTAGTGTTGCTGAGAGATTAAGGAGCACACTGGCCTATGGTTGGGTGGAAAGTTGCAGTGACGTAGCTGGTTACGGGACGAGTTCTTCATAAGAAAAGTATTCTCTTGTGTTTGATCTCTACAATTGTATTTGATGTTTAATGAATTACAATGAACATGTTAAATGCTTGAATGCATGGTTTTGCTTCCGCTGTATGGTAATAATGTATGCATGTTTTAGTTCAAAGAATTTTAATTTTTATGTGTATGTTCATGGGGCTAGTTTCCTGGGTTGATGGCAGGATCGGTAGCGTCCTCTTCGTCAGTCGGAGGGTCGGGGATGTTACAATGAGTCCCATGGTATTGTAGGATGTATTGTATGTGCTTGGGATGAAGAAGAACCTAGTGTCAATTTCCATGATCGAGGATTAGGGTCTTGGGGTGTCTTTCATTGATGGACACGTGCATATGTTTCCCAAGGCCGCAGGACCATCTACTTCAGTTGCTATTGGAGCGAGACGTGGGAAATTGTATAGGCTCTTGTTTCAGCCGCAGCATGATTTAGCACATAGCAGCAGTAGTGAGTTTTGTGAGAGGAGGATGGCTCACTTGCATCATCCAGCCTTGGGGTTTTTTAGGCAAGTGGTGACAGGTTTACCGGAGTTCAGCATAGGGCAGAGTGATGTGTGCAGGGGGTGTGCTTTGGGAAAGTACACCAAGACTGATTTTTCGAGTAGTGATAGTAGGTTAGCTGGTACTCTTGACTTGATACATTCAGACTTATGCAGACCTATGCCTTCTGTGTCCTTGAGAGGATATGAGTATTATGTGACATTCATTGATGACCATTCCAGGAAGACCTGGATCTACTTTCTGAAGAGCAAGAAGTCTGAGGAAGTCTTGCAGAGGTTCCAAGAGTTCAAAGCTCTTGTGGAGAACCAAACAGGGAAGAAGATCTGATTCTTGAGATCGGATAATGGGGGTGAGTATACCTCCAAGGAGTATGATGGATTTTGCAGACAGGAGGGGATCATGAGATAGTTGACCGTTCCGTATACTCCAGAGTAGAATGGAGTAGCAGAGAGGAAGAACAGGTCCATTGTTGGAGCAACTAGAGCTATGTTACATGACCAGTCACTTCCTTTCTTTCTCTGGGTTGAGGCTTGCAGCACCGATGTATACCTTCAGAACAGAAGTCCCCATTGGGCAGTGGGGAATATGACACCTGAGGAGTGATTTTCAGGCAAGAAGCCTAAAGTTGGCCATTTTTGTATATTTGGTAGTCTGACTTATTCTCATGTCCCTTCAGAGAAGAGGACAAAGTTGGAGCCCACTACAGAGAAGGGCATCTTTGTGGTTTATGATGAGATTGCGAAGGATTTCCACATTTATCTTCCCTCTCAGAGGAAAGTGGTGGTGAGGAGGGATGTGAAGTTTGAGGAGGAGTGAGCCTTTAGGAGGTCGAGAGAGTTAGAGCAGGGAGAGAAGTAGGTCCCTACACCTCAACTTGTGGCATAGGTTCCATCTACGCAGCAGTAAGGATCACAGGTTTCCGGGGTTACAAGACCACAGAGTGTTGGAATAGGTTCACCAGGTTCAGTGGTTAGGCTAGTAGGGTCTTCGAAGATAGGTGATGGGTCTACTATTATAGGTACACCTTACAGGGGATCGGGATTAGGATCGAGATTAGGATTACAGGGTACACCTGGTGTTGGCACACCAGCTCCAGGTTCACATGTGACTGGGGCTTCTAGCTCTAGTAGTTCTTCAGATGAGGACATGCCAGTGTGGGAATAACGTTCAGGGAAGAAGAAGCCTAAGTGGCTTCGAGAGACCTTGAAGGATCCCTTAAAAGCTAGGACACCCAGTGACAAGGTGAGAGACATCAAGATGCCTGACAGATTGGGCATGGTGTTGGTGGCTTGTGCATGAGATTCTGAGCCTTCTACTTTTGAGGAGGCCTCCCAGCATTCGGTATGGAGAGATGCCATGATGGATGAGTACCATTCCATCATGAAGAATGATGTACGGGAGATTGTTCTGAGACTGGAGGGGAAGTCAGTGGTGACTTCTCATTGGATTTACAAGCTGAAGCATGCGGCAGATGGGAGTGTGGATAAGTACAAAGACAGGTTTGTAGCGTGGGGGTTTTCACAGGTTGAGGGAATTGATTATGATGAGACTTTTGTGTCGGCTGCTCGTTATACGTCTATCAGGGCATTGATTTCCATTGCAGCGAAAATGGGTTGGAAGATCCATCAGATGGATGTGAAGACTGCATTTCTCAATGGGATCATATAGGAGGAGATTTACATTGAGTAGCCTCAAGGATTTGAGATACATGATAGAGAGACACATGTATGCAGGTTGAAGAAGGCCCTTTACGGGTTGAAGCAAGCTCCAAGAGCTTGGTACTCCAGGATTGATTCTTACTTGTTGAGTATGGGGTTTCAGAAGAGTGAAGCAGATCCGAATCTCTACTTCATCATGGTTGGAGAAGATCCACTTGTTCTTCTGCTATATGTTGATGACTTGTTTATCACAGGGAGAGAGAGATCCATTGCAGTTTGCACGAAGGATCTTGTAGCAGAGTATGAGATGACTGATATTGGGCTGATGCATTATTTTTTGGGATTGGAGGTTTGGCAGGAGCCTGGACATATTTTATTGGGGCAGGGAAAGTATGCGGTTTATATTTTGATGAGATTCAGGATGGCGGATTGTAGGCCTATGGCGACACCTATGATCACCAACTGGAAGAAGCTTCATGCTTCTGAGGGAGAGTTGGTGGATCCTACTTTATACCGTCAACTTATCGTGTCATTGATGTATCTGGTCAACATTCGGCCAGATTTGCATTTTGTAGCGAACACTCTTAGCCAGTTCATGGTTAAGCCTAGGAGTGTGCATTGGGTCGCTGCAAAACATGTGTTGCGCTATCTTTTAGGGACAATGGATTTTGGTTTTGACTATAGGAGGTCAGAGGGGATCAGATTGGTTGGCTATACAGATTCATATTGGATAGGTAGTGTGGTAGACTGAAAGAGCACTTCTGGATGTTGTTTCAGTTTGGGCTCGGCAGCAGTGTCGTGGTTCAGTCGGAAGCAGAAGTCCATTGCATTGAGTACTGCAGAGGCTGAGTACATGGTAGCCAGTTTGGCTAGCTGCGAGGCCTTGTGGCTTTGCAAGTTGTTGGTGAATTTATTTGTTCAGGAGCTTAGGCCTACGGTGATTTACTATGACAATCAGAGTTGCATCTAGCTTTCTAAGAATCCAGTCTTTCATGACCAGTCAAAGCACTTAGAGATCATATATCATTTCATCCCAGACTATGTTAAGAGAGGAGCAGTCATGCTTCAGTATATTTCCACTAATGAGCAGGTAGCAAACATACTGACGAAGTCTTTGGAGAGAGTCAAGTTTGTCTTCTTCAGAGACAAGTTGGGAGTGGTGCAGAACACCTTTCTCGGTAAGAGGGAGTGTTAGTTTTGTACCTAGGGAAGTGTCCCCCTAGTGACTTTTGCCTTAGTCACTTAGAGAGGGGACATAAAGTGACCCTTGCATTAAATGACTTAAAAAAAAGCATTTAATTTGACTTTAGAGCATTAAAGTCACTTTTTGATAAATTTAAGTGGGTGAGTGAAATTAATATTTTAGAAATCAAATATGAGCATTTAATTTCAGCCCTTAATCTAATCTAATCTCCACCGTTAGATTAGACTCACCCTAGGGTTTTCTCAAAAAGGCATGGGAAATGCATTTTGCCTCACTTTTGCAGATTGAAGTGAGAAGAGAGAGCTCAGAGAGAGAAGAGAGAAATTTTCCATTTTTCCTGAGCAAGAGGAAAAATTTTGCAGAACGAAAATTGAGGGAACGAATAGCAGCAAAGAGGGCATGGAAATCGAGGAGAAGACAACAGCATTTATTGTTGGTCCGTATAGTCCGTACGGTATGGTTTTTGAGGCAGATTTTTGGGCACGATTTTTGAGGAAAAAATTGGGCGCAAATTTCGAGGTCCGTACAGTGGCATGGAAATCGAGGCAAAAAACAGGAAAAAATAAGAGTTTGATTTTTGCTGCTTTACACGCAAATCGAGACAGAAATTTATCTTTCGGGTTGATATAAGTTGGTTTGATATTTTCTGTGTATTGCTGTAAATGATAAACTTCTCCTGAAAAATAAAAATACTCTCTGACTGATTTTCCCCTAGTGGGTTTTTCTAGGGCCACTGGCCAAAAATCCTAGTGTTCTGTGTGATTAAATGGCGTGCTGATTTTTATTTCCTGTCACTGAAAAGATTGTTTACAACAGTGTTTTAAGTCTGAAATTTTTTATTTATTTCCAGCACTTTCTTTTTCTGAGAATGTCATAAACAGTGATATAAATTTTACTTGAAACTAGTGGCTGAAAACTAGTGAAAAATCTACACCAACTGCGGAAACTTGCGGAAACTTGGTTCTAGTAGTTACCCATTAGAGAGATATCTCGGGTGAGATTGCATTTGCGTCGCAGGTGTAGCCAACTGAACCTTGCTTTGTAGGGACGATATCTTGGGATTTGTTGTGTGTAAAGGAGGCACTGAACCTGGGTCGAAGACACAAGAAACACCAACACATTTAATGTACATAATTGTGAAAATAACATGCATAAGAAAACATGAGACAATGTGCAAACCAGATTGATAAACGAAGTTCGTCAAATCTTTGGCTACGTTTCCAAGATCCACTCAACTACATAGTTGCTTCATTCTCTTCTTCAAAGATACTCTCCTTTGCAAAGGGTTGAATTCCCACATCATTAAGAGGTAGTAGAATTCTCAAAACAAGTGACAATATCAAAGAGATTCTCTCATGTGCAAAGAGTTGATTCTTACAAGTGTGTGTCTATGTCTCTCATACAAATAAACGATCTTGTCTGAGAAAGACTGATCTCTCACACAACATGTGGCATAAAATGGACTCTCTCACAATCAATGGCAAAGGTTCTCTTTATAGAATGGAAACATCAATCTTTGAGTCAAAATGCGAATAAAATGCACTAGTGGTGGACATGATGGTCGCAATCCCACTAGAATATGCACATGGCCAACAGGTTTTGTGGGCCATCAATCATAAGACATTATTACAAGAAGGGGGTCGTTAATGGTTTAACATTATAACCATAAAACAAATACACATGTCAAAAGGAAAAAGAATAAGTTAAGCTTTTAAACCACTTATACTATGAAATGAGAAGTTTATACTAAGAATGAGAACTCTAACCATAAAAACGATGATTTTTACATAAAGAATACCAAAAACACCCCCAAATAGAAAATTATTGATACCAGTATACATGTTTTTTTTCGGGGTAAAAAATAAAGCCATGGCCTAAATATTCCATATTGTTGTTTACAAAAATTTTAAAGTCAACCCCTAAATTGGAAAAATATTTTTTTCTTCAAGAGATAAATTACAATTTTTTAAAACTTGCATATTAAACAAAAATATATATATATTTAATAATTAATTTCACCGCTTTAACCATAGAAAATCAAATAATTATGATGCAATTCATAATGAAATCATTAGACCATACAACAACAAATGATTCATATAATTTTAGGCCGGAAAAATTAAAAAATTAAATAAAAAGAGAAGAAATTCTAAAAAAGTTAAAACAAATTTTGAAAAATTAAAGATAATTATAAAAAAAAAAAAAAAACTATTTTAGAAAATAAGTAAAAAACAAAAAAGATTATGNCTTTTAAACTGTAAAAAATAAAAATAAAAAGTGCTAGCTACCCTTCCCTACCCCTTTCTACACTCCATCTTGCTTAATGTTTGCATATTTTGTTTTTTTCTTGTTTTTATTATTATTTGTTATTTCTTATTTTTGTTGTCTTGTTTTTTTATTTGTTTATTTGTTATTTTTATTGTTTTTGTCTTTTTTTTTTAGTTTAGTTTAGTTTTAATTTAGTTTAGTAAATTATTTTTATACTTTTGTTTTTAAATTTTTTTTAAACATTAGTATTTTTTACATTATTTTTGTTTGTGTGTTTTGTTTTTTAATATCTTTTGTATATTTTTGTTATAGGAAAATGTAGCTCCACTAGTGATATTAAAAATATACATCTTGTAACTTGGATAAAAAAAGAGACTTACGAATCTATTTTAATAAATGAAAATAGTGAAAGCAAATATAGTCAGATGTTCACTTATAATGTCGTGGTTAAAAAATTAACATATGAAGAAAGGGATTTGAAAGGAGTGACTGTAAAGAGTTATCAAAAGCCATAAGCTTTGATTAATTCTCTCATAGATACATTTTCAAGATAAGGAGATTAGGTCTTAGTTTTGTTCTCGGGTTCACATAAAATTTCTAATATTACATAGGAAAGCATATTTCAAATTTTATTGTTTTTTTATTCTTCGTTAATTTTTTTAAGTATACTTCTTTATGCTATTTGACTAAACTATTTTTTTGTTTTTGGTGATTAGGTACAACAATAGCATGCTCCTTACAGAGAGGGAGAAATTGCATATCCATTGATAATGATCCACTGCAGTGCAATTACAACAAGCAAAGAATTAATGTTATTCAAGTTATTCCATATGAATTTCAAGAAGTTGGTTTGAAGAAAGGAGAGTTTAAAGTGAAACACTTGTGGCGAAGATGTCAAAAGAGCCTCAACCCCCATTAGGAGGGATTTTTGGAAACAAGCACTTTAGGCATCTTGCATACATAGAAGACCCAATGAAAGAGGACATTGATGTCCTTGAAGAAATCCAAGCTCCATAAAATTTCAATTTCGATGAAGAATTTGGTCTGCATGATATTGTTGATTAATTTTATGTCTTGAAGAAAATGTTAAATTTGACAACTTCTTGATAAGATATATTAGTAATGCTATGACTTTCAGACTTTATTTTAGAAATAAAATGTCTATATATAATGATTTTAATATGTCATTTACAAATATATGGTATAGTTTTTTTAGAATTAATGTGAATCGTCACTTTTTGGAAAATAATATGAAATAGTAACATTTTTATACAAAAAAATCTTTGAAAATCCATTGAAAATGGTTTTAAATGTCTTTATTTTTTGGAATTGTTTACAATTTTGTCAATAAAAAGGTCTTATTTTGTCCACAGAAATGTCTTATTTTAAAGAAAAAATTGCAAAATTCACATGTTTTTCAATATAAATTGATTCACATTTTTTAATTTTTTTCTCTAGATTGGTGAAGACATCTCGTATCTGGTTCAATATTTATGTCAGGAGGCTGGCTTCGATCGCATCTCTGATCTTGGATGTAATTTTCAAATGCAATTTCTTTGCAAACTGGAGTTTTAACCCTCTCTGTAGATCTTGAAATCGAGAGTTGCAGACATTTAACGAACCTTTACTCCAAGAAGATTTTGGTTCGGTGGAATGGATCGATCCAAGGCTGGATCAGCTCTCTGTTAAACTCCTTGTCTCTTCTCTTTGTGTGAAGGAGGATTTTCCTGCGCGATGGAGTTCAATAGAGCTTGGTTAAGAAGCATCGGATTTTGTTTTGCAGGGCTGCTTCTTCTTTTTTGGTGTTGTCTTGGTCTCTGTGTGAAGTTTTATTCTATGTTTCTTGTGGCTGTAAGTGCCTTGAGTGCCTGGGTGGCTCGCCTCCTTGATACCAGCTCTGTTTTGAGGTCATGGCGGATGGAGGGGGCTCCTCCCCTTCCCCTAATCTCAATGCCTTCAGGAGGCTGGTAGCTACAGGTGGCAAGAGGAAACTCAACCAGAACCAACAGTATTTCGTCAAGAAGCTTGATAATATTCCTACGGTGGATCTTCCTGCGGAACAACCATGTCGAAAAACCCTAAATATTGCTGACTGAGGCCTCATTGTCTAGTTCACTGGGCTTTGGCCATACCCCAAGGAAATCGAAGGGTGGGTTCAAAGGAATTGGAAACATCTTATCTCAGAAGGCATATGCATCAATTTGATAGGTAAGGGATATTATGTCTTTCTTTTCGAAAACTCAGCAGATAGATATTTAATCTTTAGAAACAGGCCATATTTCATGGGCCCTCAAGGGATATACCTGAACAAGTGGACTCCGCACTTTGATTTGAATCAAGATGTCCCTTCTGTTGTTTATGTTTGGGTTAGGCTGTTGCATCTTCCTCTCCATTGTTGGAATTCAGGGACTCTAGAAGCTGTAGGAAACACTTTGGGGAAATATATTGATAGGGATAAAAGAAGAGATCAATAATACTTGTGCCAGAATATGTATCAAAGTGGATTTGGACTTAGGGCTTCCTGAAGCTATTAATTTGACAGTAGCAGATTTGTCACACGTGCATGAGCCTAGATTATGAGCAATTGCCCTTTAAGTGCATATTTTGTCATGGTTATGGGCATTTTTCCATATCATGTAAGAAAAAATTTGAGGAAGAAGCTGTCAAAGAGAAGGGAGATCAATGGACTCAAGTTCAAAAAAATAGTTTAACAAAGCAAGGAAACAAAGCTAAGGGACAAAGAGGAGAAATGGGGATGGGCATCAATCCCTCCGGGCAGAAACAGAAAGAAAATGGAGCATCTATGGAGGAAATATCATCTCAAAACAATATTTGAAGTATTGATCATTCCAGAAGAACAAGTGCTCTCAGTGCTTGAAAAGGGAGAAGTCCCACAATCTCGAAATCAAATAAGAGAAGAAGTCAAAGGCCCAGTTGAGCCAGATCTTGGCACTCCTACAGATGGACATTCTCCCACATATGCAGAAATGGCAAAAAAAAGAAACCTATGGATAATTTTGGTTCATCCGACGAAGATTCCCTAGATAGGTCTTCCAAAAATGGGCGTAAATATCTTAAGAAGGTTCGGGAGGAAGAATTCGAACGAATTAAGATGCAAGGGATTCAAGCCACTATAGAGATGTCAATCAACATGAATACTCAGGCCAGACTTTCAAAAGGAGGTCCTCTCCCTTCCGGTAATAATAAATAATGAACATCGTCTCTTGGAATTGCAGGGGGATGGGAAACTCTTCGAAATTAGAAGTTGTTAAAGACCTTTTAAGAATGGCTTTGCTTGATATTCTTCTACTCTAAGAGACAAAAATCGAAGAGGGAAAGCTTCTTTCCTTAAGTAAAAATATATGGAAAAAGCATGCAGGGAAGGCTGTGAATGCACGGGGCTCATCTGGTGGACTTGAAACCCTGTGGAAAGAGGACCTTTTTCATTGGAAAATTCATTTGAAACGCAGCATTGGATATTCACCAAGATCAAGCACATCTCTAGTAAGATATCTCTTGTTATTTTCAATTTATACGTTCATGTTAATTCTCAAGAGAAAAGAGAATGCTGGAATTCTCTGGCAGAGTTTCTTGCTACAAGCAATCTATCAAACATTTTAGTGGCTGGTGATTTAAATATCACTTTGGATCCTAAAGAGAAAAAAGGTGGAGTTTGTGGGAGAGACCCCATGCACAAAGCAGTGGAGCATCTCATCTCAATATGGGATTTGATTTATTTTAAACCAAAAAGAGGTCGATACACATGGAGTCATAACCGTACTGGAGCAACTTATATTTCATCCGGACTGGATAGATTTCTGATTCAAAGTTCTGTATTAATGGAAAACAAAATCATCTCCACCAACATCTTACCAAAACTCACATCGGATCATAAACCAATCTTGCTGCAGCTTGAGGATGAAGAAGACCTCAGTCCCATCCCTTTCCGGTTCAGTCCCTTGTGGATTCACAGAGATGGTTTTATGGCCACTATTTTCAATGCATGGAGTATTCCGGTTACTGGATCTCCAAATTCTGTGTGGGAGAGGAAATTAAAAAAACACCAAGTTTGTGTTGAAGGACTGGATAAAACAATCTCTCCAAACTCCTACCAACATTAGAAATCAGGCCTTGGAAAATTTGGCAGAGATACAATTGGAAATGGAGGACTCAGTGATCACCCCTGCGATGCTGGAAAAAGAACATAAGGCTCAATTTAATTCTTTCCGAGCGTTTAGGAAGGAAGAAGAATTCTGGTGACTGAAATCTCGAAGTTTATGGTTGAAATCGGGAGATAGAAACACCTATTTTTTCCACAAGTAATATCGAGCCAAACTCTCCCATAACCACATTTTGGAAATCTCCTCTTCAACTTGTGAATCCTTTAAAGGTGTCTCTCAAATCAAACAAGTGGCTGAAGTTCATTTTCAGAGCCTGTTCAAAGAGGATGGAGCTATTGACTCTGATTTAACCACTAATTTTCTTTCCAACATCCCTAGTTTGGTGAGTGAGGAGGATAATGGGTAGTTAATGAAGCCCTTTATGGAGGAAGAGATCATTGATGTTATATGGTCTATGAAATCAGATAAAGCTCCTGGCCCTTACGGATTCTCCATTCACTTTTATAGAGTACGCTGGAATGTAATCAGAAAATTTCTTCTCAGGATGGTCAAAGATTTTCAGTTTAATGTCAAAGTTGGTGGAAGTACCAACTCCACCTTCCTTGCTTTAATTCCCAAAGAAGTTAAATCTTCCACCTTTGACCGATTCAGACCTATTTCTCTTTGTAATGCATCATATAAAATCTTATCTAAACTCTTAACTAACATGATCAAACCTCTTCTTGGAAAATTGATCTCTCCTCTGCAAGGTGGATTTGTAGAAGGGCATCACATTCTCGACAATGTGATTCAAGTTCAGGAAGCCATGCACTCCAGCTTCCATAGAAATGAGAAGGGAATGTCAATTAAACTTGACATGGCAAATGCTTTTGACAAGGTAAATCTTTCCTTCCTTTACAAAGTTCTTAACTCATTTTCTTTCAGTACTGCATTTATAAATCCGATAAAAGCTTGTACTGATAAACCTTGGATAACACCACTAGTAAATGGTAGAACAACAAATTTTTTTCAAGCTTCCAGGGGTCTTTGTCAGGGTTGTCTGCTATCGTTGTTTCTTTGTATTCTAATGGCATATTCCCTGAGTAGAAAGCTAAGTGCATGTAAAAATTTAGGGATTATTCTGGGAATCAAGTCAGCTAATGGAGTAGAATCTATCAACCATGCCCTCTTTGCGGATGATACGTTGCTCTTGGGATGGGATTCATTGAGGTTGGAAAGAATCTTTAAAGAAATTATGTAGCATTTTTGTATCATTTCAGGGGCTCTTATCAACAATTGGAAGAGCGTTGTGTATGGTTGGAATGCAGATCCTGCAACTATTGCAAATATTTCTCAAATTTTAGGATTTGATGGATTTGTCACTTGGGATAAGGTCAAGTACTTGGGTCTTCCTCTAACTCTGGGCCAAAGCAACCCTTCTCTTTGGTTGCAAATTATTAGCAAGTTAAAAGCTAATATTTCCTCATTGGGGTGGTCATTGGCTAACTACGACAGGGAAGCTTGTTTTAATCAAGTCAACTCTTTCGGGTCTTCCAATTTATCAATCCTCTCTCCTTTTAGCTCCAAAATAGATTGTGGATTAGATATCCGAGTTGATAAGAGACTTCCTCTAGCGAGGCAGTAAAGGAAATCATAGCCAGTTGCATTTGGTTAATTGGGACACTATCAAGAGACCATTTCTTGAAGGTGGTCTGCATATTAGAGATTCAGGATTGGTAAGCCTTTCCATGGGAGGTAAGCTGTTGTGGAAACTTTTCTCAAACAAAAAACACCCTGTCATTCATTTTTTTGGAAAAAATACCTTGAAGGAGGAACTCTATGGAATTTGCAGATGTCTAACACTCTTAAAGGCATTATAATATGGAATCTATGCAGAAAAGGTTTAGACTTCTTCACTCAACAATTATATCATATACCTGGAAACAACAAAAACAAAATTATGGGATGATAAAATAAATGGTAATACTCCTTTAAAATTTGATCCTTCAATCGTTGAGATCAAAGACTGGTTGGAAAATAAAGGTCTTTTGCATCTGTCAGACATTTTTGCTTGGGACTGTAAAGGAAATTGGGCATCGTGGGTATTCCCAGAACTGCCAGACCGTGGATATCCTATGCTAAACTCCCAATTCAAAACATTGTTAATTAATTTGAATGGTTTGGCACTAATTCATTCTTCTTACAAGGACGCGTGGGGTTGGGGCTCTATAGGAATTTATTCGGCAACTTCGGGATACCAGCCTCTTCAAACCAATACGATATCTTCTCACAACGCCAATTTCTGGAAACCAGTGTGGCAATCTCCCAGTATTCCAAACGTTAATTTCTTTTCTTGGATTCTCATGCATCAGAGAGCTCTAACAGGTGAAAATATGTTAAAAAGAGGTTTTTTTGGACCTTTCAGATGTTGTTTTGGTAAACAAGTTATTGAAACTTCTGAACACATATTTGTTGGATGTGATTTTACTCAGAAAGCTTGGGCGCATCTCTTGAGTGGGCTGCCGGTCTCATCTCCTTCAAATATTGATCCTGCAAATATATTTGTTAATTAGCAGCTCAGGCACCTAATAATTTTTTCCACGAGTCATGAATGGAGGAAAATTTGGCAAGCCATCCCAAAATTCTTGTGGTGGAAAATTTGGATAGCAAGAAATGATTTGATTTTCAATAACAAAGCCATGAAACCATAACTTGTAGCAATAAAAGCTAAGGCTTTGCTTTTGGAAGTTGTGGAAAATATTCGTCGTGATCCCAATAAAATCAAAGTTGAACATAAGTGGCTTGGATTGTTACAGGTGGATAAAATTCAACTGAGTTCTGGAAGGCCTATTATCAATCCATTTTGGCAGGTAAGACATTTAGAAAAAGGATTCACATATTGGTGGCAAAGGAAGAATAAAATTTCAATATTCTTTGATGGTGCGTCAAAAGGAAATCTAAGGAATGTTGGAGCAGGTGGATTTATCTTCTATCCGGGAGGAAGGCTTCAAAATAGCTTCAGTTGGGGATTAGGTCAAATCTCAACTAGCAAGTAGAATTATATGCTTTTCTAAAAGCCTGTCAACTCACCAAAGAAGCTCGACATAACAATCTTCAAATTTTCGGAGATCTAGAAATCATAATAAAAGTTTTAAATTTTTCTTCAAAGTTCACTAATCTCAGTTTGAACGTGACTATGCAAAGGCCGCACTTCATCTTGATAGACTGTGTTTCGGTCTCCTCTTTTCACATTCTTCGTGAATTGAACAAGTCGACAGATCTTAAAGCAAATCAGGGCTGTCTTCTTCCTCAAGGAATGCTAAGTTTGAATAACGAACCTTGTTTGATGCATCAAATCCCCTAACTCTGAAATGAGAAGTTGTGGAGAATAGGGATTGTATATTTCTGAAAAGATGTAATTGGGTGAAGGCCCTTCAAAATTCTTTATATATATATATATATATATATTAGTTTTAGTGAAAAAAATATATAAATTGCTTCTAAATGTATGTTATTTTGTTAAATTTCTAAAAAAACACACTTGAAAATATAAATTAAAAATATTTTACAACAAAGATGAATCCAAGGTCCAAAAAATGCCTCAAAATAAAAATGTGTTATACTGGTATCAACCTTTTTTGAAACGATGGTAAAAATAGCTACTAAAATTAGCAGAGAAAAAAATGAGAACTATATCAAATTCGTATATCAAATTCGTGTTTCATAATACAAGTTGTTTTTACCCAAGGTTTTCAATCTCTCTCCATGTCATGTGCCTCGGCCCTTGATACTCGTGGTGTGCCCCAAAATACTTTCCAAAATTATCTCCTTCACAAAGGCATGGTGGTGGCATTGTATAGGAATGTCCAACGAAACATTTCCTAATTCATTCGAACCATAAATTATATTTGGGCGTGTTGGTTCCAACCACCAATAAACCATTGGTTACATGGTATATAGTTGGCATATAAAACATGCCATATCAATGCTAATGCGCCACTTTATATATGGAGTCATTGGTTATAACAACCAATGTAACCCTTGCCAAAATAAATGTATGCCCTTGGTATATCATAACAAATGTTTATGGGTGGCATTTAATCATTCCAACGCCCATTAAATATGGCTTACCAACTTGGCATCATAGTTGAATCCAATGCCACAACCAACTTTGGGATGTATATCCAACGTTTACCCACAAAAAACTCTATAGTTTCCATATTGAAGTCGTGGGATCTAGTCAATGGTTAACATCGTGGAATAATCCAACCACACCCAAACTTGGTATAAACAATGTTCTTAAATGGCATATTGTTTGCCTACCATGCACAACTACCACCAAACTTGGTCGATGCTCCAACAAAATAGAATCATGTGGCGGCTTTCCAACTAATAAAAATCTCCCATTTATGGGGTTGGCTCCACATGAGCTACACATTGCACATTGTATAACAACCATGGGTCGAGGCTTAGCCCCTAACCCTTTTGTGTCCACATAAAACAATTACAAGCTTTAAATAAATGTTTTACCGTGTAGTGGGTAAGAACCTCTATCACCTCCACAACATAATTTTTTTATGAACATAACCCAAAATAGACCAAATCGGTTTGCCACATGTCACGATAAACACTAGCTTAGCTCTGTAACCTGTCATGTGTCATCGCTGAGAGAATCTAGTCCTATCACTGCCAACTCAAACACCAACTTAGCTCTGTAACCTGTCATGTGTCTCCCATCACTGCCAACTCGACCACCAGCTTAGCTTTGTAATATGTCATGTGTCATCACGGAAGGCATGCATGTAAGTGTCGCATAGGCCACGTGGAACCTTTTTTTTTGCTGGTCTACACTTCTTAAAAATGTTCTTCTATCGAAACTTCAGAATTTGATATCTTCTTTGCTAGGATATTTAGACACTTAGGAGTTAGTTAAGATCAACTTGTGTAATATATCCGTTAAGTAAAATTGTGTTTCTTTAGTATGCATTAGTATGCATTTGTAAATATTCTAATTTGACGGTTACGATATATTTTAGACATAGAGTAATTCGACGATTCAACTTCTCTTAGATCATACCTACCATTGATCCGTGGCTTAACACCCGATTGGTCTATGATCTCTATTTAAAGAACATAGAGGGTCCTTGGCTAGTTGATCGATTATAAGAAGCTCATGTAACTTTCTTTCTTTTGCATAATAAATTGCTCCAAATAGCTATTTGGCTGGGGCCGTGGACTGTTTCTCTCTCGAGAATTTTAACCACGTGACAAACATCGGTGTGTTGATCTGTGATCTATTTATGTGAAGTGGTTGCTCAAGGTGTTCGGTCTTTTGGGAGTTCACTGTGTACCCGAACATGGTATCAGAGCTTTTATGAAGAGCCGCTTTCGGTTTTGATCTAGATCTGGAATCGGTGTTGTCGAAACTTTTAAAGGGTTTTTGTTTCTGGATTGTCTGTGCATTTTTGGCCTGTGGGAGCTGTTCCATTACGTCCGGAGCGTCGTTTCCATTGAAAAAATGGTTTTCGTTTCATCGAAAACCGTTTCCATTTGCTCCAGAAACACCCATTTTGGCAAATCTGAAGGTATAATATTACAGTGATGGATTTGTTTTTTTTAAATCTCTCATATTTTATCAATTTATTATTAGATCTTTTCTGTTTTAGTCTCGGACTGTTGTTTTCCCTGACTGCGTATGCTCTTTGCCGTGCACCTTGCGCGATCGTGGCAAATCAGAAACAGTAAGGGAAAGTTTTTTTTTCTTGTCTTCTCGGTTACGTATGCTCTTTGTCGTGCACCTTGTGCGATCACGGAAAATCAGAAACAACGAGAAAACTTGAAAACGTAGACTTTCCAGGTAACCTAACGAAGATTTAACCCTATTGTGTGGAAAAAGTTTTTTTGTTTTTGTTTTTCGTTTTTTTTAATGATTTGCAGGAAAAGAAAACAAACACGAAAAACGAGAGGAAAGAGTATAAAAAAAAGAAAATCCCCCTTCTTCTTTCCATACTTTTACGTACTTTTTAAACTTAGCTCACTTGGTCCAAAGTTGCTTTACACCTTGATAAGTCTTGAGTTCAAGTCTTATCAAACTACTTTTTAGTGCATGCAATTTCTATTTTCAAGTTACTTTATTGTAAAAGTGCATCTCACATAAATAAAATAAAATAAAAGTGAGTCACTTAAGTCTTTTAATTTATTGCCGCACTATTTAAAAGTCACATTATTGTAAAAATAAATATCATTTATTCTACAAAAGTGATTCACTTCAAAGCAACTTTATTGTAGAAGTGATTGTCAAAGGTTGATCTTGGGAGGAGGGAGCTTCTTTTTTTAGTTGGTCAAGTTAATATCGGCCACGTCACTATTGGGAACATCTTCAACATTTTCTTTGATCAAGCATAACTTCATCATTCGGAATCAGTTTTAAGTGCCGTTTTTTATTAAACCGCATATTTTTTCAAGCTCTTTGTATCCAGATAGTTAGTTTCTATTTTTTCATCCATTATTTTACAGTATGGCCGCCCCTTGTGATATTATACTTGCAAGTTCTAACTATTTCTCATGAATATCTTGTATGGAGGATGTTCTACGAAGTATGAGACTTTTCAGGATAACCTCAAGGGAAGAAACAGAACCCACTGATGATGATAAGAAAATTAAATGGGCAAATCGATGTGATGAAGCTCGTGGATTGATTGGAATGTCAATCTCTAGTGATTTGCGATTCCACATATATGGAATTGATGAACCTAATCTCGCTTGAGAAAAGTTGGAATCTGTGTTTGGAAAACACAATGAAATTCAGGGTCATCAACTTGAAAATGAGTTGCTTTCCTTGAATCCAAATGATTTTTCATGTAATCAAGACTATTTATCTAAGTATAAAACTCTTAGACTCTTATGTGCAGAATGCAAGATTAAGAAATAAGACAAACAATGTATTTATCATATTCTTTCCAAACTTGGACCTGCATATTCTGTTTTTGTATCTACATTCTACTCCATGAAAGAATCCTTAACTACAACTAGCTATCAAGAGCCTAGCCTTGAATCCTTTTGTGATTCCTTAATTAGAGAGCAAGATAAACTCATTTATCTTGGAATAATTAACAATGCAGATACATCTGGGAAAACCTTATTGTCCCAACAGAAAGAAAATTCCAAGCCTCCCAAGAAACAGAATTTTCGCAATAATAAGCCCAACAACAAGGGTCTCAAACCCTCTCAGTCGGCTCCTCCTTTAAAAAATGACAAAGGACCCAAGCAAAAAGGAAAGAAGACTGAGCGTCATTGCAATTTTTGTGGAAAAGATAATCATGATGAATCTAAATGTTTTAAGAAGATGGCAGCCTTGGAAGCAGCAATGAAGAAGCACCACATCAACCTAGATTCGTCTTCAGAATCTAACTCTCATGGACATGCACTTTGTGCTTCTGGTTACTCTTATACTGCATCTTCTTCTTCTACTTCAAATGAATGGCTCATTGATTCTGGAGCATCTTATCATATGGCTAAGGATCAAGCCATCTTTTCTACTATGCATGAATGTAACACCAAACAAATATTTGTTGGTGATGATAGATCTTTAAGTGTTGTAGGATCTGGAACAGTTCCAGTAGAAAATGGTCGTTTTAGTGATGTACTATGTGTTCCAAAAATTTCCTGCACTTTGTTATTAGTCTATCAAATGACTCATTCGGGTGAAGGTAAAACTATGACGTTTACACCTCACCAAGTTGTAATCAAGGATTTTAAAAATCCTCAAAATGTCCTTGCTATTGGAACTGTTGATGATATTACCAGGTTGTACAAATTTAACAACTTTGGGTCTTCACCTTTTCCTTCAGTTGTTGTTGCTCATAGTGATAACTTGAGCAAACTTTGGCATGAACGATTTGGTCACTTAAATTATCGCTCATTAAAACAAATATGTAGAAACAATATGGTGAATGGTCTTCCGCTGGTATCTTGCAAGAATGGTGTTTGTTCCAGTTGTGTACTTGGAAAACATCATCAGGACAGTTTTGACAAACGTGCCTCTTGGCATGCCTCTGTTCCCTTGGAGCTTGTGCATAGTGACTTGTGTGGTCCTCTTCCATCTGCTTCATTTTTCTGGTTTCAAATATTTCTTAACTTTCATTGATGACTACTCCAGACGCACTTGGGTTTACTTCCTAAAACATAAGAGCGAAGTCTTTAACATGTTCTTGGCATACAAGGCCCTTGTTGAAAAACAATCTAGTCATCAAATTATTAAGTTAAGATCTGACAATGGAGGAGAATATGTTAAGAACAAGTTCACTACTTTTTGCACTGAATAAGGAATCCAACCACAGCACACTGTTCCATATACACCACAACAAAATGGTGTAGCTGAACGGACGAACCGCACTTTAAAAGAAATGGCTAATTGTATGATCCAATCTAAGGGACTAAGTCTTCAATATTGGGCTGAGGCCATAAATTGTGCAAATTACATAGTTAATCGCACACCCACAAAAGTTTTACAAGGTATAACACCGGAAGAAGCATGGAGTAAAATTAAACCAGATGTAAGTCACTTCCGTGTGTTTGGTTGTGAAGCATGGGCTCACATTCCGAATGAAAAATGGAAAGCATTGCAGCTTAAAAGTGAAAAGTGCATATTTGTTGGATATTGTGAAGATGTAAAAGGTTATAGACTTCTTCAGTGACATTCTCATGATATAATCATTAAAAGAGATGTTAAATTTGATGAAAATCTCTTGGCCTGCGAGACTAACTTGGCGGGTGTGCCATCTTTGGCCTTCGAGCCTGATTTGACGATTGTGTCTTCTTCTTCTTCTTTCAGCTTCCTTGACAGGTTTCCAAATCCAATTTTTGATGATGACAGTGAGGATGAAAATCCACCTCCGCCTGCTCATGTTCCTCCAATTGCACCAGCACCAATGCCTCCTCGATGGGTCCATTCAACATGTGAAGCAGCTAGTGATCTTGCCGGTGATCCTAGAGATCAACGTCGAACACGTTCTCAGTTTCAGCGAGCCTCTTCTCTTTTGGCTCAAGTTTCCGAGAATCATGATCCAGAAACTTTTGCAGAAGCTTCAGGAAATCCAGATTGGGATGCAGCTATGGATGAAGAATATCGTTCCTTAATGGCGAACGATACTTGGGATCTTGTTCCTCTTCCAAAAGGAAGAAAACTTGTCAGATGTAAATGGGTCTACAGAACTAAGTATGCATCAGATGGAAGTGTTGAAAGACTTAAGGCAAGGTTAGTTGCCAAAGGTTTTTCCCAAGTTGAAGGGATTGACTACAATGAAACCTTTGCCCCTGTAGCAAAAATGAATTCCATCCGCCTTGTTCTTTCCCTTACAGCCTTACATAACTGGGAAGTCTATCAAATGGATGCCAAGTCTGCCTTTTTACATGGTGATTTACAGGAGGAAATTTACATGGAACAACCTCCTGGATATGTTCAGGATAACTCTAGCCTTGTCTGTCTCCTTAAGAAATCCTTATATGGCCTTAAGCAAGTTCCTAGAGCTTGGTATGCCAAAATGGATAGCTTTCTCCTTGACACTGGTTTTTCTAGATGCTATTCTGACCCCAATGTCTATACCAAGAAAGTAGGAAACTATCTCATCATACTTGTTCTTTATGTTGATGATCTTATCCTTACTGGTAGTGACCCTAACCTTATAACCCATGTGAAATCCAGTGTTAAGCAAAATTTTGAAATGTTAGACTTAGGACATTTGCATTATTTTCTTGGTCTCCAAGTCTTGCAAACCAAAGAAGGAATCTTTCTTGCCCAGTCTAAGTATGCTTGTGACCTTCTTCGTCGCTTCCACATGGAATATTGTAAACCAGCCCCTTCTCCTTTCCAGTCTGGAGTCAAACTTTCTGCCACTTGTACTTCCCCTGAAGTAGATGCCACCTTGTATCGTCAGCTTGTTGGTAGTCTTTTATACTTGAATCATTCCCGTCCTGACCTTTCCTTTCCCGTTGGTTGTGTTTCCCGTTATATGCAAACTCCTCATGAAAGTCACTAGAAAGCAGCAAAAAGAATACTTCGATATATTCGAGGTATAAATTCAGTTTGTGATTCATTACAGTACAGGGGGAAAACCTTTGTTGGTTGGTTTCACTGATTCAGATTGGGACGACGATTCTGATGATCGAAAGTCTACTGCAGGTTATGTTTTCAGTCTAGGATTTGGAATTGTCACTTGGGCTTGTAAGAAACAACAAGCTCTTGCTCTTTCTTCAACAGAAGCAGAATATCGAGCCGCAGTTAATGCCAGTCAGGAAGCTTTATGGCTTCGACAGATCCTTTTAGAGTTTGGATTCGAGTAGCAACAGCCTACCCCACTTTGGTGCGACAATCAAAGTGCCATCAAGCTTGCCAAAGATCCATGTCTACATCAGCGCAGCAAACACATTGAGATACACATGCACTTCATCAGAAATCTTGTTCATGATCATGTTATTGAAGTGCTCTATTTCCCAACAGATGATCAAGTTGCAGACATCTTCACCAAGTCTCTTACAGAAGTGAAGTTTTTTAAACTTCGGTCTATGTTAGGAGTTCATGAATGTGTCCTTAAGGGGGGATAGGTTCTAATGCCTCCTTCCTTCTCCTAATAGTGTCACTTTTGTAAATCCTTCAATCCTATCCCAAGTTGTTCTTAAGGGGGGATGTTAGGATATTTAGACACTTAGGAGTTGGTTAAGATCAACTTGTGTAATATATCCGTTAGGTAAAAGTGTGTTTCTTTAGTATGCATTAGTATGCATTTGTAAATATTCAATCCGACGGTTACGATATGTTCTAGACATAGAGTAATCCGACGGTTCAACTTCTCTTAGATCATACTTACCATTGATCCATGGCTTAACACCCGATTGGTCTATGATCTCTATTTAAAGAGCATAGAGGGTCGTTGGCTAGTTGATCGATTATGAGAAGCTCATGTAACTTTCTTTCTTTTGCATAGTAAATTGCTCCAAGTAGCTATTTGGATGGGGCCTTGGAATGTTTCCCTCTCGAGGGTTTTAACCACGTGACAAACATCGGTGTGTTGATCTGTGATCTATTTGTGTGAGGCGGTTGCTCAAGGTGTTCGGTCTTTTGGGAGTACCCTATGTACCCGAACATTCTTCATCTAGAGCTCGTTTCACACAATTAAAGTGATGTTGGAATCATCTTGATGATATCTTTGACATGATACCATTTGTTTTTAGAGAGAAGAGCTTTGAATTTTTGGCCTTTTAAGATCCTTCTAGATCACTAAACCACAAAAGACTAAAAATAATGATAAAATAGTGAAAATGGCTTCATTCAGATGAAGGCTTAAGCCTGGGGAGGACGTCAAGCCCCAAATAACCACAAAAATGTATAATATCCCTCAATGCCATCCCCTTTAGCGAGAAAAACCTCTCTTAAAGAAGATGATGTCATCATGAAATGTGGTTGTGTAGAACAAATGGAGGGGTCACAAGAAAAGGAAGGTCCAAGTGGGCATAAATAAGGTGTGATAAATAGGGTATGGAAACCCTCACACATGCAATCAACTTCTATGTGGCATAAAAATGAGTGTGGATAGGTCCCCTGGTCCATGTGTCCTAATAGGCCCATCCTAAGAAGCATCAAACACCAACCTAGGGCATAATGGCCCAACATGATGAGGAACTTATGTCCATCAAGGGGCATCATCAATGCCACTAAGCCAACACTTCATGAAATGGAAACCAAGAGTATCTTTCATGAGCATACTAGGGGTCTTAATCCCCACTAGACCAAGACATTTACATAAACAAGCCCAGACTTAGCTTTTTACAATGGAAAAATACCCCTTCACTCTGGTATATCCTAACAAGCATGCTACAGACGATTTTGGGCATAACAAGGCATGAAAAACTATTCATGCTATAGGTGATCTAGTTCAATATCTAATAGATACATGGCGGAATTAGTCGTATTTTCAAAGTGCTCCCCAAGTACTCACTACTACAGAGATGTTGATGTCCATCCATAGTTACATGGTCGTCGCATGAGATCCACAATCTTTCTAGCAGCTACAAGTAATCCATATTGGGATGCTACCATTGATGGGGAGCATCATACTTTGATATATTTATCATACAAAGATGGAAAAATATGGAAATGAGAGTGATCATGGTTGAAGCAGGCTTCCTAAGCTTCTCAACATTATCATGTTTTAGAGAGGGGGGCCACTGAGTTTTTCGTCTTTTCTCACCTTTTGAGGATTTTTCTGTACTTGGGTACCTAACATGGATTCATATTATAGGGAACCATTTTGTGTGCATCTTACTTGCCTAATTTGGGATTAAGGGGGGTTGTTGGAGGCATGCATAATTTAACTTTTTTCACCTTTATCAGGTCAAGGACGCACCTGCTTAAGTAAATCCCCCTTTTAAGGGTCAAAGGCACCTTTACTGCTAATTAAACCCCATTTATAGGGAATAGAGCACTCTTGTATGAGTTTCCCCTCTTGTTTATGGTTTAATGCACCCTACTTGGATATTCTGACCTAGTTAATTACTTAATTCACTTTAGTTAAGTATTTCAGCCTAGTTAACCTCCTAATGTTCCCTACTTAGCTATTTTGGACTAAGTTTGACTTTAGTTAAGCACTCGAGCATGACCTGGTTAACTACCTACTTGGATTTCTGGGTGTAGTTAACACTGATTGCTCATGCGTGACTAGATTACCTACCTCGCGAGGCTAACTAAACTACTTATAAATGGTTAGCTCACTTTCCAAGGACACACAGTTGTTTAGCTCACTTGTTTATTCAAGGCATAAGAGAACTTCACTTATCAAGTATAGGAATAGTTAAACGTTATATAGTAATGCATGGACTAATTTACTTCCTAAAGAGGGCACACTTGGCCATTCAGGGTCATTGCTTTTGTGTTTACACTAGCTCTTTTGCTAGTGCATGTAATTAATCCTAGCTTGGTTACCTATATATGAAGGCTTGAATCTCATTCATCTAGCATTAATTCATGTATTTTATTTGAGCATTCAAATGGTTAATAAATATTACATGGATTGGATCTTTATTGAATTATGTTCTCTTCTATAGATTGCTAATTGTCTTACTTATCCATTTAGCTTCTAGATACAATGCTTCAAAATCTCACAAGGACTGCTTAGTGAATTCACACTTATTTGTGTTTGTTAATTGCTAAAGTTTCAACTATGTTTCTGACAAATGCTTATAATGCAACACATGCTTATCCCTATTAGATTATTGAGAAATATGCATAAACATACAACAATAAATTTACTAACATGTAAATCATCAACTGGAATCTAACTAGTCTAATATCCTACCAACACAAGTACCAAATAATCAAATAACAAGAGAGGAAAAGATACATGGTAAGACTACAAATGGGGAAACATCCATGAGAAGGTTTTATCTTCTTAATTCTTTAGAAACTGTCTTACAATCTTGAGCACATCCCACATATGCTTATCGTAGCTTTACAATATTGGTCACAATAACTTTTATCGTACCCAAAGGACCTCCTTCACATGTATTATATAGCAAGAGGTATGAAATATTTACATTCCGTAATACTTGTGGGATAAATGATTTTCCACCTCCCTTATATAAAGAATGGTAATAAGATAATATTACTCCATTATGCATGTGGGATAACTCCTCTTACATAAGATAGGGAGTTATGAAAAGAATTATGCCTTCTTTTACTAGATAAGACATCATAATATCTTACAACATCATTCTAGACATCAATAGACTTCAAAAATTAACATTACGAATTCCAACATTCCCCCTTACTGGTGACTAGAGAGAAGGAACATACATGGAGGAAGATGGCATTACATTATCATTCCCCCTTGATTACAACTCCTCACATTCCCAACAACTTTCAAAGATGCACAAATTTTGCCTCTATCAAGGATTTTGTGAAGATATCTATTGCTTATTATTCGTGGGACAATACTCCAAATAAATAACACCATCTGCAACAATATCCCAAATGTAATGAATATCAATGTCAATGTGTTTGGTCTTGGAGTAATACATTGGATTATATACAATCTAAATTTCACTATGATCGCCACATCTTAACTCAATAGGAGAATTCTAAACCAGTCCAATATCTGCAAGAACATGTTGGACCCACATTGCTTCTTTAGTTGCCCTGTGCTCTGCTTCACAAGAAGAAATTGAAAGAATTCTCAACTTCTTATTAGACAATGAAATCATATCTAGACCAAGTTGAAAGATGTACCCTGCAATAGACCTTTTATTTGAAATGTCCATGCCCAATTAGAATATGTATAACTAAGAAGTCAAATTGTAGCCCTGCTAGAATATAAAGCACCATAATATAATGTCCCTGTAAATATGTCATAATTCTCTTAGCTATTTTGCAATCATTGTCATAAGTATTTTGCATAAACTTAGCTACCATACTAACAAAAAAGAGATACCATTCCTGCTATGTGTCAAATATATCAAACTCCCCACAAGTTGACAATAAAGAGTGGCATAACCAAGAGGAGTGTCACAATCAACAATTAAATTTACTCCGGACTAAAATGGCATTAGAAAAGACTTACAATCACTCATATGAAACCATGCGAGTAAATCTGAAGCATGCTTAGGCTAACAGAGGAAGATACCACCAATCATATGCCAAATCTGAAGACCCAAAAAATAATGCAATAGGACTAAATCTTTCATTTCAAATTGATGCTTCAAATTATTCTTTAATTCATGTATTAATGGAAGTTGGATGCCAATAAGGATTAGATCATCCACATAAAGGACCACAACGAGGACATCATCATCAAAGTTCTTAACATACATATTTATATCATATCTACACCACTTGAAACCATTCTCCAATAAATCAGTATCATTTTTCGCATACCAAGAACTTGACGCTTGTTTAAGACCATATAAAGACTTGTTAAAATTGCATAACAAACTTGAAGTTTCATAGGTGATAAAACTAGTTGGTTGTTGCATATAATTTTTTTCACTAAGATCGCCATTTAAATTAGCACTCTTGACATCTATTTGGTAAATTTCCCTGTGAAAATATCTAGCAAGAGAAAGGATGGTTCTTATAGTGTTCATTTTAGTAATAGTAGCAAAGTTTTCAATATGGTTTATACCTTCTTGCTGAGAGAAACCTTTAGATACTGACCGGGACTTATATCTTTAAATCTATCCTTTTGTAGTAAACTTTGTTTATAAATCCATTTACATCCAACTAAATTATTTCTAGGAGGAAGGGGAACAAGAGTCCAAGTCTTGTTCTTCATTAACTAGTCATACTTTGCAGTCATTGTTTTCTCCAATTCAGGTTTGTCTTTAGCTTGAGCATATGTGGAGAGATCATATGTGGCCAATACTTTAGTCATGAGAGAAAATTTAGATCTAGTTTGTCGAGTATCAAATGGAATACCAATCTCACAACTTATAGATTCAAAAAAAATTTCAACCCCAAACAAGAAGAGGAGTAGTAGCGGGAATCATGCTATTATGTTCAGAAAATGCAAGTGGATCACTTGAAGAAGTAGCTGAAATAAGATATATATTAGGCACATAACTAGAGGAAGGGGTAATAGATATAGGAGCAATAGAAGATGAAGGTAAATTCAAGGTAACATGAGGTTCGACAGACTCAAGTGGAGGAGATACTTATTTGAACCGAACATCTCATCGGATGATAACACCTTGGGTAGATGTATCCAATAGGCTGTAAGTTTTAGAATCCTCATTGTAACCAATGAAAATACATTTGTAATATTTGGGCTCTAATTTTTTTTATTTTTCATCTAAAATATGGGTCGAACATTCACTGCCAAATATATTAAAGTTACTAATATTGGGTTTACTTCCACACTAGAAATAACCTACAAAATTGATTTAGTAGAAACTATGTTCAAAATGTGATTAGCACAACAAATATCGTCAAGCCATAATCTTTTATGTAATCCTTTAGAATAAAGCATACATCTAGTCATTTCAATATTTCGACCAAAGTTCTATTTTTTTCTTTCGGCTACATTGTTTTGTTTGAGCGCATAAGGAACAGTCTTTTGATGTTGAATACCATGTTTAGATAAGTATGCATTAAATTCCTTTTTAGTGACCCCCCCCCACTTGCCAATTCTCAATGTCTTAATACTTTTACTAAAATTCATTTTCAACCAAAGCTTTAAATTCTTTAAATATACCAAAAGATTCAATTTTATGTTTCAAGAAATAAACCCAAGTTTTTCTACTATAACCATCAATAAAAGTAAGAAAATAAACAGCATGAGACAAAGAAAGAGTTTCGGTGCTGTTTGCAAGATGGGAATTTCTGTCGAATTTATTGATTTATTTATTTTTAATATTTGGTGTTGATTTGGGAGATCGGGGCCATGACAGGTTCTCAGGGATTTGGCCATCTCCAAAATCCATGGAGATCTAGATTTCCAAAAACTGGATGCCTCTCATCACCGGGGGTTTGCAGCATTGTTTCTGTGGCAAGGGTTTTTACACTTTCATATTCGAAAACAAAGAAGATAAAGATCTTATCTTTCGAAGTGGCCCTTATTGTATGGGTCCCCGAGGTCTATATCTCAACCGATGGACACTTTATTTCAATCCTGAAAAGGATGTGCCTTCAGCAGTGCTTGTTTGGGTCCGGTTACCTCATCTCCCTCTTCACTGTTGGAATGATGAAGATTTTCAATCAATCGGAAACTCATTAGGTAGATACATAGACAAAGCTGAACCAAAAGGTCCTCTATTCACCTATGCCAGGATCTATGTAGAGGTAGACCTGGAAAAAGGACTACCAGAAGGAGTTAATATGTCCATGGGCGAATGGGAATTCTATCAAAAGGTAGATTATGAGCAATTCCCATTCAAATGCAGGAAATGTCACGAATACGGACACTTCGTAAAGAATTTCCCTAAGTCTTCACAGGAAGAAGCTGAAAAAAAATCCAGAAGAGGGATGGCAACAAGCAAAGAAGGAAAAAAAAAACAATGCCTACATCTTCCAGTAACCTTGGCAAAGGACAAGAAAAAACTCAGGAGCAGCCTATCAAAAGCACAGGAACTCTCACCAACAATCAATTTGATGCCCTCCAAATCAAAGAAGGGGAAATACCAAACCCAGAAGCCCAGAACAAGGAAGATAGAATAGAAGGTAGTAGGAATCAATCCGCTACTACCATCTCCCCAATAGTGGTAGAAGAAGTATCTGAAAAGGCTCCAAACAGGTCAACCTCTCCTGGTGGGAATTGGGCATAGATGGTTGCAACATATGAAGAGATCATGGGGAAAACTTATGAAAGATCGCCATCCCCTGGGGGAACATGGGTAGAAATGGTTAAGCAAAGCAAGATCAATCTGAAGATGGCATCTCTAGGTCAATCATCATCTCAAGAAACCCAGGAAGCAATAGGGCTAGGGCCATCCCAAGCCACAAGAGGCAGAAAATATCAAAAGCAATGGAGAGAGAAAGAGGCAGAAAGAGAACTAGAACTAGGAAGGAAACTTAGCATAGAAGGACTTCTTCAGAATGTCAAAGCTTCTGGAGCCAGAGATTTCAGACCCCATGCATGGTATCATGCAGCCAAGAAATAATGAAACTAGTCTCTTGGAATTGCAGATGTCTGGGAGGAATAATCAAGGTAGAAGCATTGAAAAACATTATAAATACTAAGAAACCAAACATTTTGCTCATCCAAGAGACAAAGATGCCAGAAGACGAGGTTATGAATAGGTCATCTCTCTTCTAGAAATTCAGCAGGGGGAAGTCCATTAGTTCAAGAGGCGCTTCAGGTGGAATAGCAACATTCAGCAGAGCAGATAAATTTGACATAAAATTAGTAAAAGAAAACACGCACTGGCTATTAGTAGAAGTGCAAAAAAAAAACAACTTGGAAAGGACTTACATTTGCAATGTTTATGGGCCTACCCATTACAAAGACAAAATGGATTTTTGGGAATCCTTGCTTTCTCTCAAGGTAGATCTATAGGGGGAAGATGTTATCATAGCTGGAGACTTCAACATAACAAAATCAAGCCTAGAAAAAAGAGGAGGATTAATCATCAGAGACCCTTTCGATGAAAATCTAGAAGATCTGATGGCAGATATAGATCTACTGGATCCTATGCCCAAAAACGAGAAATACACATGGAACAACAAGCGAGATGGACCTGTACACATCGCTGCAAGATTAGATCACTTCCTCGTAAGTACAACCTTCATTCAGAAATATTTTCTTCCTTCTTCTCATATTATTTCATCAGCCACTTCTGATCATAAGCCCATCTCCCTTTCCTTTTCCCTACCCTCAGATTTGGGACCTATACCCTTTGGCTAAACAATACCAAAAATATTGACCTAATTTATTCATCTTGGAATACCTCTTTTTTCGGCTCCCCCAAATTCATTTGGGAATCAAAGCTTATAAATGTCTGCCCTTCTCTGAAATACTGGGCAGCTACCTCCTACTCAGAGCCTGCTATTGTTAAAAAGAGTCTCCAATCAGGTTTGGATACTCTCCATTCTAAAATGGATGAAGAAGAGGTCACTTATGGAATCCTAGCTTAAGAAAAGGCCCTAAAATGTGAAATTCTAAAATCATCCAGACATGAAGAAGAGCATCTTAGGATCAAATCTAGACAACTTTGGTTAAAGGCAAGAGACAAAAACACAAATTATTTCCATAAGCAAACCAAAATCAAACTAAGCTTCAATTTTATAAATGAATTGAAAGATAGCAATGTTGGAGACATTAACCATCATACACACTCATTTTGGTCAATTTGGCCTAGTTAAACCACTATCCTAAGTTTTATTGACTTAATTGACATAGAGGAGCATTGTATGACATCAGCATGAGCACACCCATGTCTACCTTCAGTCAAGGAGGCTAACTTAGCCTTCTCCTTCATTCAGGGAGGCCAACTAGAGCACTCAGGGGGTGATCTAAGTGTCATAAATGCCCCAGATTGCTAATTGATGGTTACAATAAGTTAAATAGAGTAGTGAAGGAACCTTCCTTCATTAAATTGATTATTTAATGAACTGGAGTCAACAGGGGCGCCTCCAACCACTTTTGATGGTCAGTTACACTTCAATTAACCTCATCGGGGTTCATTGGAGTCATTGATGCACTACCACTTGTTGGTTGGCTTGTAGTGACATGTGTCTGAGCTACTTTCAGTTAGACTCAGTCATTTATTGCACTCCAACTTCAGTTAGGGATCAGTTGAGTAAATTAGGGTTTTGATCGGTGGTTAACTTGAGTGTTGACTATGGCTTACATTCTAAAAAGCTAGACTCACTCATTCAATTCAAATGACCTCCTTGGGAATTCGAGTTGTCTTGGCATTCATGCTTCCAGCATGATCATTGTATTGTATTATTCATTATTCATTTGATTATACAGAGCTGCTACTTCCATTGCAACACCATTTTGCCAATTTTATGATTATCTGTCTGTATTCTTTGTGAGACTGTGTTTTCAGTTCCTAGACCACTGTGATAAATTAATATGGTATCAGAGCTCACGGCGGACGAAGCTCAAATCTCTCAAAAACAAGGTTTCTGACAAATCTTGCATGAAAAATTGAGCAAAAGCTCAAAATTCCAGCACTGCACTAGAAGCCAAGGCTTACCACTTAATACCCCAAGTAAGGAAATTGTTGATCAAGCTTGCTTGATTGACTATGATGGGTGTGATGAAAGCCTAAAATGTGAAGGTTATCCGACCTTACAGTGCCCCTTTTGTTATGATTTTCAGTTTTTTAACAGGTGAAAGCATTCGCTCCAACAGTTTCAGATGGCTTCTTCTGTAGAACTCTTGACTCTGTTCAATTTCCACTCATGGAAAGGAGACATGGAGATCCAGCTGCGTGCCAGAGGATTCTATAGGGTCACTATGGACACTGAAGAAGAGCCTACTTCTATGATAGACAAAGCTAGATTCTTGAACAAGAAAGATGAAGCATTCAGATTCTTGTGCCTCTCTGTTTCCCGAGATCTTCTTTTCCATCTTTCGGGATTGAAGACACCAAAGAAAATCTGGTACAAATTGGAAACCCTGTATGGAAAGCAGGATGATTTGAGAGTATACCAGCTTGAGAATGAGTTGATGTCTCTCCAGCATTCCAATTTCGAGACCTTGAATGACTTTTTCACAAAGTTCAAGCACATTGTCTTACTGTTGAAGCAATGCAAAGTGGAGAAGGAGGATGATCAACTCATCCTCACCATACTCTCCAAACTTGGAGCTGATTATTCACTTTTTGTCTCTACATTCCGTGCGGGAAACCTCACAACCCCTAGATGGAAGATGCCTTCTCACAATGCCTTCATTGAGTCCCTAACAAGTGAACATGATAAGCTTGTCCAGATGGGGATCATCAGATCCTCCCGTGATCAAGCCCTCCATGTCTCGAGGCCCAAAGATCTGAAGGTTAAAGGAAAGAAATAGAAGAACCCAAAAACTAAATTTGAAGCTCCTAAGCCTAAAGTTGAAAACCAGTAGCATGATGAGTCTTCCGGCTCAAAGAAGAACAAAGGAAAAGGGCATCATGGAAAGGAAAAATTCAAGTGTTAATACTACGGGAAGGTCTTCCACCCTGAACATTCCTACATGAAGAAGAAACTTGATGAAGCTACCTCTCTCCTTGAGAGAAATCATATCAATCTTCCGGAAATATTTCGGAGGAGAGATCGGCAAGATCGGGAACCACAGCATGAAAGAGGTCATGCCCTCATGGAAAGCACTTCGAAGTCTAAAGCACTATTGATATATTCTAGAGCTTTGAACCACATGATGGCTGAAAGAGACTCCTTCTCATCTCTGGAGACCGGAAAATCCATCCCCATCCACATGGGAGATGACTCCACCATCATTTCAGAAGGACAAGGTACTGTTGATCTTGAGAATGGCTATTTTTCAAATGTTTTGTATGTACCGTCTCTGGCATCAAACCTCCTGAGTTTTTATCAAATGACACATATGGGAGTTCCCAAGAGAGTATTATTCAGCCCGAATGATGTAGAGATCATGGAACTTGCATCCAGGAAACTTGTTGCAAAAGGCCTTGCAAACCATCATGCAAAAGCCTATGAGTTTTCCCATTTTGTGGCGGATGCAAAGCCCACCGCACTACTGACTCATGGAAAAGAACTTAGTAGACTGTGGCATGAGAGGTTCATCCATCTCAACTTCAAATACTTCCAGCAATTACAAAACAATTCCATGGTTGAAGGCCTCCCTGTCATCAAGGAAACCACTGGAATTTGCAAGGGTTGTGTTGTTGGAAAGCACCCTGAGCACAAGTTCGATCGGGGGAAGGCAACCTGAGCCACATGCATCTTAGGACTGATACATTCTGATATCAATGGTCCCATGCCTATCACATCCATGAATGGATCAAGGTATCTTCTGACTTTTATTGATGGTTTTCTAGGTACACATGGGTCTTCTTTATCAAAAAGAAGTCTGAAGTCTGTGAAAAAATCACTGAACTGAAGGCCTTGATCAAGAATGCATCTGGCCAAAAAGATCAAGATCTTGAGATCTGATAATGGAGGGGAGTAAGTTAGTAATGATTTTCTGCACATATGCTCCCAAAGTGGTATTCAGGTCCAGCATTCAATTCCCTACACTCCCCAACAGAACGGTGTAGCGGAAAGGAAGAATCCGTCTCTCAAGGAGATGACCACCTGTATGTTGGAATCAAAGAAGTTGGCTGCAAATTTGTGGGCTGAATCCATGGATGCTATAGCATACATTTAGAACAGAGTTCCACACTCATATGTGAAAGGGAATACCCCTTTCGAAGCATACTTTAGACACAAGCCGGATGTGTCGAACCTGCGGGTGTTTGGGTCCACTGCATGGGCCCGAATTCCACTTGATAAAAGGAGGGCTTTGCAACCATAAATCATAGAATGTCTGTTTATTGGGTATCCTGATGAATCTAAAGGTTTCAAGCTATTGGATATCAAAACAAAACAGATCATCATCGAAAGGAGTGTCAAGTTCGATGAGCTTCTTCAGGAGGTGGAACTACTGAAGGAGAAAACTACTGAATTTCCTTCCTATTCTACTGAATATTTGGATGATGAAATTGGGGGTGATGACCCTGATTTGGATCCTCTGATTTTTGATATCAGTGTACAGCAAAAATCAGATGCTGAATCAGAACCTGAAGTACAAAATCATCTCCCAACATGGGCCCGACAGACACTCTCCTCTGTAGGAGATAACATTGGAAATCCGGATGATCCAAGGAGAACCCGGTCTGATTTCCAAAGAGCAGGTATTGCACTCTCTTGTCCTGATTATTTGCTGTTCAAATATTGTTATTTTATGATAATTTTAGACCCAAATTCCTACTACCATGCTCGGAAGGATCCGAGATGGCAAGTTGCCATGGATGAAGAGATGAATTCTCTTCAGAAAAACACTACTTGGGAGCTAGTTTCTCTTCCTCCGGGAAGGAAATTGGTTCAATGCAAGTGGTTTTTTCGGACTAAGGTTGCTGCAGATGGAAGCACTTGCAAATATAAGGCAAGGCTGGTGGAAAAATGTTTCTCCCAGGTCCAAGGTGTGGACTACCATGAGACTTTTGCATCGGTTGCAAAAATGGACTCCATCCGCCTAGTTTTGGCAATTTTAGCATCTAAGCACTGGGAAGTGCATCATATGGATGTTAAGTTATCCTTTCTGCATGGAGGTCTTCATGAGGAGATATAAATGAAGCATCCTAAGGACTACATCTCTGATCCATATTTGGTTTGCAAGCTAAAGAAGTCACTATATGGGTTAAAACAGGCCCCAAGAGAGTGGTATTCCAAGATGGATGCCTTCCTTCTCTCACAAAACTTCCAAAGGTGTAGATCAGATCCAAATGTGTATATATAGTAGTCTGATGGTAATTTGATTATTATTTTTTTATAAGTTGATGAATTACTGATCACATGTAGCATAGTTGCTTCTATTTCAGTCATCAAAACTGCTCTCCACAATGCATTTGAAATGAGCGATTTGGGGCTCTTAAAACAATTTTTGGGGCTCGAAATTGAGAAAAATTCTGATGGGATAATGGTCACTCAATCCAAATACATATTAGACCTATTATTCAAGTTTAACATGGCTGAATGTAGGCTTGCACCATTCCCTTTCTTTCAGGGATCATCCTTGAAGAAGGAAAAAGCACAACTCCCATGGACTGCACTATTTATCGACAGCTGATTGGTAGCTTGTTGTACTTGACTCATTCTCAGCCTGATATCTATTATGTCATGAATGTTGTAACAAGATACATGCAGCAGCCCCATGATATTCATTGGAAGGCAGCCAAGAGGATCCTCTAGTACATTCGAGGAACCAGGACCTACGACATTCACTATGCTGCAGACTCCGAGCTAGAGCTGGTTGGATACACAGATTCCGATTGGGTGGGTGATTCTATTGATCGAAAGTCAACTTTCAGATATGTATTCATGTTTGGTGGTGGTCCCATTTGCTGGTCTAGCAAAAAGCAGGCCACCATAGCATTGTCTTCAGCAGAGGCCGAGTATCGAGGAGCGGTGAATGCTTGCATCCAAGCTGTTTGGTTGCAAGGAATTCTTTCAGAGTTTGATCATGTTAGTACTTTTTCCACTATCCTCTTTTGTGACAATCAAAGTGCTATTAAGATATCCATAGATCCAGTTACCAGGCAGAGTACCAAGCATGTAGAGATACACATGCACTATATCAAGGAGCTAGTGCATGACAGGACCATCATTCTGCAATACTGTCTGACTGATGAGCAGATTGCAGACATCTTCACCAAGAGATTTTCAGAAAAGAAGTTCACTTACCTCCGTTCACTATTGGGGGTGAGTTCATCATGGTGATCCAACTACTTTCAGTGTTCAACTTGAGGGGGGGGTTTCCCACTGGGTTTTCCCTCTTTTCCTCACTTAGTTTGTTTTTGAGCATTGCTTGAGTTTCAATATTGTACAGGGTGACCTATGGCCTTTGTTGTCAGGGCCCTAGCATTCTTATGCACTTTATGTTTTCTACTCCTCCTGAGTATAGCTTAAGGGGGGGTGTTGGAGACATTTACCACCATACACACTCATTTTGGTCAATTTGGCCTAGTTGAACCACTATCCTAAGTTTTATTGACTTAATTGACATCAAAGGAGCATTGTATGACATCAGCATGAGCACACCCATGCCTACCTTCAGTCGAGGAGGCTAACTTAGCCTTCTCCTTCATTCAGGGAGGCTAACTGGAGCACTCTGGGGGTGATCTGAGTGTCATAAATGCCTCATATTGCTAACTGATGGTTACAATCAGTTAAACAGAGCAGTGAAGGTGCCTTCCTTCATTAAATTGATTATTGAATGATTATTTAATGAACTGGAGTCAACAAGGGTGCCTCCAACCACTTCTGATGGTCAGTTACACTTCAGTTAACCTCATCGTGGTTCATTGGAGTCATTAATGCGCTACCACTTGTTGGTTGGCTTGTAGTGACATGTGTCTAAGCTACTTTCAGTTAGACTCAGTCATTTATTGCACTCCAACTTCAGTTAGGGCTCAGTTGAGTAAATTAGGGTTTTGATCAGTGGTTAACTTGAGTGTTGATTGTGGCTTACATTCAGTTAATCTAGACTCACTCATTCAATTCGAATGACCTCCTTGGGAATTCAAATTGTCTTGGCATTCATGCTTCCAGCATGATCATTGTATTGTATTATTCATTATTCATTTGATTATACAGATCTGCTACTTCCATTGTAGCACCATTTTGCAATTTTATGATTATCTGTCTGTATTCTTTGTGAGACTGTATTTTCAATTCCTAGACCACTGTGACAAATTAATAAGCAATAGCCAAATTATTTTCAGGAAAGAAAATATCAAGAAGGTGGCATTGCATCATTTCAATCAATAGTATTCTGATAGTGGTGAGACAGACCCTCTATCCCAAGCGGACTTGCTTTCAGTCATTCATCCTAGCATCTCTGAAGAAGAAAACAAGGAGCTGGAAAAACCAATCACAGAAAATGAGATTATTGAAGCAATCTGGACCCTTCATCCATACAAGTTCCCAGGACCAGACGGGTTCACAGTCAACTTCTATAGAGCTTCTTGGGACATCATCAAAGAAGATCTTAAAAAATGCTATACTAGACCCAAAAAAAAAGAAGATAAAATTGGAGGAGCCACAAACTCCACCTTCCTGGCCCTGATTCCAAAAGAAAAAAAAACCCTGTATCGATTGAAAGGTTCCGTCCTATTTCCTTATGAAACACCTCCTACGAAATTCTCACCAAAATCCTGGCAACAAGATTAAAAAAATTCATGGCAAAGATTATCTCGGAAACTCAAGGAGGTTTCATCGCTGGAAGGAAAATAATGGATAATATAATCATTGTCCAAGAGGCCATTCACTCTAGCATAGAAAGCAAGCAGCAAGGTATGGCCACTAAGTGAGACTTGGAAAATGCCTTTGACAGGGTTAATCACTTCTTTCTATTTGAGATCATGCAGAAAATGGGATTTTCCAAAAACTTTTGCAGATGGATCAAAGCCTACATAAGCAACCCATGGATCGCGCCTCTTGTAAATGGCAGGCTTGCTGGTTTCTTTCAAGCCTCTTGAGGACTCCGCCAAGGCTTCCTGCTTTCCCCACTGTTATGTATCATGGTAGCTGAGTCTTTAAGCAAGAATATTCAGGTCATGCAAAATAATGGGGAACTCAGAGGTCTTAAGATCGCCAGAGGAGTCAAAAATGAAAATCATGCACAGTATGCAGATGACACTATTCTTTTAGGTGGAGCTTCCGTCATAATTGCTGAAATATTCAGAGAAGTTATTAATAATTTTCTCAAAGCCTCAGATGGGAAAGTGAATGCGGTTAAAACCAAAATATATGGCTGGAATTGTCCGGCTAGAACAATGGCCAGGATTGCTAGGATGCTAGGATATGAAGGATGCATAGATTGGAACTCATTCAGATATTTAGGAGTCCTGATACACAAAGGAAAAAAGAAAAAATCAAACTGGAAAGAGCTAGTAGAAAAAATAAAAAACAAAATCCAATCTTTGGGAGCTATCTGGCTTAATCCAGCTAGGAAATTGATCCTCTCAAACTCTGTTCTGACAGCCTACCCAATTTTTATATGCTCCATATCTGTAGCACCCAAGTTGATTGTTCAGGAGATTGAGAAAGAGTTGAAACGATTTCTCTGGTAGGGTGGAAAACAAAATGGAAACAAGAAATTACATTTGGTCAATTGGGAGACGGTTTGTAAGAAAAAAGACAGAGGAGGAGTGGGAATAAAGAATCTGACTGCTATGAATTTAGCATTGGGGGCCAATATCTTCTGGAACTTGATCTCAGGTAGAATATGTTCATGGGAAGAGGCATTGAGAAAGAAATATCTTTCAGGAATTAGAGAGAGATGCCTAGCTGTGATCCCAACACACTAGAATGCGTCTTCAGTCTGGAATTTGTGCTAAAAATTGATTTTTGTCATTCAGGATGGTCTGTGCTGGTCAACAGGAAATGGAAAAAAAATTAAGATATGGGAGGACAACGTTGGCAACGTACATCACAACGATAATCTCTTGGAGCTCAAGCATTGGATGAAGAACCAAAATATCTCAACGATCAATGATAATTCGATCTGGCACAACAATGGTAGATGGGCAGGATGGAGGAGTTTAGAATTTACAGAAATGCTGATGGAAGGATACACGTTGCTGCAAACTTCTCTCCAAGGATCACTGCCTATTCATATCGACTTGCCAAACTCTGGATGCTGGGGAAAGACAAGAATCTACACCGTAAAGGATGGGTATAATTCAGTCCATAACAGTAGCAGAAAAGAAGGCATATGGAAAAACATTTGGTGTAGTGATGGGCTGCCCAAAATATAAAAAAATTTGTTGGATCTTTACCCACCAAAAAATTCTGATTACCGAGAACTTAAAAAAGAGAGGCATAGAAGGTCCATCTCGTTGCATTTTGTGCAAAAGGGCAGAGGAAACCCGTAATCATCTTTTTCTGGAGTGTTCACTCTTCCCACAAACTTGAAAGATTTTTTTGCATGTTGGAAAGACTCTTACCAAGGTTCTCTGTTTAAAAAACAATATTTTTCAAAAGCGTGGATGACTCTTCCAAAATATGTATGCTGGAAGATTTGGATAGCCAAAAACAAAAGTTTATTTGAAAACCTGAATCAGCCACCTGTCAGAGTCTCTTCTGCTGCCAAAGCTTTATGGACTGAAGCTCTCCTTTCCAAAGGATTGAGTCACTTACAGCTTGAGCCATTAAATACCGCTGAAAAAAAAGGATGAAATATCTCCTCGCTCCTATCAATCCTACCCCAAAGGATGCTAAAAAACATACTTCTTCAAATTGGCAAATTCAAAAAAGCTCAGAAATTTTCAGAAATTGGTGGACAAAGTTCGGTTGTCACACTCTATTCTTTCATGGGGCATCTAAAGGGAACCTAGGAATGACAGGTGCTGGCATAGTTATTTTTGATCCAGGGGGGAATAAGAAGGATGATTTTGCTTGGGGACTTGGCAAGAGCACCAACAATCACGCAGAGTGGTTGTCTTTATTGAAAGGGATGGAAATTGCTCTCACCCTGGGAATTAGAGATCTAGTAGTGTTCGGAGACTCGTTACTAGTCAGTAGTGAGGTAAGAAAGCTGGTCAAAAATTACAAAAATCCCTCCAACAAGATGCATCACATTTTCAGCAGTCTCATCAGCGATTTTAATGTTGTCAACTTTCTTCATATCCTACGCTCAAACAATCATTCTACAGACAAAATGGAAAATGATGGAGTAGAACTTGATTATGGATTTGTGATATGTAATTGGAATAATCTGGAGCATTATTGGGTACCTTGACAAAGGAGCAGTTTCATTCACCTTTTTTTTAAAAGAATTTAGGACAGCTGCAAGCTTTCTCCTGAAATGTACTTTAGCTTTTGTATCCTTCTTCTCAGGAAATATGTAAAAAAATTTCAGCCATCATAGAGGTGGGTTGTTTAGAAAAAAGGACCATGGAAGAGCAAGATTTTATGGATGTTGATATCCAATGGATTCAATCCATAAATCTGCCGCTGTTTTTTCTTTTTTAATACAAAATCTCTTAACCATTCTTGTTAAAAAAAAAACAAAGAAAGAGTGTCAAGAGGACCACATATGTCACTATGAATTAATAGAAATTGTTCTTTAACGTGTCAAGCTTTACCCTTATCAAACATTTCCTTATGATGTTTACCAAACACACAACCTTCACAAACACCTTTAATGGAAGAAATTGTAAGTAATCCAAGTACAATTTTAAATAACAATTGCATTTTAGCATAATTCAAGTGACCTAATTTTTCATGTCACGATTTACTTTGCTCATCAGCATGAGCAACGTAGGAATAAAATGGTTTATTTTTAGTTGAATTAAAACAATAAATTTATAAAAACTAGCTTTGTGATCAACAAGACAAAAAGAAATAACTTTGAAGTTTATGTTTTATATCTTTAAGAACATATTTATTTGGCCTTGCTTCAAACTTATAACCTTTTTTATAAGCATGATAAAAAGAAAGAAAATTTATGGGTGTGCCTTGAACATGTAAAACATCTTCCAAGGTGCCATTAGGAACTTTAATATCACCAGAACCTACTACTGAAAGTTGTTTACCATCACTAATTGAAACTTTTTGTGTTACGTGTTTATTAGTGTCATAAGATGGAAATGGAAATAAAGTTGCAGTACCAATCATATGATTAGAAGCATCAAAGTCCATAATCCATTCCATAGAATAAGAGAATTATTAGAAGCACCAAAGTCTTTCTAAATAAAATATTTTTCTTAATTATTACATTTAAAAAAAACTTAAACTTTTGATAATTTAATTCTACTTATTTTAATAAAATGTGATCTAGATATGTTTTTTATAAAATGTGATCCATATATGTCCTTGATTAAGTATATCTAATTATTAGAATATGTATTTTTTCTTTAAAAAAATCATAAATTTTAGATTAAAGTAAGAATTATTATGTAATTTATTGATTTTTTCTAAAATTATATTAACAATCTAAAAATGAAACTTGTGATTTTGAAAAATGCACACACCAATTTAATGGATCTAATTGTTAAAAAAATGTATTATCTTTTTAAAAAATCAAATCAAATTTTATATCAGCAATTGAATACCTTTCCAAAACCTTATCCAAAATTTTAGATAAAAATAAAACTTGTGATTTTTAAAAGGTGAATAATGTTCAAACTTGTGATTTTTAAATTGGGCATCATGTTCACATTAGATATGAGTCATTTTGTACAATTAAAAAAATAGGGCTATTAATTGGGTTTATTGTAGTATTCTTGTTGCTAAGAAAAGGCAAGTGAGTTAGCATAAATGTAGGAAAGTCAATTGAGTGAAGGAATGATGAAAATTCTCCTACAACGCCCTTGATGTCTTAATGGGTCATTCGACGAGGGACAAAATCTGGGTTGAGGAAACTTTAGGACAGTGGAAATTGCATAACGAAAACATGATATATGGATTGCAATATATAAGCTTTGCATGCCATAACTCAACTAAGGTATGATGTAGCTCGTGCCATGGTGTTTGCGAAGGAGAAGCAACCCATATTAATTGTATCTTTCAAGGTGTTTGGGGGAAAAGGCCGTGCAAAATGTCGGTGGAGGAAACATGTAGTGGGGATATCAACCCTTCATAGAGATCAAGAGAAGACATTTATGGCATGGGACTTTAGCAAGGTTGGGTTAAGAAAGTTGACGTGACAATCCTAATCACAATACTAATACCAAAATAAAGATTGAAGCCCCATTTGCCTTGTTATGGTACAAAACAATATTAATAGTAAGTTGAATATATACATATTGGTTGTTAGTACATTAAATTAGTGATTTTGGGAATAATGACAGGTGAACGACAAAATTGGCTTTACAAAACCAATTGCTTAGGACGACCTAGTTTTGAAAGAAGTCCCTCCCCTATTCCATGCCTTTGAGATACCAATAAAAGCTAAATGTGAGTGTTTTAAGCCTTCATAAGTATAAACCAATACAAAAAGGATTATATTAGTGTTGATACAGATGAAGATCAGTGGTCACCCACCTATTCCACTAGCTCAAAACAATTGTCCATTGTGGCAGTTTCCTAGTTATTTTTCTATGATTTTTCAGGTCCCAAAATTATGGGGCCATTTTGAGGCCCTAAATTATGTTTTTTGGCGATTCAGGGGTTGGATGGTTTTAAATATTAGATAGTCCATTCCAATGAGCTATCAAACACCCAAATCGGAGATTGTATGCAAAAGTTATGACCCCGTGAAGTTGACTGTTCAACTTACCACCTTGGGGCCGCAAACTTTATGACGGTTCATCTTCTAGGGTTACGTTTTGGACTTTGGAGTTCTCACCCTCATTCTTATTATAAATAGGACCCTTTGTCCTCATTTTGTATTCATCTTTGCATGGATGAGTGTAGCAGACACATCTCTTCTCAGAGATAGCTACCACCATTCTAGCTATTGTATTACAGTCTATTCTATTTCCGCCATTTAATAGAATATGTGTTTATTGTATCTCTGTTATCTTTGAAAAATGTCTGTGATTATGATTCTGTATATGTTCTTTAATTTTGTTTACACATAAATATGGATTAGTGGTATCAAAGCAATCTTCTCTTTGATTGTTTTTCGGCGCATGTCCCCGACAAGGTCCAAGTATAGAGAGTTTGGTCTTGAACTAGTTTCACTTGATCATTCTCGACGTCCCAAATGACCTCCCATGGCAGAAGAAAAGAGAAACAACGGAATAGGAGATCCTATCAAGTCGCTGCTCGAGGAATCCCTCGAGCGACAGAGGAATGGGATGATGGATAGTTTCTCCCAAATCCTTCGATGAATTTCAACAGCGACAAGTGCATCTTCAGCGAGCAGCCGGTTCGGGGATGTAACTCCCTTTAAGGTACAAGTTAACTTTGATATTCATTTATTTGAAGGCAATATTGATGCAGATGCCCTGGATAATTGGTTGAATGTTCTAGAAGGGTATTTCTTTGTCCACAATTTTTCTGACAGGGAAAGATCACCTTTGCGCTCCTTAAGGCAGTCCCCCATGTCCAAAATTGGTGGGGTACTTATTGTGAGCAAAACTCAACAGACGAGTCTGGAATGTTTGAAACAAATCCCACTTAGGCCTCTTTCATAAATGTTGTCAGGGAACAGTATTACCCTGTGGGAAACTATGAGGACCAGTACACAAAATGGACCATTCTTCGTCAAGAAAGGGACCAGACGGTGTCGGAGTACAACAACAAATTTCATACCTTGTGCACAAAGCTGGTCATCAAGGACTCTGAGCGGCACCTGATTCTGAAATATCGCAGTGGTTTATATCGGTACATCCGAACTGAGATGGACTTCCTCGACATCTCTTCACTTGGATTCGCCTATCGGTATGTTGTCAAAATTGAGGAGAAATTTTTACAAAAGAATAAGCGAGACTCTGGACCTGCGAATCCACTGCATAAGCAAGGCAAGGGAAACCTTGGCCCACAGAACACAGGAAAAGGAAAGGACAACGAGTCCCCACCACAAGTGAAGAAGGGGAATGGAAAGACAAAGAAGGACACGAGGAAGTGGTGCGAATTTCATAAAATCCCTTGGCACAACAAAGATGAATGTCACTCAAAGCAGTCCTTAGTGGCCGAGACCAAATATTCAGAATTAGATCCCAATTATGATTCCAAACCCAATGCCACAACCTCAAACAATGGGAGGTAGATCATTGATGCAGACCCCACTGCTATTGTTGCTACCGCACAGATTCAACTAGAGGAGCCTAAAGATTCTGAGGCAGAGGAGCACCTCTTTCACTCGTAGATGTGGGTGAAGGGAATCCCACTACATTTCGTTGTTGACAATGGCAACCAAATGAACTTGATCTCAATAGAAGTCATCAAGAGATTGGAGCTTTTGACAACACCACACCCGTAACCCTACAACATCGGTTGGCTAATCCAAGGACAAGGTATTCGTAATTGCTCAGCAATGCCTCCTACCATATGGTTTCAAGCCTTTCAAAGACGAGGTATTGTGTGATGTGGCCCCACTTGAAGTCTGTGATGTTCTTTTAGGACAACCATATATGTGGAAGCGTCATGTTGTATATGAGTCACGACCTCACAGTGTCATTGTCACTTTGGGAGGACAACTCTATCGGATCCTAGAGACAGTTGCACCTGCCACAGTCTCACAGGGTAGGAAGATAATTTCCCACACTAGGAAATTATTCCTCTTCATAATTGCGTCTGAAGGAGAACATAAGATCACAGAGACCTCCACACCCTCTGCACAGGGTGTCTCTGCTCATCAGACACAAGAAGAAAACAGAACCATCGTTTCCTCATCTATCCAAGTACCTATACAATGCAAGGTGATGCATTCAAGGTGTTCCTCCAAAAACAAATCATCCACACAACAATTACAGCCCTCTTGAGATGCCAAAGAAAAGAAGCCTCTTCACTTCAACAAATGTCGTACCAAGAGATCAACTCAACACACAGTTCGAGATATGATACTGTATTCGACGCAATGGAGATCATTGCTTCCTAAGGAGGGAGGATTGATCCCACCCACTTATTCCACTGGCTCAAAACAATTGTCCATTGTGGTAGTTTTCTAGTTATTTTTCTATGGTTTTTTGGGTCCCAAGCTTCTAGGGCCGTTTTGAGGCCCTAAACAACGTTTTTTGGCAATTTGTGGAATAAATTCTTTCCATCGCCATCCATTTGGCCAATCAAAATTTGTAAAACTTATATAGACCTTTCCAATGAGCTATCGAACGCCCAAATCGGAGATCGTATGCAAAAGTTATGACCTCGGGAAGTTGACTGTTCAACTTACCACCTTGGGGTCGCAAACTTTATGACAGTTCATCTTCTAGGGTTACGTTTTGGAATTTTGGAGTTCTCACCCTCATTCTTATTATAAATAGGCCCCTTTGGCCTCATTTTGTATTCATCTTTGCATGGATGAGTGTAGCAGACACATCTCTTCTCAGAGATAGCTACCACCATTCTAGCTATTGTATTATAGTTTGTTCTATTTCCGCCATTTAATAGAATATGTGTTTACTGTATCTTTGTTATATTTGCAAAATGTATGTGATTATGATTCTGTATATGTTCTTTCATTTCGTTCATGCATAAATCCGGATCAAGTGTGGAACAAAATCCCAATACAAGGGTAGACTCTTTGTATAAAACAACTTGGAACATCATCGTAACAACTATTATAAGTTAAAAACAACCTATAAAGGATGATCTAGAATTGTATACTAATGTGTGTGTACAATGAAAGAAGATGATTTAACTTGCTAGGTGATATGGTAAGTGACCTCCTTTGATTGATTTGCAACTGTGAGAGGTTATAAGGTCCACTTGAAATAATCACCATACATAACCCTATAAATTACAAACAATTCACAAAACATCAGATAGAAATAGATAATGGTGTATGTATTGAGTGGAAGGGTAAGGTATAGGGCATTTTTTATAATAGTAATGGGTATAATATATATTAAAAGGGGATTATGTGAGGACCCAAACAACCAAAGTTTATACATAATGCTTCCAAGTCCAGTGCAAAATTTTATCTTTCGATCTTGAACAACATATACAAAATACCAAAAAAGGAAATAGTAACCTACATCTTGTAATTATTCCACAAAATCTAAACTTGTATTGTCTAATAAATTGTCTGAGCAGCCATTGACATGAAAAAAAACATGTAAAGTTATTAATCAAAGTTATGTCCAGAATGGGCCTCCTCCATTGGCATATCGTATGCTCCATGCCATCTCCTTCTAGACTGAGGGGGATACTCTAGTGCAACAACAATATTTTTCATTGTCTCTTCATCACTAGCATTTTATTTGATATAACCTATTCATAAGATTGGAAAACCAATTAAAGACGGCGACCCTCTGGAAAACCCAAGGATCATATTGAAATGCATTTCAAAATATTTGGCCAATTTTTCATATTTTTTCCCATCTCTTGCTTATTCAAGTGGATACTTCAACACTAAATTCACTATCTCAACCCCTTTATCCGGTTGTTCATTCTATGAATAATCGTTTTTATTCCTTGTTCTCATTACCCTCATTGTGCCCTCAACTGGAAGGGTTAGTCATTGTGCAACTCCAGGCCAAACAACCCAATTGCTTTAAAATTTTGAGATTAGGAAGGACCTTGGGATTGCATCATAATTCCAAACTTTAATACCCCTAGTTTTGACCCTTGGAATGTATTAAATCATATTACGTAAAATGATGTAAATATGCTAGTATAAGTTCTTAGTGTAAAGCTCAAGATCAAGGCCTAACTATTGAATTCCTAGGAATGTATAATGTAAATATTTCTATATGAGCCACGTGGTTGGCTTGTCATGTTGACTCAAAAGCTATGTAAATATTGTGTTGAAAAAATAATATAAATGGTCCAAGATGGTTGTTTAAAGAGCACTAAAGGGGCTATGATTCCACTATAAGGGAAGCGAAAGGAGGCCTATGGGAGATTAAATCATATTTTTCCAAGTTCAACCTTAAAAATAATCCACTTGTTATAATATGCCTTAAATGAAACAGTCACTTCCTTTTAACTTATTAAATCCAATCATTTAATGCATGTGTGAGGTTGGTGGGAAATGTCTTACCATGTAGTAATGGAAGCATGAGATGAATATACTTCTATGACAATTGTAAGAGACCTTCCTTCTATGGTTAGAAGTAATGGTAGGTTTCTTTTTACCATCCTCTCATCTCCCTTTGAGTCTATCACTCATTCTCCATGTACTTTTTAACACTACGTAGAGTTTTCATAATGTGATCTCTATTGCCAATAACTAGAATGAGAAATTAACTTTGTGAAGGGGAAATCGTAGAAAATATAGTAAAGAGGATGGTTGTAGGTGAGCATAGAGGATGGGAAAGATAGGAACCTTTAACCACCATGTATTTATTGCTCCAAGATGCTTGAGAAGCCATTAATCAATGTTAGAGGAGGTTCTCTAATAGCATACAACAAGTTTGACTCTTTCTACACACAATGGTAAGCACCATAAGAGTTGGATTTCCTAAGGGAATTATGGAGTAGTGAAGGGAAATGATTTCCTTGTGTTGTGATGAGCAATAGAAGAGAGTGCCATGGCTGGGATGGTTGAGTGAGATTCTTGTAATTGTTCAGTGGTGAGCAATCTGGTTAAACATGATAGCAAATTAAGTTTTCATCTGAGAGAGATAAACCTATAGGAGTTTCCTTGTTCCTAGTGGCCTCATAAAAAATTGGGGGTGGTATTTGTAGCTGATCCCTATTGTTGGGTCATAAATTTCCTCTGTTTTTATATTCATGCACATGTACATGTATTTATTATTTGTGTTTCCAATGGGTGGCTTAATTCAAATAATGGCTCATTGAGTGAATTTTGGAAACATGAAATTTGTATCTACCCCTCCTATAGTTTAAATGATGGATGGGTATGTTACATAGTTGTATTGGAGATCTTAGTTATAAAACCAAGGTTGTATGGGATTTCAGAATTGGAAGTTACAAGCAAAGATCAAAGTTCATGCATTAAATATTGTGATTATCGACATTAATGGTAGATTGGTTTGAGAAAAATTGGGATTTTTTTTGGATTTGGTAATACCATAAGTGAAACATCAATTTTTTTATTTAACAGAAACGCAAGTGCCATAATTGTTGGGCTCATAGTGTTGTTTGAAAGCTAGAGGATGATCAATGGTTGAGTTTAAATCAAGCAGTTCATACTATCAAATATGAACCGTCTGCACAAATCTAAGTGCAAGGACTATAATATGGGGACTCTCACCACAAAGGACCTATATTAAATCATGCAGGTCTTACTGATGTATCCTATCCATTTACGTACATAAACCCAATCGAGGTATAATAAAGGGGACCTTGCCACAAATGGTTGTGATTTGATCACTTAATATTGATTGTTCATACGGAACAAGTGATCACACCTTATACCGAGGGGTCCTCTTGTGAATGGTTGAGATTGATTATACAAGTTGCTTAAAGTGATCCCCGACTATTCATGCATACAAACATGATTGAGTCATAATAAATGGGTCCCACCACAAATGGATAAAATTAATTTGGGAAGAGACTAATGACGTGACAAATTTTCCTGGCGGAAATCGTCACGCCGGCCCTCCGGCCACCGGTGACCCCTTCCTCCCCGTTGCCCACCGCCCGTTCTACCACCCTCCCCGTCACCCCGTTTTCCAACCCTCCATCGCACCCCGGATCGTCATTACACCCTCCTCTTAGCCTCCGCACATGGAGGTAAAAAGGGCGCCCCGGGGGGCGCCCTTACGTGACATCAGCTGGGCTAAAAACTCCCCTTCGCGCACATGCAATTGGAAAGCGGAGGCGGAGGCGGAGGCGGGTAAATTTAAAATGGTAACCTGGACTGAGCACGCTGAGCCTGCAATTGCCTGTGAGCTCTCGCCACCAAGCCACAGGATATGGCGGTTACGCTGCTGGTTCATTTAATAGCCTCATTTTTTTTTGCCGCCAAGGAAAAAGGGTAACCTCAGCTGTCAGTTTTGTACTGTAGCTGTCAAATTTCGTCAGAAAGCATCGGTGCCTGAAGGCAAGCCCAGGCTGTAGGTGGGTCTGCTGGAAATGCGCGAAAATTGAGCTCAGGGGCGCGCTTGAGCGCGCTCGAGGGCGTTTTTTCCCTCCATGTGCGGAGGCTATCTGTCTCCCTCTGTCCGTCGCAGTCACCATCCTTGTCCATGCATTAATGCCACTCACCTCATGATTCAAACAACCATCCCGCCTTGCTCTTCCTATTCTCAACCCCTCTTCTCTGCGCTCGCCATGGAATTAGTCCTAGCTTCAAACCGTGGCTTCAAACTGTTGTTATTTGGATTCTGCTGGAAGTGAAGGGTAGGTCTCTGCCATGGAATGAGTTCTAGTCGGACACCGAGCCATCGTATTTCTTTATTCAGTCAATAGGAATGTGTGGGCATTATTCAGGATTCAAAGGCATTTAGGCTTTTTACATATCAGTTTTCTCAGGCACTATGAAAGTCCAAGCAGATCTATATATTTTTTTCTGTACAGTAATCGTGACTGATGCCTCTGTTTAGATATAATAATTAAGCGGTCTAGTATCAAGTTGTGTGTGTTTTTTTTGGTTTGCTTCTGGGGGGTTTTGGATTCGAGTGCATTAGGGTTTGTGTTTTCGCAGTCGGTGCTAGTTTTTTAAGAAATTTTGGATCCAAATGTATTCATTTTTTTTCCTTAGCGATTTGGGTTCCTGAAGCATTCTCGAATTATTTTTTGGGTTTCTTGGATTGAAATACAAGGTTTTCTTTGGGTTGGAACTTTCTCAAATGGTGTTGTGGTCACTGTGGGATTAGGTATCGAATGTATTAGGGTTTGGTATCCTTCAATGTTTTTTGTAAAACTCAGGTCGAGGAGTGTGATAACGGCATGTAATTGGCCATTTCAGAAATGGTTTATATATGTTCTATGTAAGATTTAATATCTTGACCACCTGATCAAAACAGACTCTCTTTGCCTCTGGTACAGGTGACCGGGATAGCTATTCGCAGAGCATCTTCGTTATTGTCAAGGGAACGGAAATTGTTACAGCAGGTGTGAAGGTTTTTTGATGGCATTCCCGTGGCATGTTTTGGGTTGAGATAAGATCATTCTTTTTTCCTCTTCATGGAAAAAATCAGTGATGATAAGGTTGGCCTTATATTGAAGAGGGTAACAGACAAGGAAGATAGAAAGGCTTGTTCCCAGGTATGTACTCAATGGCGAAGAGTTGAAGGCTCCACTCATACCGGTCTAATCCTTGGAAGAATGCAAATGCATTTAAATTAGAAAACCCTTATTCATTATGAAAGCAGGAAAATACATTTAAGTTAGGACAAATCCTTCTTAAATTTTGAATCCATCAATCTCAATCCACATCTAATTTGATACTATGGGTTGTTTGTTTGAACTCAGGATATACATCAGTGAGCTTTGCAACCTTCAGCTGTAATAAAAACAGGATCGTGTAGACAGGCTTCAAAATTACCCTCCGGCCACCAGACTGGTCTTTCTCCCCCTATGCATTCTGTAATAAAAACAGGATCGTGTAGACAGGCATCAAAATTACCCTTCGACCATCAAACCGGCCTTCCTCCCCCTATGCATTCTGATTTTTCTAAATCTCCAAGGCTTCATAACTGCAAAATGGAAGTGCGACTGATAACAATAATGATATTATTTGTTGCAATATTATGTGAAGGGAGGGGAGAGGTGGAAGTTCTGATGGAGATGAAAGCTGGGCTGGACCCCAAGGGGAAATAATCTATTTGTGGGTGAAGGGAGGAGATCCATGCAATGGGATTTTTGAAGGAGTTGCCTGCAATGAGCATGGCAAGGTGGCAAATGTTTCTCTGCAAGGCAAAGGATTATCAGGCTCAATACCCTCAGCAGTTGGCAAGCTCAAATGTCTCACTGGACTGTATTTGCATTACAACATTCTTCAACGGAAGAAACCCAGAGAAATTTCTAACTTAACTGAGCATTTGGATCTTTATCTTAACGTCAATATGCTATCTGGTCCCATTTCCAAGGAGCTAGGAGCCATGTCCAGCTTGCAAGTTATACATTCTCACTCCAACACTGTCTAGATTTGTTGTTTTTGTAACAGAAACAACAAGTAGAGCATTTGTTGTGTTGGGAAAACTAAGGTTGAAACAAACATTTGTATTTGCTGCACTCTAGTTGTGCTGCAATGGGTTGACAGGGTCTATACCAATGGAGTTGGGGTCTCTGAAGAAGCTCAATGTTCTTGCACTGCAACACAATGATTTAAATGGTGCAATACCAGCATCGCTGGGAGAGATGACATTGTTGACCAGGATGGAGCTCAACTTCAACTCACTCTTTGGGCCTATGCCCACAACTCTTGCAAACCTACCTCATCTTGTTGTTTTGGACGTCAGGAACAATAGTCTCTTTGGAAATACTCCTCAAGGTGATATCTTTCTCATGCCCTGCACACCTAAGATTAACATTATTATCTAAGATTCTATTTTTTTAATCCCACAAATTACAAATGGGTTAATCACTAATTCGTCTTGTCTTGGTTTAGCAGCGATACATCTTCATTTTGTTGTTTTCTTGGGGTTTTTTAGGTTTATTAGTAACACAAACCTATCTAAAACTGGGTCTGATATGTTTTGTTGGGGTTTTAAAGGTTTATTTGTACCACAAACCTATCTTAAACCGGGTTTGAGGGTCTTATATGTTTTCTTGAGGTTTTATAGGTTTATGAAGTAGCTCAAACCTATCTAAAACGGGATTTGAGGGTCTGATATTTTGATTTTTCATACTCAAGTTCCAGTGTTTGATAGGTCAGCCATTTGTGTGAATTCCTGTTATGCATCCGCGAGCTTCACAAACTAAGTGTGCATTTCATATGATTCACCTATCAGATCACCAGAATTTAAAAATGCCCCCAATGCACCATCTAGATTCAATTCACCTTTACATGCATAGGCAACACACAAACATAGAGTTGATGGATCACCCTATCCTCATTTTGATGCATCCTCAAGCTTCACAACCTCAAGGCCAAGGCCATGTAGATCACAGAAGAGTTATCCAAGTTTCAATGGATCTTTGCAAGTGTCCATATTCAATACAACCAATGCATTTAAGGCACCGTTACATACAATCATGCATATTGATAATCCAGGAACATGGCTTTAGATTCCACCCTCTTCAATATCTGGACTAAAACAATCTTTTTCTTTCCACTTTCCATCCTCAATCCTTCCTCAATCCTTTCTTTTACAATAGTGCATTATTGTCATGGAGGCATCGTAACCTGCAAAAAGGGTCCCAACCTCCCAATCCAGGGCTATCTCAGTCATCTTCCTTGAAGCCTTAAAACTGATAAGTCACAATAAGCACAGGACTTTGGATACCATCGATGCTTACATACTTTCATATTCATAACTGCTCAGTTCTCATATTCACAATCGCTATATAATTATTCATTAGTGGGCTGATCTCCGTATTTGTTCAGCGGTGATTATTTTCTTCAAATCCCTTCTTTCTTTTGGTCTTTTGATCAATGGCAGGGGTGTTGTAGTCGGTGTTCAGTGGATGGAATTTTTTTTTACTGATGGTGTGTCTTAAGACAAAGTACGATTATAAAATGCTTCAAATTGCATGGTACTATGAATCATCTTTAGAAGGGTCATTGGAAGATACATACGATGTATTAAGAGAAAAGCATAATACCTCGTGTGAAATACAGTATTTTATTGTATGTGTAGAGATACTTGATATTCATAAACTGTTTTAAGGAAATTTTTTAGGTCAATATTTCATTTTATTCGCTAAATTTGTACACAATTTTTTGAAATAGTTAAATTGTAAAAAAGATTAATACACGTAGATGTATTTCATCACCATTGAATAATTAGAGCTATGCTAATATATGAGAGTTTTACTATGTATGATTTTAATGGTTAAAGAAATAATAAAATATAATAAATATTTTATAATATATGATTTGAATGGTTAAGAAAAAAAAATGTATATTCATATATTTTGGTTTTTCTCTACAACTTGTTTGAATGGTTAAGAAAAAAAAAATGTATATTCATATATTTTGGTTTTTCTCTGTAACTTGTTTATGACAATTTGGCTTCAACATTACATACCATTATTTATAGTTCATATATCATAAATGTTTCATTATATATGAATTTAATGGTTAAATAAATAATAAAATATAACAAATGGACATTCATATATTTTTGCTTTTCTAAGTAACCAGTTTTATGACAACCTGGTTTCAACATTACACGCCATTATATATAGTTCATATATCATAAATGTTTTACAATATATGATTTTAATGGGTATAGAAATGATCAAATATAACTAAGGTTTTACAATATCTTATTTTAATGAAATAATAAAATATAATAAATGGACATTACTATACATTTGTTTTTCTCTGTAACTAGCTTATGACAACCTGGCTTCAAATTACAGACCACTAAACAATTAATCGAATAATTTCAAGTGAATTATACTATATTATTTTATTAAAGAATCAAAATAATTTCAGTGTTTGAAGTTGGTTTTTATTGGGTCTAGGCGATCCATAAGCCTAGTAAAATTGATATGTATATTATAAATACAAGATATTTTAATTATTATAGTGTATTTTTGTTTACAAAGTAAATGTTAAATTTTAGGATTGTTTTTTCGTGGATAGATAACATTTGTTTTATATGGGTTACTATAAATTATTGTTTAGGGTAAATTATTGGTATTTCATACATGAGTTTAAACTGGGTATCTGTTGGTATGGAATTAGTTAAATAGTTTATAATATTTGTGGTAATCATTTGAGTTAACTTCTATGTTATATAACTTAATGTAGGTTCATAATTTATTTAAAAAATTCATGTTATTTAATTGAATTTAGAGTAACAAATTGTTATACAGCCTAGTATTGGGGAGATGTTGTAACACTTATGTAACATGAAGTTTTAATAAAAAGAATAAAAGTAAAAACAAAAATGCAATTGGTGTTAGCTTAAACAAAAAAAAAATATTTTGATTTTGCTTTAAAGCTAGATATATCAAGCAAAAAAAGGGATCAAATATCTTAAAGTGTAAAAAACAATTTGATCTGGTAGATCTGGTTTAAGACGGATCTATGCTGGTAAACTAAAAAATTTGTTTCTCAAGGTGTAAAGTTTTCTTTGTCTTAAAAATTTAAGATAAAAAAATTGGATTCATCTCTGTGCTTAATAGATTTGAGCTTATGTAACAATTCCAAATTCCTCAAATAATATTTTTAGAGAAATGGGGTAGTTTTGATTGTTTATTTTGATTCCCCTTCATCTCAACATCTAAAACTTTACTCTCAACGATTGTATGGAATTATAGCATAATCAACAATCAAGAAGTCATCTCAAATACAAACACTTATCCATTAAGGCATGTAGTAAGGTGAACCAAACTAACCTAATTCTTGTTAAGGATGGTTACACAACTTAATTGTAATTCAATGTATTCACTTTAATATAACTACTTAATGTAATCCCTTCTTTTTAAATAACTATGTCAAATCCCTTTAATTATATAAACATTATGAAGTATGAGTTTCAATCAACTATATAAACTTTACTCATAAGAAGGCAAGTTATTCAAATCACTTATCCAATCCTTTTATCTAATCCTTTCATGAGTGAACATTGTAACTTATGCAATATGTTCATCATACCTTGGTAAAATTAATTCTACTACTTTCCTTTAGAGAATCTTATCATGTAATAGTTACAACCATAATAATATGAAAATATACTCTTTTCCATACAAGAATAATAAATATTCTTAGAAGGTTTGCACACAAAATATACTTAACTACATGCTCTCTATGTGGAAATATTTCATGGCCCATTGTACCATCACATATCTACAATGAGTAATACCTAGTAATCATCATTCATTAACAATAATCATATCCTTACTATGTACAAAGTCATAGCACATAATTACATACTACATGTTCAAATTTCATTCATTATGTGCAATTAAAGAAAAGTGAGTTCTTGTTGAAAAGTAGGATTTGCAAAGCATTAACTTAAGTCAATTTGATGTAATAAAAACACAAAGTATAAATATAAAAGGGACACAAATATATGTGGTTCACCCCAACCTCTACGTCCACCAAAAATTGTTAATCTTTTAATTATTTATCAACAAAGAGGGTTACAATTCTACAACACATCCACTCCTATTTATTTTCCTTTTCTCGAAGTCTATTTTACAAAGTATACTTTCAAGACATCTACAACCTTACCACAAGGCTTCCCTCTTACTCATGATGGACTAATAAACACACAATCTTCTTTCTTTAATTACTCAAGGCTGAGTTGCAAAGACTAAATAACTGACAACATTTAAGTTCATAATCTTAGGGCAATGCACCACTTTTATATATTACACACATTTTTTTACTAGTATGGGGTTCCATCAATTAATCGAGCTAAGGCTTAACAATTAGCACATCAATGGATTTCAATAGAGAGGACAAGCATCATTGTTTTCACATTTAAAATACGTTAACGCAAGGGTGGAGATCCCTATTATTTGAAAACTAAATTAATGTTGTCCCTCCTTTCTCTACAATTACGTAGGAGAACACTTCTCAACTGTCAAAATAATATTTAAATACTCTTACGTGAGTTAGACTCAAAGTTCTTTTAATTAATAAGATATTTTCCTAAATATGAATCTAAATTGTACTCCCACATAGGCTCAACATCTATCCATGAGGGATTTAAATAAATAGCAAATAGCATGGTAGATGTCGGTCCTCCCTCAAAGTTCATCGACCATCAGTGTATGACTAGGTATATTTACCAAATAAAAGACCCACAAACAAGGTTGGTACTCCCATAGAGGTTGTCCCCTAAAAACTATTCACAAATACCAACATATAAGTGTTCTATATAGAGGAAACACCCTCTATCGTGATAATGCAAAGCTTCATTACTATGTTCTATGCACGACTACACACGGGTTCATATATCAATGGTAGAGGAAGTGAATCCCTCGGTGGACTTTCGGCAGAGTCATTCAAACAAGTCAATCAAGAGAGAAACATTTCTCGTGATAGAGCTATGCTTGCATAGACAACATAATCGTCTTTCCTTCATATATTATATATTCGAAGAATATAAAGGATTATCATTGGGGATAGCTTCTCCATATGAATGTCGTATCCTCCCAATGCAGGGGCATAAGCATATATTAGCAATGCCTCTTCCATAGAAAGTTATTTCTCTCCTCAATTAAGGAAAGATAGTTAAATATAAATCGGTTCTCTCTTCTGAGACCGAGATCCCCAAATGCTTCCAAAAAGCAACTTAAGTAAATATCACAATATTTTATTTAGAATCTTTTTCCTTTTAATATTTAACAAATAAAACGTGTATGTATTACTTATATTGAGTACGACAAAATTCGAGGTCACCCCTCCTTATGGATTTAATCAAGAGAAAATGTGTAGAGTTGAGATCCTTCCCTATCAGGTTGCACTCTTCTTCTTCACCAAACATGTGACATCCTCTCGTTGCGCCAAACCAACATTTACATCGATGTCTCTCCCATTCTTACTTTCCATACATTGTCAAATGTATTGAGCTAGCGGATATTTAGATATTTGGATTCTCAAGGAGGAAGAGTTCCAGCTAGGGAAAAGGTTCTAGTCGGGGCAGAGTTCCAATCGGAGTAGAGTTCCAGCAGGGTAAAGTTCCATCTGGGGCAGAGTTCCAGCTGTGGCAGAGTTCCAACTGTGGCAGAGTTCCAGCCGGGGCAGAGTTCTAGCTGGGGCAGAGTTCTTGCCAAGGAAAAGTTTCAATCGGGGCAGGGTTCCAGCCAGGGCAGAGTTTCAATTAAGGTAGGGTTCCTGTGAGGGAAGAGTTTATTCTGATAAAGTTCATGCATTGTTGAATGTATAAAGCTAAAAGATACTTAGATATTTGGATTCTCAAGGAGGCAGAGTTCTAGCCAGGGAAAAGGTTCTAGTTGGGGCAGAGTTCTAGCCAGGGGAAAGGTTCCAGTTGGGGTAGACTTCCAGCGGGGCATACTTCCAGTCGAAGCAGAGTTCCAGCCGAGGCAGAGTTCCAGTAGAGGCAGAGTTCCAGCCGGGGCACAGTTACAACCGAGGCATAGTTCCATCCAGGGCAGAGTTCCAATCAGGGCAGGGTTCTTGTGAGGGAAGAGTTCCTTCCGATAAAGTTCATGCACTGTCAAACGTATTGAGCTAGCAGATATTTAGATATTTGGATTCTCAAGGAGGTAGAGTTCCAACCAAGGGCAAGGTTTTAGTCGGGGCAAATTTCCAGCAGGGTAGAGTTCCAATTGGAGCAGAGTTCCAATAAGGCAAAGTTCCAGTCGGCGCAGAGTTCCAGCTGAGGCAGAGTTCCAACCGGGGTAGAGTTCCAGCCAGGGCAGAGGTCCAAAAATGGTAGAGTTCCAACAAGGGCAAGGTTCATGTGAGGTACGAGTTCCTTCCAATAAAGTTCATGCATTATCGAACGTACTTCTTATAGAGTTATTGAGCTAACATATTGTTGGAGGAGCTAGTCAGTGAGCCGACTAGTCGAATAGCCAACTAATTAGAGATTAGGTCAGCCACATAAAGTCATGTTGGTTGACCGAACCGACAGGTAGTTATTTGTAACCATTTGTAATCATATATATTAGGCTGTTGAGCTAGATGAGAACTTGGTTCAGTTTGGATATATGTATGGACCCTCATGTAATATTATAATATAATATGTTACTTCCTTATCTATTCGGGTCTCTTGTGTATGTTATGTTTATATGTTTCAATGTGTATTATTGGTAACCCTATGTGATCTGTGAGATTACAATATTGGTTCCGTTGTTGGTAGTACATATACAGACGTAATGACCATAAGCAGATGATATTAGAGAGATTAAGAATTGGTGGGAGCGTAAGATAGCAAATTATTTGCAAAACTACGCAAGGAGAAATAGATTGACCATTACTCAGGCAAAGGAGAAATTCTTCACTGAAACACATGAGAAGTTTGTAGATTCGATACCTCAGGTTTTGAAAAAACTTCTGGATGAAAAAGCCGAAAGAAACTAAGGACCAAGAGCTACTGGAGAAACTGATTCGAGGCGGACGAACAAACTTGTCGGAGTGGTTTGAAAAGATCACAGACGAATTCTGCGAAGAACAAGCCATGGAGGAAAGAGTTTCGGTCGAAAGCATTGAGAAAAGGTTTTATATAGACCTCATCGAGCAATTTCTTTGCTCCTTATTGACCCTTTTGTTCAAATTCCTAATCGAGAAGGGAGCGGGCCATATCGTAGAGCCTTGTCCATCACTATGCGAACTGCCACCAAATTCCAATTGCATGGAGAAACAGAAGAAGTGGGAAAAATTTATTGCTAAAAGGGAGTGGGAGTACTTCCTAAGAAAATAAACAGAACTATTCGAGATTTCTAAAGCGTTAGGTAGGCTGTGGGGGGGTAGCTGGTCATGTGTCAGGGTAGAGTAAAAAGGATTCTATTCGACTGAAGAAAATACCACCACCAGCAATGAAAAGTCAACCTAAAAAGGAAATCAAACGGATAGTGACACATAAAGGTATGTCAGACTTGCAAAATTTAGAAAGAGAGAAGAGGCAGAAAAGAAGGGAAGAAAGAAGAGAGCAGTATATAGCGATATAAAGAAGAATGACCACTGAGGTGACAGAACAAGAAAGAAATCCACCAGAGTCGGGTCATGACCGACAGGAAGAAGGCGTGGATGAAGAGGCATCACCCATGGAAGAAGATTTGTGAATAGAGCAGTGAGAAGCTCTCCAACTAGAAATTCCACATGAGGTAAGACCTCTGTCTCCAACGGATCCGAGTACCCAAATGCAGGCCATTTTCGAAGAAGATATGCAACTAAGAGCTAGTGAGTTCGGTATATGGAGTTGACTAGATGACGAAGTAAATGAGGATAATCATTTAGTAATCCGTCAACCAGAGGAAGGAAATTGGGTAACACTTTAGGCATGCTCGTCCAATCGAAGTATCCACTTGCTCTACTCGACACATGAAGGAGCACCCCCCTGCCAAACACAGCTTTGCAAAATTCATAACAATCGAACATGCAAACACATCAGTGTAGTTGGACATCGACAGAAGGAGTCAACCCGAACCGACTGCTTGTCGGAGAAGAAACGACAAACAAAACGACCAATAGGAACGACAATTCCATCAACAACAGTTGTGAACAAAGTGATATGCAGAGTATCCCACTACCACCCCCACCACCGCCACCTCCTGGAGGAGACAGTGACACCGACATGGGTCACGGATCAACACATATCCCCCTCTATGAGGGTGGTGAGGACCCTAGACGACACTAGTTCATCTATGAGTCAATATGGGAGGAAAATCAGGTTACGATCGAAGAATGACAGATCGCACAGTTCGTTGGTGCTTTATGAAAAAGAGCACTGACTTGGTATATGACGTATATCGAGAGAACTCCCCAAGCATTCAAAGCTGACATTAAGGCACAATTCTTATCTTTCTTTAAAACACCAGATGCAAAACATCTGGCAGCCAAAAAGCTAAAAACAACATCTCAGAAACCAACAGAGTCTGTCTGGGAATATGATAAGCAATGGAAAGACCTCCTTAGCCAACTAGACTATGTAATTGACGAACAATTATTAATTCAATGGTTTCTTGCAGGTATATCATAGAAAATCAGGTGGAACATAAGCTTGGAGACGTTTAAAACATATGAAGACGCACTTACCAAAGCTCTGCACGTAGAGATGGATGAATATTTCCTAGCATATCTCGTCGATACCAGGATAGAAGAATAGCTAGAAATCATGCAGAAATATTTGAAAGAGCTGAACCTCAAGAATCTGGATGTCTAGTGCACAAAATGCTCCACGGCCGAACACACTAAAGATAACTGTCGACAAGACATAAGCTAATAGGACATTCGTTTTGTTTAGACAAAATGCTTTTGTGACATTTTCCAAGAACACATAGAACATACAACGAAATATTGCCCATATAACCTGAAAATGGCAAATCATCATGGTGCGCAATCTGTGAAGTAAAAAGTCACGCAACTGCCGACTGCCACTTAAACTTGAAGAATCGACAAAACTATCAAGCAGTCTACCAAACGAATGCAGTTGCACAAAACAATGATAACGCTTCAAGGAACAATGAATGAAATGAATCAAATAACCAAAGATATGAAGGTCGTCGATATGAGCGCCGGTTCGACAACTGTCGTGGAGGATATGGAGGTCGAGAATGATTTTCTGGAAATCGCGACAATCGACCATGACGACCCATCCAGTGCTTTACATGTTACAAAGAGGGACATCGCTATGCTGAATTTCCATACAAGGATAGAACCGATCTCAAGTTTTGTACTAGCTGTGGTGTGGGCGATCACTCATTAGAGGATTGTCCCACCATGCTCAACAATATTAATAAAAAGAAAAATGTTAATGTTTTGTCATGTGTTCAAAAGCATGATGTAATCAATACAAAGAACCTGCACATAGTAACCCAACAACGGACAAAAATTGGAAATGACAATCCATGAATAAGTAAAATCAAAGAAAATAATGATTATCCTAATCCGACAAAACAAAAACAACTATATAATGACACATCAGACATGTTTAAAGAATTTTCTAGGCAAGAAATAGTCGATGACAGCCGACAAAAGACAATTAAAGAACTAATACATTTAGTACAGAATGATAGATCGGTGTCTCAATTCATTGACTTATTGTATAATATGAAGCACAGTAATAATACAGAAAAACAAACCAAAATATATGTAGTTTGAACCTGTTGCAGCTGCAACCGTTCTCCCCAAATTTCTTAAATTTTGGGCCCCTCCTCATGATTTAGAGTTCTTTTCAAGTCTTTTTATCCGTGAATTTTCGGTCATGTTTTAATTTTAGATGATTTTAATGATTTATTTGCAGCCCGTCTCTGGAGGTTGTTTGTGTTTGAAGTTTGCCGCGGGTCGCAGATTTGAGTTTAATGTTGCTAATTATTCTTTGATGGGCTGTTGTTTCGAAGGTGCAATGGTTTTTTGACCGCTGTTGAATTTTAAAGCTGTCCGAACACTTAATAGTTTCTATTGATTGGGCATCATTTTGTTTAATCGGAAGTCGTAGTCTCTCCTCTTCCGTTGTTGCGTCTCCTAAAGAGGTTAAGCACCCGAAGTACAAAGCGCTCTGACTGCCGATGCTTATCAGTATTTTGGTCGCGCATGTCTTTAATCTTTCCTCTTCCGCCGTTGCGGCTCTCAAAGTAGTTAAGCCTCCGAAGTATAAAGCACTCTGCCCTCCGATATGCATCGCGTGGCTATGACCTCTCTTCTTATGCCGTTGTGGCTCCCAAATTGACTAAGTGCCCGAAGTGTAAAACCTTCCGACGTCCGATGGAGAGTTTTCCCGCCCACGGGTCGCGTATCCTTAACCTTTCCTTTTCCACCGTTGTGGCTGGGAAAGTCATTTAGCTTCCGATTTCAAAGTCCTTCCAGATTTCGATTGGTTTTTTTTCATTTTCCTGCCCGCAGCTCAGGTCTTAACTTTTTCGTCTCCCGGCGTTGATGTTTTCTCCCGAGCCCATAGGTGGACGAAACAGTGGCGCACCGAGCCATTTCTTGTGGATTAGCCGTTAGTTGGTTTAATCTGACATTTGTTTAAAATTCCATTCCAATGAATGATGCACAGTAATTGATCGCAGGTAGAACTCAAGGGACTGTTGGGGCGACCACGGCGTGAAGGTGTAGCTTGACAGTTTTGTAAAAATTCGAACCGAAATTGGCAGGGTCGCAAGAGAGACAAGCGAAGGAAAGGACAAAATCGAAAGTGACAAAAGCACAGATCTGAAAGGTCCAACAGTTACTGAGCTTATCATGAGCATACGAAGAAAAGCTGAAAGGAGGGAAATGAAACGCTCGAAGAACCGAAGAGTCACACGTTTGGGGGGAGCCCAAGCAGTCTGCTGATTTTGTTTAAATATTTGAAAGTTAGAAGTTATGGAGGCTTTTTTCCGGAGAAAATTTGTAACTTAATGCTTGTAAGAGGAACTATTTCGTTTTACAATCAGAAACTGCAACTTTTTCGTGTTGGAGAAAGTGTAATGTGGAATATGTCAATGTGATTAATGAGCAATGTTGAATGTGAACTATTTCGTTTTCAGCTGTGTCTCATTAGTTGTAAGAGCGTTCTAATTTCTTGAAGCTATGTTCTTGTCTGAATGTTCTTCAGTACCTTTATGACGTCTTTTCCACTATGAGTAATGAAATTTTTTAACTGTTGATGAGCTATCTTATCATATATACTTTTCTTCATGTTTATATGTTTGGTTATAAGAAAAACTATCTGTGATTTGCCATAACACATGAACAGGGGTGCATTACTCATGAATGAATACCCAGCTCTCTAGAGATAGTTTAGTTAATATTTATTTTCTTGCATGATTTGGATGCTTGTGAGTTCTAAGACGAGAGGTAAGAACCTGCGCATCACATTGTGACTACTCTTTGCATCTTTATCACCCTGCATCGTTAATTAGGCACGTGCATATCATACTTAAATCAAAAATACAAAATACACGATGGACCGGGCTGCAACTGGTAAAGCCTTTGTTTTGTTACTTTGACCTACAGTAGACGGACCGCAAACCAGACAGATTCCCCATACCAAACAGTCACGGGCTAGTTGGGAACGTTGACTGGGGAGAATCCCTTTCTGTTGTTGTCTACGAATTTCTAGGCCTCAACAGTTCTGGCACTAGAAAGAGGGCCGCCAGTGCATGGCTGGCCGAGGAAACCCGTTTTCTCGAGATTATTCCACCGGTAACAGTTCTGAAAGCAGTGGGCTTCATAATCTAATTCCGGAAGAAAGGAATAGTGAACATCTATATTCTGTTGGCAACGAAGTTGTTAATGACCTGAGAAGACACACCAGGGCATATGTAAAGAAGATTGTATGATTTCCAATTATCCCTGAATTGCCCAGAAGAGAATATAAAAAGAAAGATCGTCTTGTAGTAGAAGACTCAGTGCTGGTTGGAGACTAGGAAGAACTTGTAGAAACAGCCTTACAGGAAGTTGCGCTACCTTTAAATCAAGAAGGCCCAAATACCCCTCACTGTTCTCCTGCTCACACTCCTATTTTCTCACCTCCTCACGCTCCACCCAGATTCATGGCAGGAGTAAATGCTAATCCACCACCCAACCCACCAAATCCACCACCTTCCTAGAGAGCCAGATCACCTTTAAATCTAACGCCTCCGCTACATGATTTACCTCAATCCTTTGAAAAGATGCTGCCCAAGTTCGACCCAAATGAGAAGATACTAGTAGATGATCACCTGCAAAGTTTTTACTTGGCGATAGAAGGGTTGAGGGCTGGGGAGTATGAGGATGTAGTTTGTAGACTATTTCCGCATACCCTTAAAGGAGATGCATCATCATGGTATTTTGGGTTGCTTGCTAACTCTATCCCTAATTGGGATACCTTCGAGAGAATTTTCAGAAGTAAGTATGCGATTCAAAAGACTCATGCAGCCCTCATGAAAGGACTATGCGCCTTGAAGAAAGAGAGAAAGGAGAAAGTGCAAAGTTTTACTCAAAGATTTGCAGCATACCTCAAGAATTTTTCTGACGTAGACAAACCTTCGGACAAGGTCCTAATTGAATATTATACCTCAGCTTTAGGCCCTGATTTGGCCATGTTTGGCAAAGGTGGGGCCAAGCCTACTTTGACGGAAACCTATGAAGAGGCAGAAATAGTGCAAGCTGAAAGAGAAAGTATCGAATATTATCCCGAACAGTCAGGAGAGAAAGGTGGGGGAAGGAAAGCCTTATTGTTTATTAAGCCTAAGGAAGAGAAATCACCAGATTATGAAAGTATGGCCAAAATGATGCAGAAGCTTTCTAATAAAATCATAGACTTGGAGAAAGAAAAGGAAGCACAAAATTTCTATAAGCCCTATTATAAGAAAAGAGAGGATAACAATAAGTCTCAACCTCCTCCACACAATTCCGCATCTATGAATTTAACAGAGGTAGGCATGGACAATTTTTGCACTTTTCACCAACAACTACACTCTAAAAAGAATTGTCCTCAATGGATAAACTCGGTGACGTTGGTCATGAATCAACTGTTGGACTCTAGATTAACAGAAGAGGGAGATGAAGAAAGAAAAGAGAATACTACTTCAACGAAAGAACAAGAAGAGGAAACCATGGTTTTGTGGGATTCTGTTTCGTTATTTGATACTAAAGAGGAAAAGAATCAGGGGTACAAGGATGTCATGGAAACCAACGTAGCAACAAGAAGCCAGGGGTCAGTTAAAGAAGATAGTCTCATACTCCCAAAGATCAAGAGGCTTCAACGAAATGTCAAGAAAAAATAAATCCTTAGCTGATAAAATCCCAGAATTCACTATTACCAACCAAGATCCTAAGCAGAATAATACGTTGTCCAAGCCAAATGAAGAAAAGATGAATGCTGATAAACCTCATCCCATTGAACAACAGATGGATTATGACACCGTGGAAGATATTAAGAAGGCGAGGGAAAACGTTTCGCTATTTGAAATGTGTAAAGTGCCGCAGCAAAAAGAAAGACTATTGAAAGCACTTGAAGCATTGGACGAGAAGCTGCCTACTGTCAATCAGCCTCAGGAAGAAGAAGAAATTAGAGAAACCAGCATTGGAGGTAAGTCTAAGAGCAAACAACCACCTTTCCTCCTCACTTTTGAAATTTTCAATCACAATGTACATAATTGTCTGGTAGATTCAGGGGCGTCCGTTAATGTCATGCAAATATTAGTCTATAAAAAGATAAATGGGTAGCCTAAGCCATCCACGTGGAGGGTTGTTCAGTTGGACAGGACGGATGTAAAGGTAATTAGTGATATGGAGGATGTCCTAGTCCATTTGGCATCAAATGATAAAGTGTGCCAAGTCATTAATATTGTGGTGGCTGATATACCAGACGCGTATGGTCTTGTCCTGAGGAGAGATTGGTCGGCCAAACTAAATGGATACTTTGCTTTTGATTGGTCACATCTGTGGCTGCCATATAAAGGAATTCCGAATCAAATTAAGATTTTGAGGGAGCCTCACATGAAATACAACGTTACTCAACTCGACGAGAAGAATGAACCAATGGATTCTGTGTTGGGAAATTATTTTATTGAGGTGGAACCAGGAAATTACCAAGCAAAAGAAGCCAGCAACACATTAGACAACCAGCTTGATCTCCTTCGATTCTCTCAGGCTGATGAAATCGACTGTAAAATAGTAGACTTAGTAGTAGGAATAGATTTGCATTCAGTAGTTAGTGATTTTTGGACTTTTTTTTTGATGGCTCTAAGACATTAGAAGGGTCAGGGGCCGGCTGTGTCCTGATCGACCCCCAGAAGAATAAACATTTTCTCTCATGTAGATTAGAGTTTGAGTGTACCAATAATACAACTGAGTATGAAGCGCTGGTGCAGGGTTTGAGGAAAGTGATTGAATTAAAGGTAAGTAATCTAAAAAATTTTGGAGACTCTGAAATTATTGTGAAACAAATCCGGAATCAAATACATTGTGTTTCCCCTCACTTTAAGGCTTACCAAAATGAGGTATGGGACCTACTTAAATGTTTTAATGCATTCAATATTATTTCAATTCCAAGACTTAAAAATGCAGCGGCTGACTTGTTGGCCACATCAGCCGCTAGGTTGGTACCCACTAATAATCGATGCTCTGTTGAATTACTTTTCAAGCCCTCAGTACCCGATATGATTACCAACCTACGAGTGTTCGATGATGACCAGCAAATTATAGAATGCTTAACGAATGACGAGGTATTTAAAGGAGCAATTATAGACGATGAAGAACATCAGGCTGAGCTAAAGTATGATAATTTCATCTCGAAGGGAGTCAGAACGTTAGAAAGAATGTTCGATTTAAATGAAAAGTTCAGAAGACCAGCCAACGTGAAGACCCACAGCTCATCTCTACAGTTCGAGCTGATAAATTTAGGGACTGAAACGAGTCCAAAATTTGTGAATCTCGGCAAATGTTGTTCACCAGCAGAAAGAGACAAGTTCGTCAGTATGTTTAAACAATACAAAGATGTTTTCGCATGGACATATGAAGATTTGAAAACATATGACACCAGCATCATCAAACATGTTATTCCCATTAAAGCTGGTGTCAAGCCGTATCAACAACCTTTAAGAAAAATGCATCCAAAATTGGAACTGCTGATTCAGAGTGAAGTGAAGAAATTATTGGATGCTAGAATCATTTTTAAGGTCAGACACTTTGAGTGGGTATCAAATCTGGTACCAGTGAGGAAAAAATCTAGAGAAATTAGACTCTGTGTGGATTTCAGGAATTTAAACTGTGCTTCAGACAAAGATAACTATCCTGTTCCACCCATGGAGCAACTGCTACAAATGGTTTCAGGTTCTGAACTGTTTTCATTATTAGACGGTTTCTCTGGCTACAATCAAGTATTAGTAGCCGAAGAAGATAGATTGAAGACAACGTTCAGGACCAAATGGGGAACCTTTGCCTACAGAAGGATGCCCTTTGGGCTTATAAATACTGGAGCAACGTTTCAGAGGGCTATGGACATAGCTTTCCACGGATTGATTGGCCGTAGTGCTGTAGTGTACCTTGATGATATTATGATATTCTCAAAGAAGAAAGAAGAGCACACTTTTCATTTAAGGTAGATTTTTGAACGCTGTCGGAAATATGGCATCTCGCTCAATCCCAAAAAGTGTGTTTTCGCTGTCACAGAGGGAAAATTGCTGGGTCATATAGTTTCAAAGAAAGGAATCTCTATAGATCCAGAAAGAATTAAGGCCATCGAACAAATCCCTTTGCCCCATAATAAAAAAGGGATGCAATCATTTATGGGAACTATAAACTTCGTGCAAAGATTTGTGCCTGATTTTGCTCAGATTGTCAAGCCAATGCAGCAGATGGTGAAGCAAAATGCACAATTCAAATGGAATGAGATTGAGAAGAACGCATTCAGCAAAATTAAAACTGCTGTTGCACACGCACCCTCCCTGAAAAGCCCAGATTTTGATAAAAACTTTATTCTGTATACCTTTGCATCCGATGATTCGCTAGCAGTTGTGCTTACCCAAAAGGGAGATGGGGGGGATGAATTCCCAATATCTTTCATGAGCACTGGTCTACAAGGGGATGAATTAAATTACCCAACCATTGATAAACAATCTTACGCAGTATTTAAAGCAGTAAAGCAATTCAGGCCTTATATTTTAAAAAATCGAACCAAGGTGATCGTCCCCTACCCGGCTGTAAGGTCCCTTATTGTACAGAAGGAGTTAGGAGAAAGAAGGGGAAACTAGGTAACATCTCTTCAAGAGTACGACCTTGAATTCAAGCCAGCCTCTATAGTTAAAGGGCAAGGGTTGTGCAAACTGATGACTAAAAATGAAAAAAATGAAGAACACGCCTGGGAGGATGAAGCCGAATTACATGTAATGCAGGTATGTCCTTTGTTTACAGCTCCCGGGTCTTGGTATAGAGACCTCGTGCATTACCTGCAGGCAGGGCTGTTGCCAGAACATTGGAATTCTAAGCAAAGAAGAGCGCTGCGTCTTAAATCAGCTTCCTATCAAATTGTTGGAGTATTATTCAGAAAAAATTATGACGGAGTTCTTCTCAGATGCTTAGAGAAAGAAGATGCAAAGAAAGTAATGTCAGAATTGCATGACGGTCCTGCTGGGGGACATTATTTAGGGGATACTATAGCCCACAAAATCCTCAGATCTGGTTACTATTGGCCTACGCTCTTCAAAGATGCGCACGCACATGTCAGGAAGTGTGATATTTGCCAAAGGTGTAGTGGAAGACAACCTAAAGCAGCAACACCCCTAAAGCCTGTGATGATCACAGAGCCATTCGAGCAATGGGGGTTGGATATCATTGGAGAAATAAAACCAAATTCCTCCCTACAACACAAGTACATTCTGACCGCGACCGATTATTTCACTCGCTGGGTTGAAGCTATCCCGCTGCGCAAAATAAATGAAGACGTGGTCATTAGCTTCCTACAAGATCATATCATGACCAGGTTTGGAGTTCCAATTTTGTTAGTCTTTGATAATGCTAAGTACTTTTCATCAATTAAATTAACTGCTTTTGCTCATGATAAAGGGATAAAATTGCATTATTCTGCTAATTACTATCCACAAGGAAATGGCCTTGCTGAATCCTCTAACAAAAATCTAATTAGAATTTTAAAGAAGACTGTAATAGAAAATCAGAGGAGTTGGCACTCAGCGCTACCAAATGCCCTTTGGGCTGATAGAGTCACCCCCAAGTCTGCTATAGGAGTGTCACCATATACCCTGGTTTATAGTAAAGAATCCATTCTTCCTCCCAATATCATGCTACCTTCTTCCATGATAGCTCAAGAGTCTAGAGGGTCGGATGATGAAGTTTTGCAAATAAGAATAAATAATCTCCTAAAAGCAGAAGAGGCTAGATCGAAAGCCAGAGAGCGCTTTAAGCAACAACAGGAGGTAATAAAGACATGGTTCGACAAACATAAAGCAGGAACAAAAGACTTTGAAGTGGGAGACTTAATCATCAAATGGGATCACCCCCATGATGAGAAAGGAAAGCATACTAAATTCCAGCAGTTGTGGGTAGGCCCTTTCCAGATTGCGGCAAATCTTGGCCCTTATACTTATAAGTTGCAAGATTTACAGGGGTGGGAGGAGAACTTACCAGTAAATGGTTTGGTTCTCAAGCCTTATTTTTCCTGAGTTTCTTTGAGTTCTTCTGTCTTGTATATAAATAATCTGTTTGGCTGTCTTTTGAGTCATGTTTTTCAGTTGGTTTTAGTTTGAGTTTTCTTGATTTCAATAAAGGGAACGAGCCCGTGGTTGCATGGGGAACACCAATTTTTTTGGGAATGATAAACATTTTTGGGTATCAGATTGTGTGTTGATGTTTGTCTAAAAGAACTTCTTCCAGTTTAGCAGTTTTCTCGAATAGCTCTGAGTGCATTGAAGTCCTGCTTAACCTGTGTGAAATAAACCGGATTCGAAGAGTCTGGAATACTATGTTGAGGCTCCATCCACGTCACACTTAAAATGTTCTAAGGGGCGATAGCAAAGGACCCATGGAAAGGAGCAAGGTGAACAGCATATTAAATATAAATGATCCCATGCCAAGAAATGAATGCCAAAAGGCAAATAAGAGTCAAAAACTCCAATGAAAGCATCATACATCAAAGCAAATGCTGAATCATAAGTACTAAATTGCCGAAAGTTCCTCTCCGTCCATGAGCTGAAACATGAAGTACACCGCTCACATAAAAGGACACTATGGGATAGAGGAGCCTGAATTAAAATTCAGAAAGAAAGGCATGTAGGAGGACTCATATGAAAAGGGACAAAAGTCCAAAAGCACAAAAAGTGTTAAAGTGGCATGGGAATGAGGAACAAACGAATATTTCTGTTTACCATATGCTACAATCCTGTGGTGTCCAAGCTATCAGCTACCTGAAGACAAAATTAATAATGAAATTCATCCTCTGGCCTCAACAGAGTTATCTGGACTTGAAAATCTTGGTTTCCACTCTCCCAAATTGGACTATCATCAATGATTAAAGGTACACTCTTCTATCATTTGAGAAATCCAGATAGTTGGAAGAATTCAATAGATGCATTTTTTGTTAAATAGTCTGTCACTCAAAGAATAATCACCCAGAGATCTAGGTTCACCAGGTAATCACCAATTGTTGCAGCTGCAACCGTTCTCCCCAAATTTCTTAAATTTTGGGCCCCTCCTCATGATTTAGAGTTCTTTTCAAGTCGTTTTATCCGTGAATTTTTGGTCATGTTTTAATTTTAGATGATTTTAACAATTTACTTGCAGCCCATCTCCGGAGGTTGTTTGTGTTTGAAGTTTGCCGCGGTTCGCAGATTTGAGTTTAATGTTGCTAATTGTTCTTTGATGGGCCGTTGTTTCGAAGTTGAAATGGTTTTTTGACCGCTGTTGAATTTTAAAACTGTCCGAACACTTAATAGTTTCTATTGATCGGGCGTCATTTTGTTTAATCAGAATTCGTAGTCTCTCCTCTTCTGCCATTGCGGCTCCTAAAGCGGTTAAGCACCCGAAGTGCAAAGCGCTTCGACTGCCAATGCTTATCAGTATTTTGGTCGCGCATGTCTTTAATCTTTCCTCTTCCGTCGTTGCAGCTCTCAAAGTAGTTAAGCCTTCAAAGTATAAAGCACTCTGCCCTCCGATATGCGTCGCGTGGCTATAACCTCTCTTCTTCCGCCGTTGCGACTCCCAAATTGACTAAGCACCCGAAGTGTAAAACCTTCCGACGTCCGATGGAGAGTTTTCCCACCCATGGGTCACATATCCTTAACCTTTCCTTTTCCACCGTTGTGGCTGGGAAAGTCATTTAGCTTCCGATATCAAAGTCCTTCCGGCTTCTGATTGGTTTTTTTTCCTTTTCCCGCCCGCAGCTCAGGTCTTAACTTTTTCGTCTCCCGGCGTTGATGTTTTCTCCCGATCCCGTAGGTGGACGAAACAGTGGTGCACCAGGCCATTTCTTGTGGATTAGCTGTTAGTTGGTTTAATATGACGTTTGTTTAAAATGCCATTCCAATGAATGATGCACAGTAATTGATCGTAGGTAGAACTCAAGGGACTGTTTGGGCGACCGCGGCGTGAAGGAGTAGCTTGATAGTTTTGTAAAAAATCGAACCAAAACCGGCAGGGTCGCAAGGGAGACAAGCGAAGGAAAGGACAAAATTGAAAGCGACAAAAGCACAGATCTGAAAGGTCCAACAGTTACTGAGCTTATCATGAGCATAAGAAGAAAAGCTGAAAGGAGGGAAATGAAACGCTCAAAGAACCGAAGAGTCACACGTTTGGGGGGAGCCCAAGCGGTCTGCTGATTTTGTTTAAATATTTGAAAGTTAGAAGTTATGGAGGCTTTTTTCCGGAGAAAATTTGTAACTTAATGCTTGTAAGAGGAACTATTTTGTTTTATAATCAGAAACTACAACTTTTGCCTGTTGGAGAAAGTGTAATGTGGAATATGTCAATGTGATTAATGAGCAATGTTGAATGTGAACTATTTCGTTTTCAGCTGTGTCTCATTAGCTGTAAGAGTGTTCTAATTTCTTGAACCTATGTTCTTGTCTGAATGTTCTTCAGTACCTTTATGACGTCTTTTCCACTATGAGTAATGAAATTTTTTAACTGTTGATGAGCTATCTTATCATATATACTTTTCTTCATGTTTATATGTTTGGTTATAAGAACAGCTATCTGTGATTTTCCATAACACATGAACAGGGGTGCATTACTCATGAATGAATACCCAGCTCTCTAGAGATAGTTTAGTTAATATTTATTTTCTTGCATGATTTGGATGCTTGTGAGTTCTAAGACGAGAGGTAAGAACCTGCGCATCACACTGTGACTACTCTTTGCATCTTTATCACCCTGCATCGTTAATTAGGCACGTGCATATCATACTTAAATCAAAAATACAAAATACATGGTGGACTAGGCCGCAACCGGTAAAGCCTTTGTTTTGTTACTTTGACCTACGGTAGCCGGACCGCAAACCGGAAGGATTCCCCATACCAAACAGTCACAGGCTAGTTGGGAACGTTGACTGGGGAGAATCCCTTTCTGTTGTTTCCTGCGAATTTCCAGGACTCAACAGAACCAAAAGACAAGAGCGATGCCGACCCACTTGTTGATCTAGAAATCAAAGGATACCATGTTCGACAAGTTGTACTCGACTTCGGCTCACAAGTAAATATTATGACTCGAGATACATGGGATCAGTTTGGAAGACCTCAACTATATGAATCAGGTATATACCTCAAGTTAGTTGACCAGGGGCTGATCGAACCCATTGGGGTTTGGAGAAATGTCGATACGACAATAAAAGGAATATCGACTAAAGTCAACTTTGAAATTATCAACCCTAAAGAAGGATCCAGCTCCTTCCTAGCCTTGGTAGGTCGACCTTGGGGAAGAAAAATGAAAGCATCAATATCTCTAGAAAAAGAAAGGATACAATTGAAAGGCAATGGACATAAATTTATTGTTCCTATTCATCCTTCCCAAGACGAACCTTGGATGGAACCCGTCGATGAAGAAGTGGAAATTCGACAATTATATCAAATTCAAAATAACAAAGACTACACTGAACCCAATATCTATGGTGAGCTTCACTTAGGAAACCAAGACTCAGTAGGATATAATTCGGATGCAGAATTATATGATTGGGAAGTCAAAAACTATGAAACTCAAGCAAGGGGTTGTTGGACCATTCAAGCTATACAGAAGAAACCAACCCATTAATGATTGTCAGTCTCCATCATCCCAAAAATATTCGAAAGGAAAACTAGGGAATACCCCACCTTAACCCCAACAAATACAAGTATCATACAAAACCTAAGGTATAAAGAAAGAGAGTCCCCAATTTTGCATATAGAACAAGTCTCTCAGAACATAGGTGAACATGGCCGACTACAAAGCCTAGTAGAAACCTTTATAGGACAAGCTGCTCGATGGTGGGACACCCATCAGTCAAGACTGCATACTTGGACAACCACTTCGACTTAATTCATAGAAAGATTCAGAGGAAGGAAGCTGACTAAACATGCGCAAATACCTGTCTTCATCCAAAGACAAGACCCAGATTAACACATAAGAACATGCGAAAGAGAATGGATAAGACTTGGTTATAAATATGAACATATATGGACACACATGTTTCCCTCAACGCTAGTCGACTTACCAAATAAATGGTATAAAATGGAATAAGCACGAGGAAAAACGTTCCAATGGAATGAACTTAGAGAAAACTTCATCAAGGACTTCAGTTTTATACCGCAAAACGAAAAGCTAGCTGAAACTGCAAAGCAAATAAAATCATTCATAGAATCGACTAGGAACAACAGTCTAATACCAAACCATGATCAACCAAAAATATCATGCAATAACATTCAAACCAATAGAATACCACAGTCGACAAGACTGCAAATGGAAAATGAAAATACGAAAGGAAAAAGCTTTCGATGGAAATCATATCACTTAGAAACAACAAAACCAATTCAAACAGTACTTAAAGTTGACACAACCGGCAAAGAAGACACCGATCGAATGACCGCAGCAGACTTCCCTGCTACATTCTCATAGTTCAAAGAAGGGATTCGACCGATCAACGAATACAAGGCACCAGAATGGATGGATGCCAACGTTAAAACTAAAGAGTTTGACATATCAAACGATGAACGACCAAAAATGGCAAGAATTAGGGATTACTGGAGTGAAGAGCAAAAGACTTAAATAATAAACCTACTGAAAGAATTCCAGGATGTCTTTGCTCGAGATTATAAAGATCTCAAAGGGCTAGTCCATGAAATGGGCGAGATGAAGATCGACATCAAACCCGATGCCCGACCCGTAAAGAAAAGGCCATACAAATTAGCCCATAAATACAAAGAGATAGTCAAGAAAGAGATCTATAGTATGCTTGCAGCAGAAATTATCTACCCTATCGACCAGTCGGAATGGGCAACCCCGATGGTCATCCAACCAAAGAAACACGACCCGACAAAACTAAGAATTTGTGTCAATTTCAAAGAACTAAACAAAGTCACTCTAACAGACCCATTCCCAATGCCATACGCAAACGAAATCTTAAATGAAGTTGTAGGACATGAATGCTACTCATTTACAGATGGATTCTTAGGGTATAACCAAGTACCAATAGCCAAAGAGGATCAGAAAAATACCACATTCATATGTGGATTTGGCTCATTCACCTACAAAGTTATGTCATTTGGTCTCAAAAATGCACCTGCAGTATTTTCAAGAATTGTTGTCAAAACATTTAAGGAATACATCTATAAAACAATGGCAGTATATTTCGACAATTGGATGATCTAATCCATGTCGAAAGATCATTGCAAATGGCTAAGGCTCGTGTTGAAACGATGCCGACAAATCCAGTTATCTCTCAACATAAGGAAATTCATCTTCCTAACTCCTATAGGAATACTACTATGGAACATTGTATGCAAAGAAGGCATCAAGGTCAACTTTGCTAAAATAAAGATTATCCTCGACTTAAAACCACCGGTGAATCCAAAATAGGTCAGGGCACATATTGGATACTACAGAAAATTTATTAGATACTATTCAAATATGACCTATCCATTGGAAGAACTATTAAGAGAAGATCAAGAGTTTGACTGGACAAAGGAATGCAATATGTCATTCGATACATTAAAGAGGAAACTAGTCAAGGCACCTATCCTCAGATTCTCGAATTAGTCGATTAAATTCCATGTGCATATCAACACATCAGGCCTAGCAATAGGTGTGATCCTAACGCAACCAGGGGACGATGGAATGGACTATCCAATAGTATACAATAGCAAAAAAATAAACAAAGCAGAACGAAACTATGCGACAACAGAGAGGGAAGGATTAGGTATGGTCTTTGTGCTACAAAAGTAGCAACATTACCTACTAGCCAACCCTTTCATCTTCTATACTGACCACCAAGCATTGAAATACCTCATAAACAAACCTTTGCATCATAAAAGAATTCTTCGATGGTTATTACTATTCCAGGAATTTGAATTCGAAGTCATCGTTAAACCAAGAAAACTAAATGTCAAACCCAACCACTTGTCAAGAATCGACACGGGGGAGGAGCCAACATGAGTCGAGGATGACCTGCTGGATGCACATTTATTTTGAATAGAAGTTTTTCCGTCAGAATTGGAAGAAATAGCTCAATTCTTGGAAAATGGTCAAGCACCAGAGGGCATGAGCACGAAAAAGAAACAAATCTTAGCCATGAAAGTTGCACCATACATCCTCATAAACATATTTTTATATAAAATGGGCTTAGACAACATCCTTCGGTGATGTGTATTAGAACACGAAAGAGAAAATATTATGCACGAAGCACACTATGGACCGGCGGGAGGACATTTCCAAGAAGATACAACTGCCAAGAAAATCCGTCAGTCGGGGATATGGTGGTGTTGCTGCCGCAACTTTTCTCCCAAATTTATTTTTTAAAATTCGGGACCCTCCTCATGATTTTGTTTGATCATCGAAATTCTGTTGAGTGTTGATCTGTGTTTTATTTATTATTTTTTTTTTTATGACTACAAAGCTCAATTCTTGACCAAGGCTCAGTTTCTGATTGTGATGAAGTTTATGGTGAGCCGTAACTTTTTATTTCTGTTTTGTGGGTAGATCAAACCAGTTGACTCTACTGTGGTCGCCGTTACGGAGGGATGACAGTTCGTTGTCCCTCGTTGAATGTTCGTAGCTGACTGAAACACTTAGTTTTTTTCGTTGGATCAGGAGTTTTTCTTGTCTTGATCGAAAGTTTTAACCTTTGCCCCGTCCACCGTTGCGGCTTCTGAAGTTGTTTTGCCATCCGAAGTCAAATCATGCCGATGTCCGATTCGTTGCGTCTTTAATCGCTTGTCCAGAGCCTTTACCTTTCCACCATTGCGGCTGGGAAGAGCTAGAGAGCGTCCAAAGTCTAAATCCCCCCGACGGCCGATTCGTATTAGCCTTCAAACGCTTGCCCGTAGCCCTGAATCGTCCGCCGTTGCGGCTGGGAGAACCCTTTAGCTTCCGATTCTAATGTCTGCCGACGTCCGACTAAGCCTCCTCCTGCCCTCATCGCTTGTCTTTAGCCTTTTTCTCATCCGCCATTTCGGATGAAGCAACCGTTTAGCCTCTGATGTACTATTCGTCCGACGTCCGATTAATGGTGTTTCCTGCCTGCGGACTGGTCCGCTCTTCCGACGTAAATATTGGTTAACCACTAGTAAGTCTCCCGTCATGGTCGAGGTAGTGGTATCAACGCCTGGTGATTTCCTTGCGAGATGGTTGTTTCATGAGTAAATCTTGCTATGTTGTTTATAACGTCATCCCAGTGAATGATGCTTGTTGATCAATTGCAGGAGAACGTGGGAGACCGGTCAAAATGACACGGCGTGGAGGAATACAGACGGTTTAACAGCAAATGCGGAGTTCTGAAAGACCCGGCAGTTACCCAGCCAATCATGAATGGGCGCTGAAAGATGGAGGACCGGAAACGTCTGGGGAACTGGAAGGTCACAGGTCGGGGGGAGCCCGAAGGGTCGGCGGTTGTAGCTTAAATATTCGAAAGTAGGAAGGAGAAAGGGATTTTTCCGTGGAAAATTTTGTAAATTTTTGCTTGTAAGAGGAACTACTTCGTTTTGCAAAGGAAACTGCAATTTTGCCCATTGGAGAGAGTGAAGAGTGGAATGTATCATACTATTCAATGAATAATGCTGAAGAAGAACTATTTCGTTTTCAGTTGTGTTCATTTACTATAAGAGTATTTAATCTCCTGAACCTATGTTCTGTTGAATGTTCTTCAGTATTTTTTGGAATATTTACCACTGTGAGTAATAAATGTTGTTTATAAAATAATCGGCTATCTGGTTATTTAAATATCTGTAAGTGTTCATGTGTCTTGAAAGAAGTATCATCTATCTGTGATTCTTCATTATGCATGTGTAAACGTATTACTCACTCAAGATGATAACCTTGCTCCCTAGGGATAGATTAGATAGCTAGTTTAATTCTTATTGTATGTGATTTGGTTGCTTGCGAGTATAAGACAAGAGGTAAGAACCTGCGCATCACGTTGTGACCACTCACTGCATCTTTATCACCCTGCATTTAGTTAGGCACTTGCATTTCATATATTAAGTCAAAACACAAAAAACTCGGTGGACCGGGCCGCAACCGGTAAAGCCTTTGTTTTGTTACTTGACCTACGGTAGCCGGACCGCAAACCGGACGGATTCCCTATACCAAACATTCAACGGGCTAGTTGGGAACGTTGATTGGGGAGAATCCCTTACTGTTGCTGCCTGCGATTTTTCAGGCCTCAACAGTTTTGGCGCTAGAAGGAGGGCCACCAGTGCATGGTTGTCCGAGGAAACCCGTTTTCCCGAGATTATTCCGCTGGTTACAGTTCTGAAAGTAGTGGACCGCGTAATCCAATTCCGGAAGAAGAAAAAAGAGAACATCTATATGCTGTTGGTAACGAAGTAGTTAACGACCTAAGAAGACACACCCGAGCATACGTAAAGAAGCTTGGAGGGTTTCCAATTATCCCTGACTTACCTAGAAGAGAGTATAAGAAGAAATACCGTCCTATAGTAGAAGATTCATTGTTGGTTGGAGACTGGGAAGAACTTGTAGAGACTGCTTTGCAAGAAGTTGAGCTACCTTTGAATCAAGAAGGCCCAGAAACCCCTTACATTTCTCCTGTTCACACCCCTGTTGGTTCACCTCCTCACTCTCCACCTCAACTCATGGCTGGTGTTAACGCCAACCAACCTCCTCCCAATCCACCGAATCCACCACCTGCATGGAAAGCCAGGTCACCCCTAAACCTGACTCCCCCTTTGCATGACCTACCTCAAGCCTTTGAGAAGTTACTGCCTAAATTTGACCCCAATGAGAAGATCCTAATGGACGATTGCCTACAAAGTTTCTACTTGGTAATAGAAGGTCTGAGGGCTGGGGAACATGAAGATGTAGTGTGCAGACTTTTCCCGCATACCCTCAAAGGAGCTGCTGCATCTTGGTACTTTGGGTTGCCTGCTAATTCTATCCCAGATTGGGATACTTTCGAGAGAATTTTCAGAAGTAAGTATGCAGTTCAAAAGACTCACGCAGCCCTTATGAAAGGACTATGTGCACTGAAGAAAGAGAAAAAGGAAAAAGTACACAGTTTCACACAAAGGTTCGCAGCATATCTTAAGAACTTTTTTGAAACAGATAAGCCTTCAGACAAAGTACTGTTTGAGTACTATACTTCAGCTTTGGGTCCTGATCTGGCCATGTTTGCGAAAGGTAGGGCCAAGCCTACTCTGACAGAAACCTATGAAGAAGCAGAAGTGGTAGAGGCTGAAAGAGAGAGTATTGAATATTACCCTGAACAATTAGGAGAGAGAAGGAAAAATTTATTGTTCACTAAGCCTAAAGAGGAGAAAGCACCAGATTATGAAAGTATGGCCAAAATGATGCAAAAGCTGTCTAATAAGATCATAGATTTAGAGAAAGAGAAGGAAACACAGAAGTTCTACAGGCCTTATTATAAGAAAAGGGAGGAAAAGAATCAGTCCCAACCTCCTCCTCACAATACTGCGTCTATGAATCTGATAGAGATAGGGATGGAAAATTTCTGTACTTTTCACCAGCAGCCTCACTCCGAAAAGAATTGTCCGCAATGGATAAATTCAATGACACTAGTCATGAATCAAATTTTGGATTCAAGATTAACAGAGGAAGGCGATGAAGAAAGAAAAGAGAATTCTTCTGCTACTACTACTAAAGAGCAGGAAGAGGAAACCATGGCTATATGGAATTCTGTTGTTTTGTTCGATGCTGAAGAGGAAATGAGTCAAGGATACAAGGAAGTTGTGGATGCCAACGTAACAACAAGAAGTCAAGGGACGGTTAAAGATGATAGTCTGATGCTCCCAAAGATTAGGAGGATGCAGAGAAACGTTAAGAAGAAATTCCAACATAAACCTGTGACTGATATAATTCCTGAATTTACTATTACTAGCCAAGATCCTGAGCAGAACAGAACACCGCCCAAGCCAAATGAAGAAAAGGTGAATGCTGACAAATATAACTCTACTGAACAGCAGATGAATTATGACATTGTGGAAGATTTAAAAAGGATAAAAGCAAACATCCCACTATTTGAAATGTGCAAAGTGCCTCAACAGAAAGAAATATTACTGAAAGCACTTGAGGAATCGGATGAGAAGCCACCTACTGATAATCAACCTCAGAGCGAAGAAGAAATTGGAGAAACCAGCGTTGGAAGTGAGTCTAAATGTAAACATCCACCTTTTCTCCTAACATTTGAAATTTTTAATCATAACGTGCACAATTGTTTGGTAGACTCAGGGGCGTCAATAAATGTCATGCCCATATCAATATGTAAGAAAATAAATGGGAAGCCTAATCCAACCACGTGGAGGGTGGTTCAATTGGATAGGACAAACGTTAAGGTAATTGGTCAAATGGAAGACGTCCTAATTCATCTGGAATCCAATGACAAAGTATGCCAAGTCATTAATATCGTGGTGGCTGACATACTAGATGCTTACAGTCTGGTCCTGAGCAGAGATTGGTCAGCTAAATTAAATGGATATTTTGCCTCAGATTGGTCACATCTGTGGTTTCCATACAAGGGGAGTCCAAACCAGATTAAAATCTTAAGAGAGCATCACATGAAGTACAATGTTACTCAGCTGAATGAGAAGAATGTATCAGTTGATTCTGTGTTGGGAAACTATTTTCTCGAATTGGAACCAGGAAATTATCAAGCGGAAGAGGCCAGCGACACATCTGACACCCAGCCTGATCTCCTTCGATTTTCTCAGGATGATGAGATTGATTGTAACATAGTAGGTTTAGCAGTAGGAATAGATTCACATTCAGTAGATAATGTTTTTTGGACTTTGTTTTTTGATGGATCTAAGACATTAGAAGGGTCAGGGGCCGGTTGTGTCCTGATTGACCCACAGAAGAATAAACATTTTCTTTCCTGTAGATTAGAGTTTGAATGTACTAATAATACAGTTGAGTACGAAGCACTGGTGCAGGGACTCAAGAAAGCGCTTGAATTGAAGGTAAGTAATTTGAAAGTTTTTGGGGATTCTGAAATTATTGTGAAACAAATTCGGAATCAAATTCACTGTATTTCTCCTCACTTGAAAGATTACCAGAATGAGGTATGGGATCTACTGAAACACTTTAATGCTTTTAACATTACTTCAATTCCAAGAATAAGAAATGCGGCTACTGATCTATTGGCCACATCTGCCGCTAGACTCGTACCCACTAATAACAGATGTTCCGTTGAACTTCTTTTCAAGCCTTCTGTGCCGGATATGATCACCAACTTGCGGGTGTTTGATGATGATCAACAAATAATAGAATGCTTGACTAATAAAGAGGTGTTTAAAGGAGCAATCATAGATGATGAAGAACATCAAGCTGAGATGAAATATGATAATTTCATTCCTAAAGGGGTCAGGACGCTAGAAAAGATGTTCGATCTAAATGAAAATTTTAGCCGACCAGCCAATGTAAAGACTCACAGCTCGACTCTGCAGTTTGAGCCGATAAATTTGGGAGATAAAGTGAATCCTAAGTTCGTAAATCTCGGCAAATGCTGCTCACCAACCGAAAGAGACAGGTTCATCAGTTTGTTTAAACAATACAAGGACGTATTTGCCTGGACATACGGAGATCTGAAAACATATGATACCAGCATCATAAAACATGTCATCCCCATCAAGGCCGGAGTCAAGCCATATCAGCAGCCCTTGAGGAAAATGCATCCAAAGCTGGAACCGTTGATCCAGAGTGAGGTAAAGAAATTACTAGATGCTAGAATCATCTTTAAAGTTAGACACTCTGAGTGGGTATCGAACTTGGTACCATTCAGAAAAAATTCGGGAGAAATCATACTATGCGTGGACTTCAGAAACCTAAGCTGCGCCTTAGATAAAGACAACTATCCGGTGCCTCCCATGGAGCAATTGCTACAGATGGTCTCTGGTTCGGAGTTGTTTTCATTATTAGATGGGTTTTCTGGCTACAATCAAGTGCTAGTAGCTGAGGAAGACAGATTAAAGACAACCTTCAGGACTAAATGGGGAACCTTCACCTACAGAAGGATGCCCTTTGGACTGATTAACGCTGGAGCGACATTTCAGAGAGCTATGGACATAGCTTTCTGCGGACTGATTGGACGAAGTGTTGTGGTGTACCTTGATGACATCACAATATTTTCAAAGAAAAGAGGGGAGCACACGTTCCACCTGAAGCAAACTTTCGAACGCTGCCGAAAATATGGCATTTCCCTCAATCCTAAGAAGTGCGTTTTTGCGGTCACAGAAGGCAAGTTACTGGGGCATATAGTTTCAAAGAGAGGTATATCTATAGACCCAAAAAGAATTAAGGCCATTGAACAAATCCCTATGCCCCATAATAAAAAGGGAATTCAATCTTTCATGGGAACAATAAATTTCGTACAAAGGTTTGTGCCTGATTTTGCCCAGACTGTTAAGCCACTGCAGCAGATGGTCAAGCAAAATGCACAGTTTAAGTGGACCGAAACTGAAAAGAATGCTTTCAAAAAAATCAAGACTGATGTTGCACATACGCCCTCCCTGAAAATTCCAGACTTTGGTAAAGACTTTATTATGTACACATTTGCATATGATGATTCATTGGCAGCCGTGCTTACACAAAAAGAGGATGGGGGCGATGAATTCCCAATCTCTTTCATGAGCACTGGGATTCAAGGGGCTGAATTAAACTACCTAGCCATTGATAAGCAAGATTACGCAGTATTTAAGGCAGTAAAGCAATTCAGTCCTTATATATTAAAAAATCAAACCAAGGTAATAGTCCCTTACCCAGCTGTAAGATCCCTTCTCATTCAGAAAGAATTAGGAGAAAGAAGGGGCAACTGGGTAACAGCTCTTCAAGAATACGACCTTGAATTCAAGCCAGCCTCTATAGTGAAAGGTCAAGGGCTGTGCAAGTTGATGACTGAAAGAAGGAACAACGGAGAACAAGCATGGGAAGATGAAGCCGAGTTGCATGTGATGGATGTATGTCCTCTGTTTACAGCTCCTAAGTCTTGGTATAGAGACCTTGTGCATTACTTACAGTCAGGGCTATTGCCAGAACATTGGAATTCCAAACAAAGAAGAGCTCTGCGTCTCAAATCGTCCTCCTATCAACTTGTTGAAGGAGTATTATTCAGAAAGAATTATGATGGGGTTCTCCTCAGATGTTTAGAAAAGGAGGACGCAAAGAAGGTAATGGCAGAATTACATGATGGTCCAGCTGGGGGACATTATTCAAGTGACACTACAGCCCACAAAATCCTTAGAGCTGGTTACTATTGGCCCACACTCTTCAAGGATGCACATGCACATGTCAGGAAATGTGATATTTGCCAAAGGTGTGGGGGAAGACAGCCTAAAGCAGTAGCGCCCCTAAATCCTGTGATGATCACGGAACCATTTGAGCAATGGGGGCTGGACATTATTGGAGAGATAAAACCGAATTCTTCCCTGCTGCACAAGTACATTCTTACTGCGACTGACTATTTCACTCGCTGGGTCGAAGCTATCCCACTGCGCAAGATAAACGAAGACGAAGTCATTAGCTTTCTACAAGATCATATCATGACCAGGTTTGGAGTTCCAATTTCGTTAGTTTTTTATAATGCTAAATACTTTTCATCAATGAAATTGACTGCATTTGCTCATGATAAAGGGATAAAATTACATTATTCTGCTAACTACTATCCGCAAGGGAATGGCCTGGCTGAATCCTCTAATAAAAACCTCATTATAATTCTGAAGAAGATTGTAATCGAAAACCAGAGAAGTTGGCACTCAGCCTTACCCAACGCCCTGTGGGCTGACAGAGTCACCCCCAAGTCTGCAATAGGAGTGTCACCCTATACCCTTGTGTACGGTAAGGAAGCCATCCTGCCTCCCAATATCATGCTACCGTCTTCCATTTTGGCTCAAGAGTCTAGTGGGTCGGAGAGTGAAGTTTTACAAATGAGAATATATAATCTCCTAAAGGCAGAGGAGGCCAGATCCAAGGCCAAAGAACGTTTTAAGCAACAACAGGATGTAGTAAAAAGATGGTTTGACAAACATAAAGCTGGGAAAAAGGACTTGGAAGTAGGAGACCTAGTTCTCAAGTGGGATCATCCCCATGATGAGAAGGGAAAGCATACTAAGTTCCAGCAGTTGTGGGTAGGCCCATTTCAAATCTCAGCAAAACTTGGCCCTGCTACTTATAAGCTGCAAGATTTACAAGGATGGGAGGAGAACTTACCAATTAATGGTTTGGTTCTCAAGCCTTATTTTTCTTGATTTTTCCTTGAGTGTTTCTCTCTTGTATATAAATAAGCTGTTTGTTTGTTTTCGAGTCATGTTTTCTTTTGGTTTAAATTTGAGTTGTTGATTTTCAATAAGGGGGACGAACTTGCGATTATTGGAGGATATTAAGATCTTTTCTGGGAATAGCAAATATGTTGAGTGCCAGCCTGTGTATTGCTAAATGAATGCTTCCAGCCTAACAGTTTTCTCGAATAAAATTCTGTGTGCATTGAAGTCCTGCTTAACCCCTGTGAAATAAACCGGATTCGAGGAGTCTGGAGTACTATGTCGGGGCTCCATCCACGTCACATTTAAAATGTTCTAAGGAGCAACAGCAAAGGACCCATGGAAAGAAGCAAGGTGAACAGTGTATTAAACGTAAATGATCCCATGCCAAGAAACGAATGCCAAAAGGCAAATAAAGAGTCAAAGCTTCTATGAAAGCATCATGAATCAAAGCGGGTGCTGAATCATAAGTACTAAATCGCCAAAAGATCCTCTCCGTCCGTGAGCTGAAACTTGAAGTATACCACTCACACAAAAGGACACTATGGGATAGAGGATCCTTAATTAAAATTCAGTAAGAAAGGCGTACAGAAGGACTCACATGAAAGGGACGAAAGTCCAAAAGCACACAAGTATAAAATGGCATGGGAATGAGGAACAAACGAATATTGATGTTTACTATCTGCTACAATCCTGTGGTGTCCACGCTGTTAGCTACCTGAAGGTAGAGGTAATAATGAAACTCATTCTTTGGCCTCAACAGAGTTATCTGGATCTGCAGGCCTCGGTTTCCATTTTCCCCAAATTGGACTAGCATCAATGATTAAGGTACACACTTCGGTCATTTGAGAAATTTGGATAGCTGGAAGAATTCAAAAGGATGCATGTATTGTTAAACAGTCTGTCACTCAAAGAAAAATCACCCAGAGATCTAGGTTCACCAGGTAATCGCCAGTTGTTGCTGCTGCAAATTTTTTCCCAAATTTATTTTTTAAAATTCGGGACCCTCCTCATGATTTTTTTTGATCATCGAAATTCTGTTGAGTGTTGATCTGTGTTTTATTTTATTTTTTATTTTTTTTATGACTATAAAGCTTGATTCTTGACCAAGGCTCAGTTTCTGATTGCGATGAAGTTTATGGTGAGCCGTAACTTTTTATTTCTGTTTTGCGGGTGGATCAAACCAGTTGACTCTACTGTGGTCGCCGTTACGAAGGGATGACAGTTCCCTGTCCCTCGTTGAATGTTCGTAGCTGACTGAAACACTTAGTTTTTTTCGTTGGATCAGGAGTTTTAACCTTTGCCCCATCCGCCATTGCGGCTTCTGAAGTTGTTTTGCCATCCGAAGTCAAATCGTGCCGACGTCATCCCAGTGAATGATGCTTGTCGATCAATTGCAGGAGAACGCGGGAGACCGGTCAAAATGACACGGCGTGGAGGAATACGGACTGTTTAATAGCAAACGTGGAGTTCTGAAAGACCCAGCAGTTACCCAGCCAATCATGAATGGGCGTTGAAAGATGGAGGACTGGAAACGTCTGGGGAACTGGAAGGTCACAGGTCGGGGGGAGCCCGAAGGGTTGGCGGTTGTAGCTTAAATATTCGAAAGTAGGAAGGAGAAAGGGCTTTTTCCGTGGAAAATTTTGTAAATTTTTGCTTGTAAGAGGAACTACTTCGTTTTGCAAAGGAAACTGCAATTTTTCCCATTGGAGAGAGTGAAGAGTGGAATGTATCATACTATTCAATGAATAATGCTAAAGAAGAACTATTTCTTTTTCAGTTGTGTTCATTTACTGTAAGAGTTTTTAATCTCCTGAACCTATGTTCTGTTGAATGTTCTTCAGTATTTTTTGGAATATTTACCACTGTGAGTAATAAATGTTGTTTATAAAATAATCGGCTATCTTGTTATTTAAATATCTGTAAGTGTTCATGTGTCTTGAAATAAGTATCAGCTATCTGTGATTCTTCATTATGCATGTGTAAACATATTACTCACTCAAGATGATAACCTTGCTCCCTAGGGATAGATTAGATAGCTAGTTTAATTCTTATTGTATGTGATTTGGTTGCTTACGAGTATAAGACGAGAGGTAAGAACCTACGCATCACGTTGTGACCACTCCCTGCATCTTTATCACCCTGCATTTAGTTAGGCACTTGCATTTCATATCTTAAGTCAAAACACAAAAATCTCGGTGGACCGGGCCGCAACCGATAAAGCCTTTGTTTTGTTACTTGACCTACGATAGTCGGACCGCAAACCGGATGGATTCTCTATACCAAACATTCAACGGGCTAGTTGGGAACGTTGATTGGGGAGAATCCCTTACTGTTTCCGCCTGCGATTTTTCAGGCCCCAACAGGTGGCTAACACTGTACAAGGACTGTAAGAAGTTTGTTAGCCAATGCGACTGATGCGAACGACTAGGTCAACCTCTGCCTAGTACAAAAATTCCCTTGATATCAGTAAACCCAAGTCTGACATTTGAAATTTGGGCCATCGACTTCATAGGACCATTCGCAATACCAGCAAAAAGAATAGGTGCGAGGGTATATAATAACTGCAGTAGAATATGTAACCAAATGGGAAGAGGAAGAACTTGTTGAAACCTGTTCCAGCGAGGTAGCTGCTAAGTTTAGCTATGAAAACATAATTACTAGATTTGGATGCCCAATAACCTTAATCAGTGACCAAGGCTCACAATTCATTAACAAAACCATCAAAGCACTGACAGACCAGTTCAAAATTGACCACCGACGAAGTACAGCTTATCACCCTCAGTCGAATGGAGCAATAGAGGCATTTAGCAAAACACTAACAAAGGGTCTAACAAAAATCTGCAATATTGAAAAGGATGATTGGGACGAGAAAATCCCTATAGTGCTATGGGCTTACAGGACAGCATACAAACAATCGACATACCAAACACCATTTAGACTTGTCTATGGCCAAGAATTCGTTGTCCCACTGCATTTTTGACAACAAACACCTGTGATAGTAGATATCCTACACATCAATGTCAAAGAAGGCAGACCGACTGATGCAACTAGGAAAACTAGAAGAACATCGACTACTCGCTATACAACATCAAGAAATCCAAAAACAACAGCAGAAGAATTGGCATGATAGAAACATTAAAAACAAAAATTTGTCAGTCAGAGATCTTACTCTACTGTATAATAGTCGAGTGAAAGGGAAACCTAAAAATTTACAGACATAATGGATGGCACCTTACATTGTGGAAGAGATTCATGCCAATGGATCAGTTTGACTAAGGACGTTACAAGGCATAGCATTTAGGAAACTTGTTAATGGTGCCCGACTAAAACGGTACCAAAAGTAAGTAATTTGAAAAAGAAAAATAATAATAATAATAATAACGACCATAACTGTTTAGAAAAACCTATAAAAATCTAAAAAACCCAAAAACAACAAAAAGAGCCATCAATCATAAAACCAAAATGACAGGAAAGTTTGAAAGACACAGTAGACTGCACTTCAACAACCGACATCCCTACTATCGACAAGCCATCATCGACCACCCTCAGGATCAACATCGACAGACAACTCCAAAGTTCAAATCACGCCTTCGTGACTACGGTCAGAAGGAGCATCAAATCCAGAACACATTAAATGTGACCTCAATCGACCATCTTGGACCATCATTTCCGCCATTAATACCTTCATCAACAAATTCACCACTCGCTCCACCTATAAATACTATGTCAGAAAAATATTCCTTACCGCATTTTGAAGAAATAGAGCAACCAAGCACTCCGAAATTTGAGAGCATAAACCCTGTAAAGAAATCTGACCAAGAGACCGACAAAATGGCCCCGAAGCAAACCAGAGCTGCAGCTGCCAAAACAAAAGAACTAGAATCCACCAAAACCCCACTCATGAGAATATTAAGAAACATTAAAAATGCAAAGGTACAGGAAACTTCATGGGAAAAGACCTGGGCATAAATCAAAGAATGGGCCTATGTAGATAAGAAAATGACACAGGAAGGAGAGAAAATAAGCCACAGTACCATTATGAGTTACATGAATACACTTTTCATGGTGAGTTTCGGTGGGACAAAACAAACCGCTGTAAAATTCATCATCATCCGGTACCACAATTGCAAGTTCTACTTCGACAAACCAGTGGAAATTTTTGGCAAGATCATATACAAGCTTACCGGACTTTCAAACCAAGGCGAACCTGTTCCTATCGGCATAAAAGATGGATTAGTAGAACGACTAGCAGGGACATCATCACGGAAGAACTTGAAAGGGCTAATGATCAGTCAAATACAAGCCCAGACACCGCAGATAGTTGCCAAAATCATAGCGATAGGACTCACCCCCATAGGCCGAGTGAGTGATTTGAAGCTAGAAATGTTGGAAGTAGTCGACACCATAGCAGACACAGGGAAAATTTACCGCTGGGCTCAGTATGTTGCCGACATGCTCAATACCATATGTGTAAAATGCCAGGAGTCGACTGGAATTATCAGGTTCCCATCACTGATAATTTGGATAGCCATGTACCACTTATGCCCAGTCGGAGATAAGAAATTCCTCGAACCATGAAAATATCACATGTGGCACTTCAAACCATTTTCACAAAATGAAACTCTGAAAGAACTAGAAAATGGCAAAGTATTGTTGGGAAATTGGTTTCAGACTGTAAAAGTCCAGACAACTAGATGGAGGGTGCCTCAAAACATCCGAAGAAGTCTACCAAAAACAATACACATTCAACTAGAGCTCGACCACACTACAGTCTGGTACATGTAGGGGGCGAAAGCAAAAGCAAAACCCCTCGACTATTACCCTTCAGTTGATGAGATTTTCTAAGAGCTAGCTCGACAATCCAATACCAAGCTATCCATACCAACAAGGGCCAAAGCAACAAATCATCCTATTAAGGAACCCTTGACCGACCAAGAAAAAGAGGAGGATTATGAACTCCGTCTATATATTAGCACCTTCATGTCGGAGGATACCAATAAGCTCCAACTGATAACTGTTTCCCAACCTCTCCAAATTGAAAGTGCACAGACTGAACATCAGGTGGCCGTATCGACAGAACAAAGTATCATACTGACTCATCAACAGGAGGGAGGAGAAGAGTAGATAGAAGAAGAGATTGAATCAGATAATCTAGAGTATCCTATGACGAAACAAAATTTAAAGAAAATAGCAAAGGAAATAGCAGCCTCAAGGAAAAAAGAAAATCAGGAAAAAGGGAAGGGGAAGTGCAAACTTATACTATCAGATTCAGAAGATGAAGAAGAACGGATGGCTATTGCTCTTGACATCATAGAATATGCGACAGTAAATAAAATATCATTTGAAACACAGTTCAAACAATCCGTCGACTTGGGAGAGAAACAAGGAAGACCGAAAAAGGTAAAAACTACAAACCCTTTAGTCGATGAGGATATTGTTGATCTAGTTTCCACCCCTCGACTCCCATCCCCAACTTAGATCACACAAGAAGATATCCTACAACCACTCACCATCAGCCCTGTCAATATCTATAAAAATGCTATGCCAGAGACATTAAAAGAATGACTCAACCATGATGGCGACTTCCAGGCATTCATTGAAAAACTCCCCGAATTATTTACCTCTGCTCAGAAAATTACCACCAAATGTCCATTAATTGAGTCTAGCTCAACACGCCAGATCCTATCACAACAAATCATCCATATACCTCAAAAACCAAGATTTGTTGGAAGTATCAAATCCACATTATTAAGGAACCCTGACAAAACCTCTCAAATTGTCGCGAGATGCACTTCATCTATTAAATTATCAAGCATTAACCATCCTCCACCACCTAATGAACCAGTGGGAGACTTGGAAGAAAATGACCTGGAAGATATATTAGCAATCAATCAGGTGATCGACAACCTATTCTCTGACGACTCAACCAATTCACCACTAGAAGTCGAAGATCCCCCATCGAATGAAAATATCCCAACCACACCACTCACACCATACCACTCACCTTCTCCATCACCACTCCCCAATCCAAAACTATTGCCAAAACCTGAACCACTGGCTTCAAACCCACCAGATACATGCCAAGTTGCAAGCTCTACCCAAGAAGCTCAAACAAAAATTCCCCCAACCAATGAAGCTCATCCCAACGAAGATCAGCAGCCGAGAAATCAGCTACCTGAAAATCAACCACAGGCAGAACAACAAGTAGACCAGCATAGACACAAAAGGAAGAGAAAAGGCAAAAAGAAAAAGGAACACCACAAAGAACAAAGGCCGACAGTGATCCACCTCAACCAACTAGGATCGATTACTGCAGTCGACACAGCGAAATTGAGAGATGAATTTATGTCAAGCTGCAAAAATTTAATTCAAACAGTCATACCGGGACCATTAGAGGCCGACACTGACAAGCCACTGGAGAAAGCGTTTCAACTATTTGAAACTATGGTGTCGACCCTACAAGCACAACTACAACTTACAAAAGAAGATCAAAAAGAGGAAACATACAGATTACTGAGACAACAGTACACAACATTCTCTGAAGCTCATAAAGTACTGCAGGACAACTTGGAAGAGTCTATCATTACAGAAGAAGTACTCCGTAATTGGCCCACCTACTACATGCACGTATTTCAGTAGACCCGCCAGACTTGAGAGCAAATACAAGCACTAGAAAAGAGGCGAGGCCGTGAAGAAACAATGAGGATTACAATAAAATACCAGATTGTATTGGAAACAGCCAAATTACAGAAACTGGAAAAACAAGCACACCAGTGGGTACAGCAAGCACTACCAAGCCTCAAGAGACTGGACATAATATGCCCACAAATGAAGAGACTATTGGATACAACAGAAGAAAAGGCTCAATTTATGGGGCCCGACATGGAAAGCATCACAGATCTTTCCATCTAGGAGAAAATGTCGACTATGTCAAAAATCACAACATGGACTATCGACATTCAAAAAGTGCTATAGAATTGGACAAATTTTCAGCACCAACTGGCCATCACAACAGAAGCCATTGTGGAAGTATGTGTGCAGAAATTACCAACCATACGACTACACCGTCCATGAAGACAAACCATAGTATAAGTAACTATCTTAGATAGTGCACTATTGAGTACCTCCCCTGTTTCTTCGGGATGAAGAAAGATTTTTTTCCTGGGGGAGATGTTGGAGGAGCTAGTCGGTGAGCCGACCAGTCGAATAGTCGATTAATTAGAGACTAGGTCGGCCACATAAAGTCGTGTCAGTTGACCGAACCGATAGGTAGTTACTTGTAACCATTTGTAATCATATATATTAGGCTATTGAGCCAGATGAGAACTTGGTTCAGTTTGGATATATGTATGGACCCTCATGTAATATTATAATATAATTTGTTACTTCATTATCTATTCTAGTCTCTTGTGTATATTATGTTTATATGTTTCAATGTGTATTATTGGTAATCCTATGTGATCTATGAGATTACAACACATATATTTTGATATTTGGATTCTTCACAGTTCTACATTGATAATGTTGGATGCGCATATCGATGGTTTGGTTAGAGCGGATACTTGACCATGGATAGATTGCAAGAATAGTGCACTTACCTAGGAGGTTGTTACCCTATGTGGCATATTGAATAATCATCAGGTGCACAAAGTGGGGGAACTGGTCACTTGATTATGAGGTACATGTTGCCACACAAGCTAGCGCTCCTAAAGCGCAACGTTTTCACTAGGGCTTAGATGAGATAAGCTTTTAGAAGTTTTCCCACCATGATGTAAGCAACATCTTCTCTTTGTTTTAGATCTGATTGGGTCCAAGCACTTTGAAGATGCATAGTTCTAGTCAGGGTGAGGTTCAAGCTGAGGCGGAGTTCCAGCTAAGGCAAAGTTTCAGTTGGGGCATAGTTCCAACCGGGGCACAATTCCAATCAAGGCAGGGTTCCTGTGAGGAAAGAGTTCCTTCTAATTAAGTTCATGCTTTGTTGAACGCATTGAGCTACCATATATTTAAATATTTGGATTCTCAAGGAGGTAGAGTTCCAGTCAAGGGCAAGGTTCCAGTCGGGGCAAAGTTCCAGTAGGGCAGAGTTCCAGTCAGAGTAGAGTTCCAGTCGAGGCAGAGTTCTAGCTAGAGCAAAGTTCCAGCTGGGGAAGATTTCCAAACGAGGAAGAGTTCCAACAAGGATAGGGTTCCTGTGATGCACGATTTCCTTTCAATAAAGTTGATGCATTATTGAATGTACTTCCTATAGAGAGTTATTGAGTTAGCATATATTTAGATATTTGGAATCTTCACAGTTCTATGTTGGTAATGTTGGATGGGAAAAGTTATAGCTAGGGCATAGTTCCAACCAGGGAAAAATTTTAGGTGGGGCAGAGTTCCAATCGAGGCATGCATACTGGGGCAGAGTTCTAGCTAGAGAAAAGTCACAAGTCCCTCTAGCAAACTTAACAACACCATTGACCTATCATCTAGAGTTTGACGAAGACAACCCTTTCCATATGTAAGAACATGATCTTAAGCACCCAACACTCTTTCCATACTTTTAATCTTGCTGCATTCAAAGTGTTTGAAGGAATGTAAGCACATGGTTATATTCCAGACATCGTAAGCTTCAATAGCCACATCAAATAGATTTGTAGGAATGACAAAATCGAGGTTGAGGTAAAGCTTTTCCTCCAAATGATGTGCAAACAGCAAACTCCTAATCTTCTTATGTATAATACCCTAGTAGATGGGTTCTGCAAGAAAAAGAAATCCCATGAGGCATTCAGGTTTTTAGTTGTTATCCTTCAAATGGGCCATGAGCCTAACACAATCACATTTCGCACAGTCATGTTTCGACTATGCAAACAAGGTAAGCTTCAAGACACTAAGAAAATACTTTATCATATTATTAAAGAAGGGGAAAACCCCAATGTTATCACATTTAACACTATGGTTGATGCTCTTTGCAAAGAAGGCAAGTTGGACAATGGTATGAAACTCTTTTCTGAAATGTCCAACAAAATCGTATGACCTAATGTTGTCACATACAGTGTAATTGTTGATGGAATTGGTAGTGGAAAATGATTTCTTTATGATATCCTAGGATATATATAATGATCTAATATTATTTAAAGGGTTATTTATCCTATAAATCTATAGGTTGTGCAATGTGGTACAGGTTGTGCAGTGTGGTACAAGTTGTTTCGTATGGTACAAGTTGTGTAGTGTAGTACGGGTGATGATTAGCAAGTCCGCAGGATCAATGCGGTAGTGGTTCAATAGTTTCTATCTTCATATTAGGGTGGAAGTACAAGGTAAGGAAAGGAGGTCATAGCCTCCTTTTGGTTGAAGTCAAAGAACTAGGGAGTTGTAGCTTCCTTCAGTTTTACACCTGTAAATCAGGCGGTTGAAGCCTCCTTCCAGTTGCAATTGGAAAATTGAAGTCTTTATAATAATGGGGTTGTTTCCTCCTTCCAGTTATTTATGGAAAACTATTTCTAAAAGGATTATGTGGTTTTACCCCTAGAACTTGGGTTTCCACATCAAAAATTATTGTGTACTGTGCAGCTTGTTATTTTTATACACATTGATGATGTGTTGTTGTAATATCTGTATCCGGATATTCTAAATAATTACTCCAGTGAATAATCAACCAATGGAAAATAATTCCATATTGAAAATATTAAATAAATATTAAATATGAATGATGATAAAAGATTACAAAGTGAGTGCCATATATATATTAATTGTAAAAGCACTTTGGATACCATCCATGAAAGGATGTGTCATTTCAGAGTAGTTTACTACTAACCATTTATTAATTATTAATTATTAATATCAATATATATTAATATTAATAATTAATATTGAT
>LPNX010809129.1:231528-251528 GCA_001517045.1 Pseudotsuga menziesii
TTTAAATATTGTTCGTAAAACCATGGGCTATTTCACTTTGTTTTTTAACTTTTTCCCTTTTATTTCTTTTGTTGATAATTCTTTTTGTTTTTTTGTTTTTTTGTTTTTTTATTTTTCATAATTCTTTTTTTTATTCTTCATTTTTCTCTCTCGTTCTTTGTTCATAACTGGAGTGGAATTAATACTTTTTGAATGAAATTCAAATGGCCAAAGGCCAATTTTTGGGCAAAAACCAATTTTTACCAGAGAAACTCTGAATATGGATGGCTAAAAGCCACTGTGAGGTCAAAGACTTAAATTCAAGGAAATCTTGAACATTTTTGCCACGAGTCGGAGATCAGCAGAAGCCCTAGGAAGCCCTAGGAAGGGTTGGATCTAATACCAATGTAACATCTGTATCCGGATATTCTAAATAATTACTCTAGTGAATAATCAACCAATGGAAAATAATTCCATATTGAAAATATTAAATAAATATTAAAGATGAATGATGATAAAAGATTACAAAGTGAGTGCCATATATATATTAATTGTAAAGGCACTTTGGATACCATCTATGAAAGGATGCGTCATTTTACAATAGTTTACTAATAACCATTCATTAATTATTAATTATTAATATCAATATATATTAATATTAATAATTAATATTGGTATATGCTTGGCAGTAGGTAGATCTCGTCGTCTTCTGCAGCATGAAATTCCTGAGGCGATCTGCATCCACGTGCATGCCCTGCTCCTCCTCGTGTAGCAGTATTCTTTGGTGGAAATTCCTCTGGATCATGACTTGGGCGGCGGTCTGACAGTAGCAGATCTGTGCAACTAGTTTGTATGCAGGAAGATTTGGTCCTGGAGCTGAGTGGGAGCCAGATCTGGTGAGATCGTTAGCCAATGGGGCTAGATATGGGTGGAATTCCCAATGTCCAAATTTTAGAAGTCTTTGAAAATCTTGTTTCCGACCAAGGCAAAAATTCCTCAAGGAAAACTCCTATGAAGTTTGTCAAACGAATCGAGGATGTCCCAGTTGTAGCACTGTCGTCGGAGGACACAATCCGGGTGGCCCTGTCTCTGGAAGAGAGGGACTTGATTGGGCAATTCACAGGCCTTTGGCAGTCCCCAAAATCCATAGAGAACTGGGTCCAAAGGAACTGGAGACCCTTGATCTCAAAAAACATTGCATCTTACTCAGTCGGGAGAGGTTACTTCCTTTTCAATTTCAAAGCTAAGGAGGATAAAGATCTTATCTTCTGAAATAGTCCCTACATCATGGGACCTCAAGGACTTTACCTGAATAACTGGACCCCAGACTTCGATCCCGAGGAAAACATCCCTAAAGCTGTCCCAGTCTAGGTCAGTGATCCGAAAACAAGATCTTTGCTACTCTATGACGTTAACATGAATTGCATAAAGAGCATGAATGAAGCTCACAAATCCATAAGAAGAGAACCAAACAGCATAGACAATATGCACATAAAGACAACAAGTTGATAACGGAGTTCGTCCAGGATGGACTACGTCTCCGAGCCTGCTTCTCAATAGGAGGGCCGATCTATAATCTCAGCATGAAGGAAAAATACATGGCAATGATACAATGATACCTTGGCGACAATGGTCAGGAAGAGAACCGCTGCCCAAAACACAACAAGACTACTTCCAGCAACTCCGAAGCCCGAAGACGGTGTAAAACGAGTATAAACACTTGTACCTTCCTCCTGCAGAGCCACGCAATCTCCCTTCTCTCCTTTAGCTACAAAGCCTCCACTCCAAAGCATGCTAGTAAATGGAAATTAAGTGGGTTTATATAGGCTTGGCTTGCCCCACTCCACATTCTCCTCATGATTCTTCAGTTACAACAAATTTTGCCCAAGAAGGCATATGGTTCCAACTCCCCACACTTGGTTAGGCTCTTCTTAAATTATGTAGTTGACATAGTTACAACTATGCCAACCACATTTTATATTTTTAGAATATTACGATAAAATTATTTTCCCCCAAAACCACATGGTTCATTGAACCCACAATATGTTTTTTTTTTAAACAAATTTGTTATAACGTAACTTGTTTTTAGACCCACTTATAACCCATTTTCTATAGTTTATAATTCGACATGTGCTGAAATAGAGCATGGGCTCCCGTGCTGGTCGGAGCTGCCGGTCACGCTGGAGGAAGAACCAAGGTCAGGGCTAAGCTCCAGCTCCTTTGGGGCTCAAAATACCACTTTAAATAAATTCATCTCCATACATTATACAAGGAACACTACCAGCGCAGTTGGTAAAGGTGCAGAGACAGGGTGTGGGAGGTCAGGAGTTCGAAACCGACAAAGCAGCAACATTTTGGTGAACTTCAATCAATATTGGCCAATTCGGTGCTGCCATGTGGCAGTTTCGGATTGGTCCACCTCAACGCCCAGTCAACTTCCAACTCATTTATCATACTACCAACTAAGTTGCGCAGTCACCTCCGTACTGACACGTGTCGCATACTGATTGGACCGTAATGCCACATGTATATCTGTACAACTACCACATCATCCTTATGTACTGTACGGATGCCATGTGTCACCCTGCCAGTGGTGCCACGTGGCACCCCCATTTTGCCAAATCTGCTTGTTTCATCAATACAACAGAACGCGACAACTTTCTCATACGGAGTCCGTTTGAGGTGAAATGAACGCTGTTGGAATCGTCTCGACGAGCCCTTTGATTTGACTCCAGTTTTGCTAAGATTGGAGGAATTCAAAAAAAATTCCTTCTTGGATCCTCCTGGATCAGTCAGGCTCCCAAATCTCCCAATGCATTGCTGGAATCCGAATTCGCGTAAAGAAATAGGGAATACGCTAGGAAGGTACATCGATATGGCAAATCCAAAAGATTAATATGCTTGTGCACACATCTATGTTGAGTTGGATCTAGAAGCCAAATTACCGAAGCCAATCAAGCTCACAGTAGAGAACCGGTTTCACTATCAGAAGCTGGACTATGAGCAACTCCCTTTCAAATGTAGAGGGTGCCATGAATATGGACACTTCTTCCGTAACTGCCCTGAAAAACTAGAAGACTAGTAGGAAAAAGAGTAGGGTTGGAAACCAGCCAGGAAGAGCGAAGCCAAATCTAAAGCTAGAGAAATGCAAAGGAAAGAAGCTGGGGGAAAAGCACACAATAAATACATGCCGAAAGATAAGGACATTGAGGAAAGGAGCGGGACTAGTGGTACAAAGGAAAAAAACAATAGTGGGGAGGAGAAAGAGCGGCAAATAGGGGCAGTCTTTCCAGATCTGCCTAAGAACATCACTCCTTCAGACTCAGGGGAGGAAACAAAAGAAAGGGGGAACTAAGAAGGGTCATAAGAGGAACCAGATGACGAGGGAGAGGAGGAAGAGGAAGGAGAAATAGAGATGGCTACCCCAAGTATGAAGAAGGCCAGAGGAAGAAGATCCACTAAGGAGGTGCACAAGCAAGCCACCTACAAGGATATGCTGCAAGGTTCTCAATTAAATCTAGAAAAAATTCTATGAAACCCCAGAAATATGAGGCAGACAAGGCATCACCAGAAAGGGACGCCCGCTCCCACTAAAAGTAAGTAATGAAGGTCCTCTCTTGGAACTATAGAGGTCTGGGAAGTAAAGATAAGGAAGAAGCAATGAAAAAACTTATAAAATTAGACCAGCCGAACATCATGCTCATCCAGGAGACCAAAATGGAGAAAGATATCTTTCTCCAGGTAAGTGCAAAATTATGGAAGAAAGGAGTGTTACGGAGAAAACTTCCTATGGCTTGGGGTGTACCACAACAGACAGAGTAACCACAGAAATCAATCCCTGTCCAATATGCAAGAGAAATAAAACATCTAACACTAAAGGATCTCAAAACATACCTTATTCCAGATGGTTGATGTAGATCCCCGTTGAGCTTTTCCAATCCCGCTTGTGTTAACAATTTGCTCTCTCAACAATCAGCAAACAAGACAAACATGCTATATAATGGTGTTAGACCTACTCTAGCATATATAATCAATAATGTATAAGCAATTAAAAGCATCCATGGATTCAGTATTCATTTAAATGCACGTCATTAGACAAGAAAATATATTTCTAATAATATAAATCAGAGATTACATGAATGAAAACCTTTGTCGGCACATCTGCGAACCGGAGAAACTAAGTCCTCCACCTGGGCCTCCACCGCCTCAATCCTCCATCTCTCGATAGCAAGCTCACAAGCAAATCCAAGCTTGGGAAGAACACCAAGTGTTCCAAGGGACAAAGGGATGCAGACTCAAGTATAAGCTACAACAACAATGGACTATAGTTTTCTTGCTCTTCAATTCCCCCTCCAATGTATCCAAAGGGTTCCTTATATAGTGCTTCAATGGGGTAATGGAAGGTCAAATACGAGCGATCTCAAGGCATATGGAAGGCCAAGAGACAAGTGACTCGGCTCCACATCAAGGAAAACTCCAAAAATGTCTAGCCTTTTGCACACATCTCGATGTAGCGGGTTTAAGGGTTATATCCGCGTGTATACACGAGAAATGGTTTAAAATTCGTGGATAGAAAATAACAGGTGTTTTTAGGGATGATATTGGAAACATCAAAGGTGCAAAAATAATCCATGGGGTCCAAAGAGTCTGCAGAGGGACAGGGAATGCCATAAATGTGTGATCTACCATGTGTGGTAAAATCATCTGTAACAGATGCCCCCTAATGTGTGAGGTCAGACGGGTGATACAATGGTCGAAATACATTATAATTCCATCCCATAAGTGGAGTGATGAAGAACCAGGTGGAAGAACCAGCCATCCAACAATATAGTAAAAATATCTCTGCATGTGACTGCAAATACATACAGCAGTCTCGGATACATAAGAGTACAATGGCCATGAATAGGCATGATACAAAATATGACATGTGTGGTCATCGCCACGTATAATATAGATAGATCAGAATCTCCATGTTGAAGACATACAAAGGATCATGCTCTCCATGAAAGCTGAATATATACAATGGATCAAGATCTCCATAATGTTGAAGATATCTTACATACATTGGAATCAAGTCACGAGCGCTGAAATCTCGTGAACACTGGCATGATCAAGGTGGTAGCATATCATAAATGCCACCAATCTGGAAAGTCTTCTACACAAACCGCTACGAGTATATGTCCTACTATGTGAATAAAGGTGTCGAGGTCAAACATAGTAGTCCATTGTCTAATTACCAGTCATTGATGTATACCATTAACAGACGCGAGATCACCCACCGATAATGAAAATGGGAATCAAGGTACTAGAGTTCAATCTAACAAGTGTGAAAAAAAGTGTTGAGGTCGAACACTTGAAATAATCCATCAATCAGGGGACATTGATGTATTCCCAAAACTGTCGATGGCGAGAGAACCTACCACTAACAACTATAAGTCTCAAGGCACTCAAATGACTCTAGACTCCTATCCCAGAATAAATGATCTGAAGTGGATGGGATGAAATCCACTGGAAGGAGGGAATTAAGGCATCCCCCATCATCCAACACGAGGTACTCAGCAAAGTTGTATAATGTGGAAGGACTCGATCATAATGTGCTTGAACCAGGACAAGTACCGGGAATGGCCGACATGCAAAGTCAAGAAAATTGAGGAATGGCCGATTCAGGCTTCAACTCCCTTCGAACAAGAGCATAAAGGCGACTAGTGACTGAATGTAGGTATCTTAGACTCAACATACAAAACTGGGGCATCTCTGTGACACAGGAGGCATCAACAGAGGCTCCATAGGGACTGGAAGCTTATCCAGTCGATGGAGATAAACTCAGAGAAACGAGTACAGCTCCTAAAGTCAAACTATTAACCCAACCAATGAATGTGATATACAATGCTCTATTCGAAGGAGACACAACTCGACTGCTGCCAAAGATAACATCTTTTCCTGTCCGACTTTTTGGTTTTTTAATTTTATTTTTTTTGGACTTTATCAAATATTTTGAAAATCTTGAAAAAGAATAAAAGTGCTTTATAGTTACAAATCTAGGAGGAGACAAGTGTCAAGGGGAAAACAAACTAGTTCCAAGCAGCGGAACATACCTATGCTCAATGCAAGGAAACATGTGTAGGATAACGAAACTCGGGGGAAAGTCTCCTCTCAGTAAAAAATGGGAAATCAAGCTGCAAAACATATATAAAATGGCTCTGCTTCGCTGGACATGATACAAGATCGGGCTATATGGCTGATAATCAAAGTCAAGGAAGCCGGCATAAGGCTCAATAAGGCAAACAAAACTCATGATAATGCAATTACAACTTGACATAAGGGATTCCTGGGGAAAATGCCAGCAAAAAGATCAAGAGGAGTATGAAGCTCTTGCACAAAGTCATGGTGGTACTATACAAAGGAGTCCCCCACCCTGAAGAAAAAATGTCGACATGGGCACCAAATGCAAAACAAGAGCTAACTAGAGTGCCCATGTATGGTCAAGCTCTACCATTCACATCATGTCACTTCTAAAAGCAACAAGAAGGTTCTGTGACAAGATAGAATGGGTTCATACCTAAGGTTATAATGAAATGGTCATAAGGTCATGCAAAGTGCAAATGGATGTGAAACCTAACCTATATGCCAGTTTAGACATAATACTTGAACTAGGCACGAATGGGTCAAACCGCGCTCAAAACGGACTCCTACATCATCAAATTAGTTCAAAACGGTCCAAAATGGTAAAAAATGGTCAAAAAATATATAAAGTGGGTAAAAAATTTAAAAATTCCATATCATTTGAAATTTTTACCCATTTGAGCTCAAAAATTCCGACGCGAATTTTGGGAGCATCATCCAACGAAATTCGACACCGTTTGTTCCAGGTAACTCCTCATGTCCTCCTCTTCCTATTTTATGTAAATTTTTTAAGTTTTCATGGTCCAATTAATTTTTTAGGCCATCCCAAGTTATGCATTTCAACCCACATGAAAATCAGGGCTTTTTCCACATATAGGGCTCACCATACGCAGAAAAAACACCCAAACCCACGTACATACGTGGTTATTTTGCAAACAGTTGCATATGAGGCCACAAATGAGGTTTTCAAAGGCAAATGCTAATCAAAACTCTTGTTTTTTGTGCAGAATGGTGTTAGAGTGGAGGGAGAGAGAACATGGTGATGTGGAATAGGCCGTACAATGTGATCTTATGGCCCAAAAAGCATTACAGGCGTGTGGTTTGTATAAGTTTTGGTGTCTTGGCAGCGTAAGGGACAAACCAAGACTCCTCCAGCTGCTAGTGGATTACTGGGATCCAGAATCTGAGACTTTTCACATTGACGGGATGTCACTCAACATAGAAGTTGAGGACATATACTTTATCATTGGTTTATCCCGACGAGGAGAGGTGGTAAATATCTGATCTCGTGGGCCAGGAGGTGGATTGACTATTGATGAGTACATTGCAGTGTACTACTTTCCGAACACGAAAAAGGATGGGAGTCAAATCCTGACAAATTATATCTAGGTTCTGGGATAGAAGGCCATACTATTGGCATTAGGTAGGATAGTCAGATTAGCTTCACTCCACCAGGCCTCTCGGCCATTGATGTTCTATGCGATGGAGTGTATGAGACCCACAGTGTATGACTGGAGCACTGCGCTATTGAGCAACATGAAACAACAGCTCAGTGACTGCAAAATGGGTAGGGTGTGAAACTTCAGTTTCGGTAGCATACTGAGCATGTTCTTCTTTGAGAGGGTACCAGGGCTAAGCCCTAGAGTGGACATTCCTCCACACAGAGTTAGAGATCCAACCCAATGACGTTGGGAAAATGTTATGCACAGACTGGGCGAAGGTAGGGTGGCTAACCCCTACCCAACAGACTTCTTTCCATGGTGGAGGAGGCAAATCATTGCCATAGATGACTACCCCTATGCAAGGATAGACTTCCGTGGAGATCTGAACATGCCCCTACCCCCAGGAGCAACATATGGTGACATAGGTAACGAATCCCAAACCCATCTTTTAAATTTTTTGAATTATTAATTTTTTGTGTTTTTTGATATATTGACTCAAAAGACATGTTTTGGTGTGATGACACATAGTGACAATCTATCATGTGTATGCAGATGTTGGACCACAACGACCATATGGTTTCCCTCCTCATCGATGGAGGGGAAGAGGAGACGATATCATGGGTGTGAATGCGGAGCGGACGCTCTAAAGCATTCACACAAACTTTGTATGCTTAACACATAGGGTACCCATGGCGCAAGTCGAGGACTTTCCTGAGGCCATGTAGCGCCAGGTGGTTGGTGTACCACAAGCATGGGTTCAATTATTCTGAAGGCTAGCTAGAGCCGTAGTGTGCTCCCACGATCAGAACCCCCCTCATCCTCAGGCTTAGATACCTGAGAGTATTCCTTTTTGTACGACCGTGTATTATGTTTTGGTGGCTCGGAAGCCTCAATTTTGTATTATGACACTTATGTATTATGACGTCACTTTTTGGATATTAATGAAAAACTTTTATGATGATCGATTTTATTTATTTACATGTGTGCAAAAATGTATGTTTGTGATATGCTTATGGTCTATGAAACAAATTCCAATCTAACACATAGTTAGCATATGGGTCAGCAACTTGATTAAAAATTCTTGGAACATGAATGTATGTTATATTCTCAAATTGTCATTCTAGCAGTCTCACACGTAAGAATATTCGTAATAATATCGGATCCCTAATACAATACGAGCCATTAATCTGTGAAACCACTAACTACGAATCAAAACGTACCTCAAGAGAGAGAACACCATGTGAAATGGAATCACGCAATAACTCAATAACGACACTATATTCAGCAACATTGTTCGAAGAAGGTCGTAAACATACGCCTCCTGAAGACAATACTTGACCCGTAGGAGTATAAATCACCCAAGCAGCCGAAGCTAAGTTTTAAGTGTGACGGGTAGCGCCATCGGTGAATCCTATGTAAACAAAATACTCCATTGACATCTGCCATAAGAAACAGAAGCTAATCAACAAACCCGATCACCATATGAAAACCTAACTATGCAATTCAAAAATTGTACAATAATATACAACAATCAGCCCTAGCTGAAGATCATGCATAGTATTTTTTAAGATAGAGCCCATTTCTAAGCTCCGCTAAGGTTGTCCCTTCATAATCCACTAGCTCATAGGCACCCTTCTCTAACACACGTTTGACCACGTAAGGACCATGCCACATGGGATTAAACTTCCTTGCCCCCAAGGGTTCTTTAGCTTGATCCCACAAAAAGACCAAATCACCTTCACTAAACTTTCTCGAACGGACAGACTTGTCATATTGGACCTTGACGCAACGCTTATTTACTTCTAGAGCCACTAAGGCATCTCGACACTACTCATCAAGCTGCTCTAAGTGGACCAAACATTCTTCCAATTTGGAAGTGTCTAGTAAAAGCTCTATAGATAGATTCAGATAAGGGATTTCACATTCAACTGGAAAGATAGACTTCACCCCATGTACAAGCTGATATGGAGAGAAACTGGTGGCAGTCTTAACCGCGGTTCTATAAGCCCAGAAAGCAGGATAAAACATGATATGCCAATTCATCTTGCTTTGTGTGATGGTTCATTGGAGAATGGACTTAAGTGATTTATTCACTACTTTAACCCGTCCATTCGCCTGAGGGTAATAAGAAGAGGAGTGCTCCTGCTTATACCCTAACTTTGAAGCCAACTCTTCCATCATTTTATTCTGAAAGTGCCTACCATGGTCAGTGACAAGCTCTTTTGGAATGTTGAACCGAGTAATAATTTGGTTGAAAATGAAATGCGTGACTATCTCACTGTCGAATTTAACTGTGGGCATAGCCTCTGCCCATTTCAGGAAATAATCGACAGCCACTACAATGTGATGATGCCCCCCAGCCAAAGCTGGGTTTCAATCCATAAAGTTAAGCCCCCACTTAGTGAAGGCACCAGCGGTGGCAATAGGATGTAACGGGGCTAGATGTGAGCACATATTGCGTTCAAACACCTGGCAAGGGTGACACTTCTTGACTGCATTAACACAATATTTGAATATCAACAGCCAAAAGTATCCTGCTCTCAAAAAATTTTGGGCTGTAGAAAGCCCAGATAAATGACTACCACACGCCCCTCTGTGGCAATCATTTAGCACAACCTCAGCCTCCTCATAGGTTAAACAATGACGCAAAATGGAATCTACCCCATGGTGGTACAAAGTGTTATCCACTATAAGGTAGTTCTTAGCTACATGACGTAATCGTCGTCGCTCATCCCGTGAAAGGTGAGTAGGGACATTCAACGTTTGTAAATATACAATGATATCCCCGTACCACGAGTCCAAAGTTGAGATAAGGAAAATATTCTCATCAACAAATGTATCCTCATAAACCTCTTCCTCCTCCAAACTTGGAAAATCAAATACGAGCTCCGCAAAGATCAATGATTTCTTCGATTTTGCCGAAACGAATTCGAGATTGAACTCTTGCAAAATAACAATCCATTTATTGTATTTTCCCCCAATCATCCTTCTAGTGAGGACGAACTAAAACGGATTGATATGAGATACAACCAAGGTTCGATGAAGGAGAATGTAATGTCTCAATCTCTGAACCGCATGAACGGTGGCTAAAGAAAGCTTCTCCACATGGGAATAATGGATTTTTTCATCAACAAGGTTTTGGCTCAAATAATATATGACATGCTCATGGAGCTCCTCATCCTCCTAAACCAAAACCATACCAACCGTCTCCATGGACGCGGCCACTTAAATCAAGAAATCACAGCTATAGTTAGGTGGACTAAGCACAGGGGCCGATGCTAAGGCTTGCTTAAGAGCATCAAAGGACTCTTGGGCTCGTTCATCCCAGCAAAAAGGAGTGTCCTTCTTTAAAAGATGCATAAAGCCTTTAGTCAAGTTGGAAAAATTAACTACGAATCTCCGCAATAAATTTGCCATGCCTTGCAAACACTAAAGGTGTCTAATATTACACAGGGGAGACAATTGAAGTATTGCCTCAACCTTTAAGGGATCGACTCTTATACCCTCCTTGGATACGATGAAACCTAGAAAGCGACCAACAGTCACGCAAAAGATGCACTTATGAGGATTTAAATGCACTTGGTAATGGTGACATCTTTCGAATACTAACCTCAAATGGTATGGATGACGCACTCTCAAATGAGAATGAGCAGCAAGGTCATCAAAATACACTTCGATAATCATTTTGAGATCATGAAAAATTAAGGTCATAGCGCACTGAAATGTAGCTCCGACGTTTTTAAGGCCGAAAGGCATCTTCCAATATGAAAAATTACCCTAAGGACAAATAAATGCAGTCTTATGTTGATCCTCGGGTTTGATCTAAATCTTATTATATCAAGAAAAACCATCCATGAAGGAGAATACCTTGCTTCCCACACACTCATCCAAATCTGATCAATAAATGGTGTGGAAAAATTATCCTTAGGACAAGCACGATTTAAATCACGGAAATCAGTGCATATGCGGATCGCTCCCTGCTTCTTATCAACCAAAACAGGATTTGAAACCCACTCCGTCAGGGGAATGGGATAGATAAAACTAGATTTTAACAGTTTCTTTATCTCAACCTTAATGGCGGGTGCTTTTCTAGGATTCACTGCATGCAAACATTGTCGAAACGGCTTCGCATTCAGATAGGTCTTAATCTCATGTTTGACAATACGAGGGTCAATACCTGGTATTTCCTCGTATGACCAAGCAAAGATGTCACGAAAGTCTTTAAATAGCTCGATATACTCCTTGATCTCATCAGGGGAACAACTCGCCCCAATGTAGATGTTCTCAACTTTGCTAGGATCGTGAGAAATATTGATAGGAATAGTAGGTGATAAATTCACCAGGATCCCATCGGCCATCTGACTAGGAGAGCTCAATGGAACCACGGGACTACCAATCTTCTTGCTAAGAATCTCCCTAAATTCATCACACTCCATATAGTCAATTTCAGGAAGAAAATATGATCGATGATGTAACTCTTCCCAAGGTGGCTCAACCCCAGACATGGCCTCAATAATGGCTTCATCCAATGGAAAAACATCATCGAGGCAATCATGTGCATGACAGGACTCAACTTCCCATGCAGGGAACACATATGGGTCCTCCTCCTCTGTCCGTGAAGAGGAAATACTAGGCTCTGCAACTTGATCAAGATTCGCTTGATATGCTACCATCATTGCAAGAAACGGCACATCCATTTCGATAGGTCCAATCGAAGGACTGGGTGAAGAAAGAATCCAAGGATATTCCATATGGGTAGTGCGAAAAGACACTGGATCCAACAAGGATGAAGCCCCACCAAAACTAGATCTGATCATAAGAACGAGTGCAGGACAATTAAAGGTTCCCATCAGAGACAGATACATACTCACACCCACACTCCCAATTGTCAGTTGAGAATGATTGATAATCGGGATAGAAGTTCTCGATGATGCATTAACACTTGGATTACGGAATGACATCTGATCACTCGCAAAAATCTTCCCATTAAATGGAAAGCATACCACTCAAAAGAGAGAATAGGATACGCCTTGCATACTATACATCCAATTCCGTGCCAGCAAAAGATTGTAGTCAAGAGGCGCATCAACCACCTCGACCTCGATCGTGATGGTCTTCCCTCCCAATTGGACCTTAAGAGAAGGAAGAATCTCGTGTGGTCGAAATGATCTACCATCAAAAGCTGTCAACATAGTAGCGGATTGAGACAACTTGGGAGAACCCAAACCCTTCCAACATGACAAAGACATCGCGGAAGCAACAGCGCCTTCATCAATAATAGTGCATTTGATGATCATATTAAGACACTCTACATGAATCAAAAGAGACACGTAGTAAGGAAAGTGAGGTTGTATTCCCATGGTTTCAAATTTGATAACGGAAGAAGAGTTATCATCATTAACCCCAAGAGTAGAAAGCAAGGCTCTCCTCTATGGAGGACAAGTCTGAAGTACTTCAAGCGCAGACATTTCACAAGGAGTTTGGCCCAAATCCTTGACAACGGAATAGTTGTGGGCAGCTCGGGCATTATGATTGTGCCATGAACACTTTAGGACTCCCTTAGGAATGCGAGGTGCAACTTTAGGTTTATCCATAGGTTTTTCGATATGCAAAGGGCTCTTGGGTGGAGCAGGTTCCTTTCCAAGGTTCAGTTGTGATGAACCATAATCCTTTGCATGAGTCACAACCTTAGCAGCGCGCACCATGTTGATGCAACCATGACTAGTCTTGGCCTCCGACGGATTTTGATCTCCACCCGATGCACAATGAGGATCAATAGTCCTCGATTTCATCATTAGAGGAAATTTGAGGTCTACAATGGGCCTCCTAAGGAAAATAATAAAATAATAGTTTTTAATTTTGGAGGAAGAATGAAAAAAACTACTTTTTGTGTTCGTATTTTTGACATATCTCCCTGTGTTTTTACTCAAATTCTGAGCAGAAGAGCTTGTTGGATCCGAAATTTAATTCTGCATCCAACGAGTGCCCATGCTTCATACTTTTAACAGATACCACTACCTCAAAAACAAGAAATACCTGAAAAAACATGATGATGATGTTTTTTCAGGTATTTTCTTGTTTTTGAGGTAGCAGTGTCTGTCAAAAGTATGCAATGTGGGTACTCGTTGGATGCGGAATTAAGTTCCAGATCCAATGAGATCTCCTGATTAGAATTTGAGTAAAAACACAGGGATATATGTCGAAAATATGAACAAAAAAAAGTAGTTTTCTTTTATGACAAATATGTCAATTCAACCATTATGGTTGACTCGTTTTATTGAAATTCTATTGGGTCTTGAATTCCAACTCACAAAATTTATTGTTGGCGCATTTTCTTATAAGGTCCATTTTAGACCCCAAATTTCCTCTAATGATTTTGATTGTTGGGTAAAGGATTAGTTAGCACGGCTGGGCCCTGTGCTATGAACCTCGAGGCATCTTCCATACGAGGGCATAAGTGAGTGAGGTGGTCCTCCTTACATAACTTGCAAGGAAACTTTACCTTACATTTAGTCTGCTTGTCCCCCCCAGCATTACACAACAGGATTTGAACCCGAAATCCAACGTCAGAATCCGACGTCATTCGATATTTCACACGGATGTGTCGGATAACAATCACTAAAAATAATGTCGATAAAAAAATATTTATAGCACCGTCGAATATCCGACACACATGCATTGGATATCCGACCCCTAGAGTGTCGCATATTCGACCCTTAAGTGTCAGATCTCCGATGGTTGGATGTCGAATACCCAATGGTATGGTGTTAAATAACCGACGGTCTATAAACCCAACAGTGTCAGATCTCCGACCCCTGAGCATCAGAGATCTGACGGGATGTATAGGTTTTTTTTTTTAATGTTTGGTTTACATGATTTTAAATTTATGGTCCCATATTTTCAATGATGACTATGTTCAAGGTGTCAAATATCCGACACATGGCCATTATAAATATAAATTGTTTTAAACATTTTGACATGTTTGTTGTAGAAGCGATGGACGATTTGCGAAAATTATTTGTTCCTCGACGGACGTTTTCAGGAATTGTTTTATTCTTCAATGGGTGGTTGTGGGAAACTTGTTTTTTTCATCGATAGACAGTTTGCCGAGAATTTTTTATTCTTCGACTTCTCTCTATTTGACAAAATGTTGATGCGTGGAACTTGATTTATTAAGACAACTGGTTATATTCATTAACGAAGTTTGTGACAAAATGTCAAATAAATTAAATATTCCGGATCCAAACGAAGACAACCAACAATTGCTTGCTAGACTATGGGATGTAGCGAAACGAAGGAGTGATGGAAAATGTTATTGTCTGTGTACTCAATGCAAGGGATTTACAAGGAGAAGAATATTGATCTCAACAACCAAAAAACATTGCAGGGAACATGGACACGCTGAGGGGGGGGGGCGAATATTGTCCATTTGTAGGCTTAGCATTATAAAGTTTATTATATTCATTTTTTTTGTAATTGTATGTATTATTTTTATTTTTCATATATTAATGTATATCTATTGATGTTTCCATGTATTTATATTAAAGGAAAGACACCCTACAACATATCGTCCAGAGGAAGTGCTTTCAGAACAAGTTCAGGATCAGGATCATGGAGCATGTATGTTTAATGGAGAACAAGTGAATGATCATATTGAACAAGATGATCATGCCGATAATGTAATTGAAGATGATGGTACAAATACATTGATCCATGATTTATTTAACGTTAGAATGGATGATGGCGATGACGTTGATAATGAAAATGATGATGACTTTGATGATTTTCACAATATACCTCTTCTCGATAAGGCATATGAACCCCTTTATGAAGGCTCCAAAACAAATATTCTCTCTACTGTATTGTTGATAATGAACTTGAAAGTTATGAATGGTTTTTCAAACATTGCAATCACACAGATGCTAAGGTATGTAAAATAATCCATCACATATATAGGATCATGATAAAGTTTATTTGTATTCCTCTAATAATTGTACTGTTAATTCATTATTGATCGTCGTATGGATGAAGTGTGTTTCGTGAATATTATTTATTTATTACATTAACAATTTTTTTATTTTTTTGTAGCTTGATAGCTAAATTTTTGTTACCACCATCAAATATTTTACCTTGCACATATTGAGAATTATCTTCCATCATGAAAGAGATTGGAATGCATTATGAAGCAATTCATGCATGCCCCGATGACCATGTTATATATTATAATCAGCATGAATTTGCAACAGAATGTCCGGAATGTCATGTAAGTAGATATCGTACAGATAAAGTAACAAAAAAGGTGCCTCAGAAGGTTCTTCGTTATATTCCCATCATTCCACATTTGCAATGATTGTTCAGGTTCAAAAACATAGCACAATTTATGGATTACCATGCCAGGAACAAAAGTCAAGATGATGTTATCCGAATGCCTGCAGATGGTTCTGCTTTTAGAGATGTGGAGGAAAAGTGGCCTCACTTTAAAGAAGAACCACGTAATATTAGGATTTCTTTGGTAGCAGAAGGTGTTAATCCATTTGCACAGATGAAATCCATTTACACAGTGTGGCCTATTTTTGTTATCAACAATACCATTCCTCCATGGTTGTCAATAAAGAGGGAGCACATAATGTTGTCGATGATTATTCCAGGTTTTTTTGTCGAAAACTGTTTTATTTATAATGTAATTGTGGCATCTCATTTGTCATATTATGTTTCTTAATTTCATATATATATATATATTATTTTAATCTTGTGCATGGTTTATATATCTTAATGGTTCTCATAATGATATATTTTATATGTACTTCAAATGAATCAGGTAAGTTCCAAATCAAAGATATGAATGTATACATCGAACCTCTTATAGATGAGCTACTGAAGTTATGGAATGGCATAACTATGTATGACGTATCTAGACCAATACGACAAAGGCAATCTCAATTCCATGCAATGGTTGTATGGACAATACACGATGCCCCTGGGTTAACTTCATTTTGTGGTTTGTAATTTTATGTTCCACTTTAATTGCATTTAATGATATGGAGTAGTTAGAATAGTTTATTTATGAATATATTTGACATAGATATTCCATATCTAAATATTGTAGGTCTTCAGACAAAGGGTAAATTTGCATGTCCAGTTTGTGGTCCTAAGATAAAATCTTGTCGTTCAAAAAGATTAAGAAAGTAGGTGTTTGATGAGTATAAGCATTTCCTCTCTAAGAATCATAGGTATAGAACAACTGAAATAAATCTTTTCAATGGGAAGCAGGAGACTGCATTAAAACCACGAAGAATGACACCTCACCTTTGGAAGATGCAATACAATAGAAATCGTCATCATGGTACGTATGGATCATCGTATATGAATTGTTATGTATTTTAATTTTTATTGTGAGTTGTTTGCTGTAGTGTCCATATTTGATTTATGATGTAATTTATTAATTATAAACTAATATTCATGATGTCCATCGTGATCATGAAGGAATTAATGGGATTCCACGAGGAATGAAAAGTTATTCTATTCAATTCAATGGGTTGCCCTACTATGAGCACCTATAAATTGCTCATTTGTTTGATACAATGCATATTGGAAAGAATGTTATTGAAACCTTATGGAAACTACTAGATCTAAGGAGGGAGAAAGATAAAGTTGTGAAAGTGTGCAAAGACATTCAAGAAAGCAACCATGCAATGAAAGACGTCATCCAATTTCATACCAACGGGGAGCAAGTTAATATAAACTCAATTCCATGGATGTTTACGGAGCAACAAAGCAATGTTGTCAAACAAGTAATGCGGAAAATTAAATTTCCCACTGGATTTTGTGCAAACTTGAAGAATATCATAACAAAAAAAGGTGATTTTGCGGGGGGTCAAAACACATGATTGGCATGTCTTCATCAAGGTAATTATTATTGTTATGTCCATATAATTTTTTCTTGTTTGTATACTCTTTGTTTAATAAATGGCGTGGTTTGTATATTGATACAGTATGTTCTACCTCTCTCTCTCATGGACAACTTCGACAACAATGTCAAACAAGTTATATATAATCTTGGTAAATACATGAGGTAACTAGTGATTACTTGCATGTGCTTAGTGTTTCTTTAATTCTCCGTATAATTTATATATTTTTTTTTGTGCACTATTTCAGCATATATTGTAATTTAATGTTTATTTTTGTTAAATATCGTTATTGGTTTGCGTCACTTGTAGATGGTTGACATCTAAAGAAATCCATAAAGAAGATATAAAGTATTGGAGGAGAGAAATTCCTCATCTCATGTGTGAAATGTAGAAGCATCTACCATTGAAATTTTTCAATGCACAGGAACACTACCTCATGCACCAAGTTGAGGAGATTAAGTTGTGTGGACCTGTGCACTCAAGGTCCATGTGGATGGTTGAGAGGCACTTGAAATTTATGAAGTGTTTGGTGAGACAACGGGCACATGCAGAGGGTTCTATGATGGAAGGATATATGATATACCAAAACATGTTGTATGTTAGTGAATATCTTCCTATTTTAGCGTCAAAGCTCAATTTACGTCGCATTTGTGATCCGGACTCCAATAACAAATTTGAAGGGGAAAGGTAGATTGAGGAAGCTAAAAGGTAATTATTAGCTAGTGGATGTTTATTATATCCTTCATATTCTAATTGTATTTTCTAGTCATAATTGCTTCAATTAAGAGAATATACTTTATTCAGGAGATTTACACCTTTCTTTCATTTTAATGGTTATTGTCATTAAATAGTTGGTCGAGAATCGGATGAAATTCATTTATACATCGCAAACAATCTTGACTGAATGAAGGTATGGATTGAACGATGCACACAATCGGGTCATGGAATATCATGGGAAGGTGTGGCTTCATTGGTAAAAGCAACACAACACAATGGAGATAACAATCTAACAGAAAGGGAAATCGATTTGGCATATGGTGTAAAAGATAAAATGGCAAGCATATAATTAATCAATCCCTCTAAATCTTTTATTTTGCAAATTACTTTTTGACGTACATGTTCTTCTTTTCCATGTATTGTTGCATAAGGACTAAATGGTTGTGTAATATTTTCATGTATTGCTTATTACAAGTAAAACACCATAAGGCTATGGTCTGCAATGGAGGTAGATATCGGATCAAAAAATTAGATGAAACAAAGAAAACATCAGATTCTAGGGTTTCAGCTGTATTTGAGGTTACCAATATTTCATCTAGAACTGACAGACATCCAAAAGTCTCAGAAAATTGATACTATGGGTATTTGGAAGATATTATACAGCGTGACTTTAAATCCTTTAAGGGAGTTCTATTCGTTGTCAAATGGTACAGGTTACGATTGAATCAACGTGATACTGATAGAACTATTATTGAACATGATAATGGATTTACCATGGTAAACACAAGGTTGTTCGAGCCAGGAATAGAGCCCTATGTTCTTCCAAGCCAATGTAAACAAGTATTTTACTTAGACGTTCCAGGTAAAGCGGGCTGGTCGTTTGTTGTGAGACACGATCCAAGGGGAAGGCCAGTAAAGTATAACCTAGATGATGGTAATGAAGAGGGTTCTCTGGAAGAAGAATATGATGACAAAAATCATGATCAACATGAGTTAGCTGACGATGATGATCTAACAGAAGATGTCCAAGAAATAGTTGAATCATATGATGTAGCAGACAATGCCGATGAAGATTATTCCGACGATGACATGATGAGTGTAACTGATGATGATGACGATAATGGTATGGCCAATCCTTACAATGTTGACTATGTATCTGATGGTACAAATGATGACATGGACGAAGAATACGATGACATGGATGAAGAAAATGATGAAATATATTGAAAGGTAAATATTTAATTAGAACTATTATTTTATCTTATTTTTTTTTAAAGAGTTACTAACATCATCACCATCACCATCATCTTCATCATCATCATCATCGTCGTCATCATCATCATCATCATCATCATCATCATTTTCATCGTCAACATCAACATCATCATCATCATCAACATCTTCATCATCATTGTCTTCATCGTCTTCATCATCATCATCATCATCATGGTCTTCATCATCATCGTCGTCATCATCACACATCATCATCTTCATCATCGTCGCCATCATCATCATACATCATCATATTCATCGTCATCATCATAAGGCAATCGTCATCATCGTCATCTTCATCATCATTGTCTTCATGATCATCATCACCATCATCATCATCCTCATCATCATCCTCATGATGATGATAATCATCATTGACATCATCATCACCATCATCACCATCTTCATCATCATCCTCATCATCATCATCGTTATCCTCATCATCATTGTCATCATCATCATCATCACCACCATCATCATCATCTTCATCATAATCATCATCATTATCATCATCATCCTCATGATGATGATAATCATCATCAACATCATCATCACCATC
>LPNX010809129.1:254028-264939 GCA_001517045.1 Pseudotsuga menziesii
CACAGTTGAGAATTGGAGCTCACGGTTCAAATTTGGAGCACACGGTTCACCTTTGGTGTCCACGGTTTTGAATTGGAGCTCATGGCTAAACGGGTAAGCATCACCTCATTTTTTGGGCATGCTGTGACAATGGTTTTTGGGCATGCAACCAGTTCAGGGTTTTATATTGGATGGGCATGCAGCCGATTCAGGATTTTAGTTTTTTTGGGCATGCAGCCGGTTCAGGGTTTTAGTTTTTTTGGGCATGCTGTGATGTTTGTTGTGTATTCCAAACTAAAATTTTAGATGTCCTATATTGCCACATTACATTAGGATAGATGAGAGCTAGGTGTTAGGATATTTAGACACTTAGGAGTTAGTTAAGATCAACTTGTGTAATATATCCATTAGGCAAAAGTGTGTTTCTTTAGTATGCATTAGTATGCATTAGTATGCAATTGTAAATATTCTAATCTGACGGTCACGATATGTTCTAGACATAGAGTGATCCAACGGTTCAACTTCTCTTAGATCATACCTACCATTGATCCATGGATTAACACCCGATTGGTCTATGATCTCTATTTAAAGAGCATAGAGGGTCCTTGGCTAGTTGATCGATTATGAGAAGCTCATGTAACTTTTCTTTCTTTTGCATAATAAATTGCTCCAAGTAGTTATTTGGCTGGGGTTGTAGACTATTTCCCTCTCGATGGTTTTAACCACGAGACAAACATCGGTGTGTTGATCTGTGATCTATTTGTGTGAAGCGGTTGCTCAAGGTGTTTGGTCTTTTGGGAGTACCATGTGTACCCGAACATGGTATCAGAGTGTTTATGAAGAGCCGCTTTCGGTTTTGATCAGGATCTGGAACCGGTGTTGTCGAAACTTTGAAAGGCTTTCTAGTTCTAGATTTTATGTGCATTTGTGGCATGTGGGAGTTGTTCCATTGCGTCTGGAGTGCCATTTCCATTGGGAAATAGTTTTTGTTTCATTGAAAATTGTTTCTGTTTGTTCCATAAACACCCATTTTGACAAATCTGAAGGTATGATGTTACAATGACAGATTTGTTTTTTTTAATCTCTCATAATTTTTTCAGTTTTATTATTAGATATTTACTGGTTTAGTCTCAGAATGTTGCCTTCCTTGGCTGCGTATACTCTTTTTCATGCACCTTGCGCTATCGCGGCAAATCAGAAACAGGAAGGGAAAGTTTTTTTTCTTGTCTTCTCGGCTACGTATGCTCTTTGCCATGCACCTTGTGCGATCACGGCAAATCAGAAACAGCGAGAAAACTTGAAAACGTAGACTTTCCGGGTAAGCTAACCAAGATCTAACCCCATTGTGTGGAAAAAGTTTTTTTGTTTTTTTTGTTTTGTTTTTTTTTTTTATCTGCAGGAAAAAAAGGGAAGCACGAAGAATAAGAGAGAAGAGTAAAAAAAAAATCCCCCTTCCTCTTTCCATTCTTTTACGTAGCTTTTAAACTTAGCTCACTTGGTCCAAAGTTGCTTTATTCCTTAATAGGTCTTGAGTTCAAGTCTTATTAAGCTACTTTTTAGTGCATGCAATTTCTATTTTCAAGTTATTTTATTGTAAAAGTGCATCTCACATAAATAAAACAAAATCAAAAGTGAGTCACTTAAGTCTTTTAATTTATTGCCGCACTATTTAAAAGTAACATTATTGTAAAAGTGAACATCACTTATTCTACAAAAGTGATTCACTTAAAAGCAACTTTATTGTAAAGTGATTGTCAAAGGTTGATCTTGGGAAGAGGGGGGTTCTTTTTTTTAGATTGGTCAAGTAAATATCTATCACGTCACTATTGGGGACATCTTCAACATTTTCTTTGATCAAGCACAACTTCATCATTCAGAATCAGTTTTCAGTGCTGTTTTTTTTTAAATCGCATATTTTTTCAAGCTCCTTGCATCCAGATGGTTAGTTTCTGTTCTTTCAGCCATTAATTTTATAGTATGGCCGCCCCTTGTGATATTATAATTACAAATTCTAACTATTTCTCATGGAAATCTTGTATGGAGGATGTTCTGCGAAGTAGGGGACTTTTCAGGATAACCTCAAGGAAAGAAACAGAACCCACTAATGATGATAAGAAAATTAAATGGACAAATAGATGTGATGAATATCGTGGATTGATTGGGATGTCAATCTCTATTGATTTGCGATTCCACGTATCTGGAATTGATGAACCTGATATAACTTGGGAAAAGTTGGAATTTGTGTTTGGTAAACACAATGAAATTCGGGGTCATTAACTTGAGAATGAGTTGATTTCCTTGAATCCAAATGATTTTTCATGCATTCAAGACTATTTATCCAACTATAAAACTCTTAGACTCTTATGTGTAGAATGAAAGATTAAGAAAGAAGACAAACAACGTATTTATCATATTCTTTCCAAACTTAGACCTACATATTCTGTTTTTGTATCTGCATTCTACTCCATGAAAGAATCCTTGACTGCCGCTAGCTAACAAGATCCTAGCCTTGAATCCTTTTGTGATTCCTTAATTAGAGAGCAAGATAAGCTCATTCATCTTGGAATAATTAACAATGCAGATACATCTAGGAAATCCTTATTGTCCCAACAGAAAGAAAAGTCCAAGCCTCCCAAGAAACAAAATTTTCACAATAATAAGCCAAACAATAAGGGTCCCAAACCCTCTCAATCATCTCCTTCTTTAAAAAATGACAAAGGATCCAAGCCAAAAGGAAATAAGACCAAGCGTCATTGCAATTTTTGTGGGAAAGATAATCATGATGAATCTAAGTGTTTCAAGAAGATGGGAGCCTTAGAAGCAGCAATGAAGAAGCACCACATCAGCCTAGATTCGTCTTCAGAATCTCCCTCTCATGGACATGCACTTTGTGCTTCTGGTTACTTGTATACTGCATCTTATTCTTCTACTTCAAATGAATGGCTCATTGATTCTGGAGCATCTTATCATATGGCTAAGGATCAAGCCATCTTTTCTACTATGCATGAACGTAACACCAAAAAAATATTTGTTGGTGATGATAGATATCTAAGTGTTGTAGGATCTGGAATAGTTCCAGTAGAAAATGGTCATTTCAGTGATGTACTATGTGTTTCAAAAATTTCCTACAATTTGTTATTAGTCTATCAAATTACTCATTCGGGTGAAGGTAAAACTGTGACGTTTACCCCTCACCAAGTTGTAATTAAGGATTTTAAAAATCCCCAAAATGTCCTTGCTACCGGAACTGTTGATGATGTTACAAGGTTGTACAAATTTAACAACTTTGGGTCATCACTTTTTCCTTCAGTTTTTGTTGCTCATAGTGATAACTTGAGAAAACTTTGGCATGAGCGATTTGATCACTTAAATTATCACTCATTGCAACAACTATGTAAATACAATATGGTGACTGGTCTTCCGATGGTATCTTACATGGATGGTGTTTGTTCTGGTTGTGTACTCGGAAAACATCATTGGGACAGTTTTGACAAACATCCCTCTTGGCACGCCTCGGTTCCCTTAGAGCTTGTGCATAGTGACTTGCGTGGCCCTCTTCCATCTGCATCCTTTTCTGGTTTCAAATATTTCTTAACTTTCATTGATGACTACTCAAGACGCACTTGGGTTTACTTCCTAAAACTTAAGAGAAAAGTATTTAACATGTTCTTAGCCTACAAGGACCTTGTTGAAAAATAATCTGGACATCAAATTATTAAGTTAAGATATGACAATGGAGGAGAATATGTTAACAACAAGTTCACTACTTTCTGCACTAAACAAGGAATCCAACAACAACACACTGTTCTATATACACCACAACAAAATGGTGTAGCTGAACGAAAGAACCACACTTTAAAATAAATGGCTAACTGTATGATCCAATCTAAGGGACTAAGTCTTCAATATTGGGCTGAGGCCATAAACTGTGCAAATTACATAGTTAATCGCGCACCCACTAAAGTTTTACAAGGTATAACACTGGAAGAAGCATGCAGTAAAATTAAACCAGATGTAAGTCACTTTCGTGTGTTTGGTTGTGAAGCATGGGCTCACATTCCTTATGAAAAATGAAAAGCATCACAGCCTAAAAGTGAAAAGTGCATATTTGTTGGATATTTAGAAGATGTAAAAGGTTATAGACTTATTTAGCCACACTCTCATGATATAATCATTAGAAGAGATGTTAAATTTGATGAAAATCTCTTGGCCTATGAGCCTAACTTGGCGGGTGTGCCATCTTTGGCCTGTGAGACTGATTCGGCGATTGTGCCTTCTTCTTCTTCTTCCAACTTCCTTGACAGGTTTCCAACTCCAGTTTCTGATGATGACAGTGAGGATGAAAATCCACCTTCGCCTGCTCATGTTCCTCCAATTGCACCAGCACCAATGCTTCCTCGATGGGTCCATTCAACATGTGAAGCAGCTGGTGATCTTGTCGATGATCCTAGAGATCAACATTGAACACGTTCTCGGTTTTAGTGAGCCTCTTCTCTTTCGGCTCAAGTTTTCAAGAATCATGATCCAAAAACTTTTGCAAAAGCTTCACGAAATCCAGATTGGGATGCAGCTATGGATGAAGAATATTGATGGCGAACGATACTTGGGATCTTGTTCCTCTTCCAAAATGAATAAAACTTGTTAGATGTAAATGGGTCTACATAACTAAGTATGCATCAAATGGAAGTGTTGAAAGTCTTAAGGCAAGGTTAGTTGCCAAAGGTTTTTTCCAAGTTTAAGGGATTGACTACAATGAAACCTTTGCTCCTGTCGCAAAAATGAATTCCATCCACCTTGTTCTTTCCCTTCCAGCCTTACATAACTTGGAAGTCCATCAAATGGATGTCAAGTCTGCCTTTTTACATGGTGATTTACAGGAGAAAATTTACATGGAACAACCTCCTGGATATGTTCAGGATAACTGTAGCCTTGTCTGTCTCCTTAAGAAATCATTATATGGCCTTAAGCAAGCTCCTAGAGCTTGGTATGCCAAAATGGATAGCTTTCTCCTTGACACTGATTTTTCTCAATGCCATTCTGACCCCAATGTCTATACCAAGAAAGTAGGAAACCATCTCATCATACTTGTTCTTTATGTTGATGATCTTATCCTTACCGGTAGTGACCCTAAACTTATAACCCATGTGAAATCCAGTCTTAAGCAAAATTTTGAAATGTCAAACTTAGGACATTTGCATTATTTTCTTGGTCTCCAAGTCTTGCAAACTAAAGAAGGAATCTTTCTTTCCCAGTCTAAGTATGCTTGTGACCTTCTTCGTCGCTTCCACATGGAAGATTGTAAACCAGCCCCTTCTCCCTTCCAATCTGGAGTCAAACTTTCTGCCACTTGTACTTCCCCTAAATTAGATGCCACCTTGTATCATCAACTTGTCGGTGGTCTTTTATACTTGACTCATTCCCGTCCTAACCTTTCCTTTGCCGTTGGTCGTGTTGCCCGTTATATGCAAACTCCTCATGAAAGTCACTGGAAAGCAGCAAAAAGAATACTTCGATATATTCAAGGTACAATTTAGTTTGGGATTCATTACATCACAGGGGGGAAACCTTTGTTGGTTGGTTCACTGATTTAGATTGGGTTGGCGATCCTGCTGATCGAAGGTCTACTGTAGGTTATGTTCTCAGTCTGGGATCTGGACTTGTCACTTGGGCTTGTAAGAAACAAAAAGCTCTTGCTCTTTCTTCAGCAGAAGCAGAATATTGAGCCGTAGTTAATGCCATTCAGGAAGCTTTATGGCTTCAACAGATCCTTTCAGAGTTTGGATTCGAGCAATAGTAACCTACTCCACTTTGGTGCGACAATAAAAGTTCCATCAAGCTTACCAAAGATCCAGTTCTACATCAGCACAGCAAACACATTGAGCTACACATGCACTTCATCAGAAATCTTGTTCATGATAGTGTTATTGAAGTTCTATATTTCCCCACAGATGATCAAGTTGCAGACATCTTCACCAAGTCTCTTACATAAGCGAATTTTTCTAAACTTCGGTCTATGTTAGGAGTTTAGGAATGTGTCCTTAAGGGGGGGTAGGCTCTAATGCCTCTTTCCTTCTCCTAATAGTGTCACTTTTGTAAATCCTTCAATCCTATCCCGAGTTGTTCTTAAGGGGGGATGTTAGGATATTTAGACACTTAGGAGTTAGTTAAGATCAACTTGTGTAATATATCTATTAGGCAAAAGTGTGTTTCTTTATTATGCATTAGTATGCATTTGTAAATAGTCTAATCCGACGGTCATGATATGTTCTAGACATAGAGTGATCCGACGGTTCAACTTCTCTTAGATCATACCTACCATTGATTCATGGCTTAACAGTCGATTGGTCTATGATCTCTATTTAAAGAGCATAGAGGGTCCTTGGCTAGTTGATCGATTATGAGAAGCTCATGTAACTTTTCTTTCTTTTGCATAATAAATTGCTCCAAGTAGATATTTGGTTGGGGCCGTGGACTGTTTCCCTCTCGAGGGTTTTAACCACGAGACAAACATCAGTGTGTTGATCTGTGATCTATTTGTGTGAAGTGGTTTCTCAAGGTGTTCGGTCTTTTGGGAGTACCCTGTGTACCCGAACACTAGGGGCAACATTATCTCTTGGCTCACTATAGCCCACCCATCATCGGAGCTGCAAGGGAGTAGGGAGCAGTTCTATGTGAATACTCAACCCGAATAGAGCAGTGGTTTACCTTCAGAAATAGTTCCCACTCTTTATTACACGCCAAGATTTTATTACAACAATTAGAAATCTGACTTGAATCAGATGAATCCCCCACCCCTATATGATTATAAAGGGTTTGTCAATGTTGGAATGAACTCAATTAACCACTCTGTTTCTAAAATTGATCTATCTCGCTTTATGGATGATTGGATTTTTCTTTGTGTCATTTAGAACATCCATGTCTATATGTATCTGAGCTATGCATCAAATCGAATGGATAGCATATACAATAGGGGGGTTTTCCACTGGATAGGGGAAACACATGGATTACCAACATGAGGGAAAGCCATTGAATATGTTAATGCTTGGACTATAATAGACCACCTTGGTTGGACACTAATGCAAACTCGTGTATGAGTTTGAGCCAACATTTACATCCACTCTATAGGATCTTCAGAGAAATAACATCATTATTTTTCCATTACTATAAAGGAGATGTACTAGAATATTTTCCTGGACTTGTTTATTTCATTGTTAAGTTAAACCTAAATGACAAACAAAGAGGAGCACTAAGCAAGCTACAACACTTTGTAGGAAATCGAATTAGTAGAGATATAATGATGTTAGTTCCTGGAGATCCTATAGAGTGGATGCTTGGTTTCTCAATAGGTTCCAAATATTTAGGTTCCTCATTAGATGCTTCACTATATGAATCATATATGGGACCCCCAAAACTATGATTATTGATTTCAAATATAACATCCAACTCTTCATGAAATGGATAAATGCATGCATTTTCCATATCATCATCAAACAAGGGTTTGCCTACAAAATATTCCTCATCAAAATCTCAACAATATGGACCATCTAATTCAGATTATTTGGATGAGGTAATATAATAGGAGAATGAGTTCTTTCATAACCAACAACCCAAAGGGTCTCTGTCTATGCTGCCTGCTTCTTCACCAACTTGAATCCTTCCTTATCAGCTTTCAAACATGGGTTTTCTTCGTTGTGCATGCATTTACATTGATCAACTAATGACAGACCCAATTTGACAATTTCAGCTAACCCGCATTTGACCCATATTGGCTGATATGGATTTTGAGGTCTGGCCAGTCTAAGCGTTACAATTAGTGGATGAACCCACCACATTTTGGTTCGCATTCAAATTGGTTTGATTGTTTTTATGTGAGTTGTCTCAGCAACTGGTTCCCAAATAAGCATTAAGATGACTCTAGCCAAATGTGATGCTTAAGGGAGGTTTAGAGGAGGATTCGAGTTCCACCATAGCCACGATAGTTAGAGTTTTTTTGCTCACATGTATGCTCGGTCCGTTGGAGAAGGATGAAAATTGGTTGTTGCCCCGAGCAGGATTGTTGAGCCATGTTTGTTTACAAGCAAGAAACTAGAACCTAACCCCTAAATCATTGAAGATCATTATAAAATCCCTATGTTAGAAATAAACTCGAACCTAACCCGGTATTTTCCAAATTGTAGCGACAACAGGCGTTTGCCAGAATTCTGCCAAATGTTATGGATTTCTTCTTTAAGGTGTTTTATTATAGAAACCTTATATTAGAAAGCAACTTGAACCTAACGTGCAAGTGTTCAGCCAAGCAACGGTGACGATTCCTTAGTATTATGCCTCACAAGTTTGCGATGTTGCAGCCTAATGAAACATAATACCAAGAGTCGTCACCATTATTAGCCAACACTTATTAGCTATTTTAGAGTTAGTGAATTGAAAGTGGCTAAGTCAACGCAAAAAATAAAGGTAATAATTTTGACTAAATAAACTATTTTGATAATTGCACCTACATCTTCCACTACATGCATTGCTTGCATGCCTCACCTATCTCGACGTAATATCAACATTAATATTATTGGTATGTGTACCTTCTCTCAATGACAGTCTTCTTCCTCTTTATTCTCCAAAACAACTATATTATAGGGCCTTTTGGCATGACATTGTTTTTCATACAACTTTTATTTTGTTAATCTTAGAAAGAAACTCGAACCTAACCCAGTATTTTCCAAATTGTAGCGACAACAGGGGTTTTCTAGAATTATGCCAAATGTTATGGATTTCTTATTTAAGGTGTTTTATTATAGAAACCTTATATTAGAAAGCAACTTGAACCTTACCCAGTAATTCCCAAGCTCTAAACACCATGAGGGCTTGGACTATACAATATATTTTCATTAAGTGATTGAATGAAGTAATCCACTTACAATCACTATTTTTTCAAAATATTAATTTTTTTTCTACATACCTATTAATATCATCATCAAACAAAACTATCCATGAGGACAGAGTTCAAGAACTCTGTCCACATGAACTATATCTCACAAAAGATAACAAGTGTTCAGCCAAGCAACAGTGACGATTCCTGGTATTATGCCTCACAAGTTTGCGATGTTGCAACCCCATGAAACATAATACCACGAATCGTCCCCATTATTAGCCAACACTTATTAGCTATTTTAGAGTTAGTGAATAGAAAGTGGCTAAGTCAATGCAAAAAATAAAGGTAATAAGTTTGACTAAATACACTATTTTGATAATTGTACCTACATCTTCCACTACATGCATTGCTTGCATGTCTCACCTATCTCGACGTACTATCAACATTATTATTATTGGTATGTGTACCTTCTCTCAATTACAGACTTAGTTTAGGGATGTATTGAGGTTTATACCACATATTTGATAGTGTATGCATCCAATACTTGCTAGTTACTTGATCACTATCAAGGAACAACTTTATCTCTATCCTGTTAACTTTACTTCATCCAGCTAAAAGTAGTTCACATATTTAGAGAACACAATACTAAGGCTGATAGCTTATCCAAAGAAACATTAACCTTGGCCTCAGGCCATTTTCAGTTTACTGAATTCACTGATGGTGAATGTACTGATTAGGGCACTTTCCAGTTTTTCTAGCCCTTATCACTTGAGTCTTTTACGTGCTGTTGCTATTGACATCCTTTGGATGATTGAGGTGGATGATCCCCTCATATTACTGATCTCTCTTGTTTATTGCTTCTTTGGATTAGCTACTTCAGTATTAGACTTGAATTCTCTGTCTGTTGAAGGTTAGTGATGTGGATGTAGTCAAGATTCCTAGATTATAGGTGTTACCTTTGAATCTTTGTCCAATATTCCTGTGTAGCTAATCAATTGTCATCTGTCTATTGATGATGAACATAGTTGTATCTATTCCATGTTCTCAGCAATAGTTGAAGTTGTAACTAAGCCACCTTTGATTTCAATGAAATAACAAGGAACTGATATTTTCCCCTAGGAAAAAAAAGTTACTTGATCACTAATATCAATCGATATTCCATCACTCTTATTGGTAACTCCAATCTTTTCACATTTCTAGTAACCTACAAATTCCAAACTCTTTGTTTTCATGGATTTTTTGTGAGGTTATGGGTGCAAAAATAGTGGATATTGGCATCCTAAGGTTGAAAATTATCATCCTAAGGAGCACTAAGCAAGCGAACAACACTTTGTAGTAAATCGAATGAGTAGAGATATAATGTATTTAGATGACCTTTATGGTGTAGACAATTGGTTAGCTTTAGAATTATTCCCTAGTGTGAGTGATATTTGATGTTTCCTTGCCCTTTTTCCATCCCTTGGTTTCATCAAATCATTGAGGAAGGCATGACATAGTTAATTTAAGAGCCTTTTGATTTGTGCAAATAGTCTTTTTTGGTTCTTTCTCCTATGGGATTTCTTTAGGGTTTCCTTAGGGTTGAAAATTAGTATGGGAAAACAAGTTAGCATTGCCTTAGGGTTGAAAATTAATATGGGAAAACAAGCATCATCAAGACAAGCTAAAAGGAATAAACCAGAAAATATTATAGACTGATATAAATGTATTTAAAACTTTCTTTTCATTCCTGAACATGCCAAGTAGCAGATCTGGAAATGTCTGCTCTTCACCACCATGGATTAGATATATATATGATTGTTGTAGGTTACCACTGGGAAATATGCCTATGAAGTGTTGGCTTATGCACTACAGAGTAGCACTAAAGAGGTTAAAACATCCAAGCAAGCTAAAGAGATTGGCATCCTAAGGAGCACTAAGCAAGCTACAACACTTTGTAGTAAATCGAATGAGTATAATGTTTGCAGCATTGTGCATACATTCTTCACTTGAATGATGTTAGTTCTTGGCGATCATGTATAGTGGATGTTTTCACCTCTTCAGTACTACTCTGTAATATATATATATAT
>LPNX010809129.1:265467-288442 GCA_001517045.1 Pseudotsuga menziesii
GGATTTCCTTAGGGTTGAAAATTAGTATGGTAAAACAAGTTAGTGTTGCCTTAGGGTTGAAAATTAGTATGGTAAAACAAGTTAGCGTTGCCTTAGGGTTGAAAATTAAAATGGGAAAACAAGCATCATCAAGACAAGCTAAAAGTAATAAATCAGCAAATATTACATACTGGTATAAATGTATTTAAAACATTATTTTCATTCCTGAACGTGCCAAGTAGCAGATTTGGAAATGTCCACTCTTCACCACCATGGATTATATATATATATATATATATAATTGTTGTAGGTTACCACTGGGAAATATGCCTCTGAAGTGCTGGCTTATGCACTACAGAGTAGCAGTGAAGAGGTTAAAACATCCACTCTACAGGATCTCCAAGAACTCAACATCATTATTTGTCCATTACTGTAAAGGCGATGTACTAGAAGATTTGCCTGGACTTGTTGATTTCACCGTGATGTTGAACGTAAATGATGAATAGAGAGGAGCACTAAGCAAGCTACAACACTTTGTAGGAAATTGAATGAGTAGAGATATAATGTCTGGAGTAGTCTGCATACATCCTTCACTTGAATGATGTTAGCTCTTGGCAATCCTAACGTCATTCAAGTGAAGGATGTATGCACACTACTGCAATATCATGATTCGACCATGAGGTGCTTAGTTGATTGGAAATTGGGTTAGGTAATACTTTGCCATTAATGGACAATCATGAATCTTATGGTTTATGCTTTGGGTATTGAAGCAAGTACTAGGTATTTTGATGTCCTCCATTTTTTATTTGATCATTTTATGCCAATTTTCACCTTGTCTGATTTTTTTTTGCCCCTCTTACAATTAATAGGATAAGATGACCTTTGTGGTTTAGACAGTTGGTTAGCTTTAGAATTATTCCATGGTGTGAATGATATTTGATGTTTCCTTGCCCTTTTTCCATCCCCTTATTTTCATCAAATCATTGAGGAAGGCATGATATGGTTAATTTAAGAGCCTTTTAATTTGTGGGGTATAGTATTTTTTGGTTCTTTCTACTATGGGATTGCCTTAGGGTTGAAAATTAGTATGGGAAAACAAGTTAGTGTTTCCTTAGGGTTGAAAATTAATATGTGAAAACAAGAATCATCATGAATATACGTACTAGATCGGCATAAAACTTTGTTTCATAGAGCAGTATGGGTGAACAATAGAAGACTACAAATCAATGATAAGTTAGGGATAATATTCATTATAAAAGGACCTTTGGGTAGGCATAACAGGGCATCAATTCATCCTCCATTAGAGTCCTTCAACCATTCATCTTGTTCCCCTTTGTTCATAGGTCCCAAAATATTTACTTTGGGAACAAAGTACTTATACAGTTCGATCAAAGCCATCAGTTGTGCAAGATGCTGAAAGTAAGGATAGTGTTTCATGTTTCACTTTTGTTGTCAAAAGGAATACTGAAAAGTTAGGAAGTACCAAAGCTAGTCATTATGTGCACGTGGACTTAATGTAGGGAGAGAAGTCATGTCTACTTTTTTGTTCTTGAACAAGAGCAATGATGAAACCACAATAGTGGTTTATAGATGGAAATCACAGGGCAACTGTCAAACATTGGGAAGAATCATTGCATTGACAGGGGCCCTTAATGCAGAACAAACTTGGTATTTTAGGGCCAACTGGGGTTGTTACTTCTCTTGTGCACAGGTCCAGAGATTTTTAGGGTTGTTTTGTGACCTACGGTTGCAAGTAAAGCCACCAAAGACTGTTATTTGCTATTGATCTCCTTCAAGAGACTGTCGAGAATCACCTAAAGCACAATCCAACTTGGTTTATAGGGTCTGAAATTAAATGGTATTGGTTTTATTTAGGTTTGTTTACCCCCCTTTTGTGGAGAAAAAGCACCCAAAATTCATGATACTACTATAAATTGTTGTTTGGGAGGTTGAAACAGCCCTTATTTATTCCCAGAATGAAGGTTTGAGGCTGTTGGAGTGCCCAGGCCTACTCTTTATGTCCATATCTGTGCCCAGAATTATTTGTTAATGTCATTTCAACCCTCAAATTCAACCAAACATTTCTCAAAGCCTGTTTTTTCGTTGTTCGTCACTTTTCATAGGGCTATTCATGCCCAGAACTGCCTTTTAACCCTCCAATTTGGCCCAGATTTAGAGGTACGCGTGTTTGGTGATGGATAAATGCACAAGGGTGCCCAAGATGGTGAAATAGGGTTGCTTCATACCCTTTTTCACTACCAAACAGGTTTGTTTGTGCCCATAATTCATGTGGATGCTGCTATAAGGCATATGAATGAGATTTTAGGGTTGCTTTCACCCACAGATTTCTCATTTTCATAGCCAAAATTTCAAAGACCGCCTCCTATTGCCATTGATCATCACCTTTTATTGCTGCAATGTGCCCAGATCTAAAAGATGGCCTAATTATAGCTGATTTGAGATGCTTTACTATTTGTTGTGACCTTCAAAATGCTCCCAAAGTGCTCAGATTTGTCCCTGTGATGGTCATACTTGATTCTAGAGTTGTTTATGCCCATAGGACTGTCCAACATTGCTCCAAGTTTGACATTGAAAATACCAAGTTTGTTCTGGAAGCCCTAAATAGGGCCAATTCACCTTGGTGTACTGGTTTATTGTTAGAGGAAGGCCTTCTCTCATTATTTGAGGAACATTCACCCTTGGAGACACATGCATAAGGGTAGTGTTCAGCCCTACCAAAGGAGAAAGTCATCATTTGAAGCATGCTTACACTCTTTTATACACCATTTCATGAGAGATATTACATGCTTGGAGGTTACTCATTGAGTTGGTCCACTTGGAAGGTTGTTCACTTGGGTTCATGCCCTATTTTGTGAAGAACATTTTTGTATTCGGGGGCTGCTTTATAGATTGACTATTGTACACATGGGTCGCATATAGGGCCTACAAAGAAAGTTGTGTTTTACTCCAAATAGTGTTATGATGTATAGGAATCCTACAAAGCTAATTTACTTGACAATGAAGTAGGTTTAGAGTCTCGATGTTTATATTTCTAGGTTTTTTTTTTTTGAATTTAAGTGTCATGTGTGTGACCTGTGCATTCCCACATTCACTTGGTCAATTTAGTACGAATTGGGATGAATTGACCATTTTGTTACCGATCCATTCATTCATACCCTAATTTGCTTGGTTTGGTACCAAACTTGTCACTCCAATCGTTTCAAAGGCCGAGTTAGCTCAGTTGGGGGTCAACTCGGTTGACTCGGCCACCTCGGTAGAAACACACTTGATTAAATCTGCAATTATTATTGTTGAAAAGGGTGTAGGCTAGTAAAAGGAAAAGGCAATGTTAGGAAAAGGAAATGCAAGCAATAAGTGAGAATGGAGAATTGTATGTAACTAAATAGGGGCATACATAAGAATTCGTAGGGCATACATTAGAATTTTTTAGAATTTCCAGTGTACTATTGTAGGAATGCCACTATGCAAATAAGGCATTGACTTGGTAGTCACAATCCCATTAGTATCATAAATTATGGGAGAGATCAGAAAAACATCCCTACACAAATATTAACCGATAAGTATGGTTTTGGTGTTTCATTTAGAGAATAAAATCCTATAACAATAGTTGTTATTATGACTCTTAAAGGGTCCTAGATGAGATCTGTGCACTTTTAGGCCCTTCAACTTTCAAGCAAAAGAAGCCATAAACAACAAGTATGTGCACCCTAGAAAACATGGAAACGATCATAAAACATATTAGGTAAAATGGATAATCATCTACAACATCACAACATCATTCATGGGAAAACTAAAAACCACTTACAATCATCAAAAGTAAGGGTTACAACAACAACGAGTGTAGAGTAAGGAGATAGGAGTGGCTAGGAAAATGAATAATCGTGCCAATGTAGAGTGGAAAAGTGACCAGCTAGAAGTTTTGAAGAGGAGATTAATCAAGATTCCATGAAAAAGGAACTCATGTCAAAGATGATTTTTGATGGAAGTGACCAACATACCAACTTCGTATCACTTCTATCCAAAGTAAATGTAGATGAATGCGAAGATATGTTCTTTGAAGGAGATAGTCCATTAAAGGAGACCCTCCAGGTTTTGTACAAACATATATTGGCATAAATTGCAGTGTTATATTTGATGCATATGCATAACATATCGTCTCAAGCTTAACAACGTTGAAAGGCCAAAGTACAATGGCCACGAGCATACATATGAAGCTTATGAAGCCTACCCAATTCATGTTAGGAAAAGGAAATGCAAGCAATAAGTGAGAATGGAGAATTGTATGTAACTAAAAGAGGGGCATACATTAGAATTTTTAGGGCTACCAAATTCCCACACCTATTAACCAAACTCATTCTTGACAATTAACCAGTTTTTTGCTTACAAGTCTTTCCAAGTTTTTTTTGCTTATAAGTCTTTCCACATTTTTTTGCTGGTATTTTTCTATGCTTATGCCAAATTTTTGTTTGGCCATGGTGTAGGTAGAACCAAACAGGTATTTGTCAAACTTGTCTTCCTCCAGGGAAGGGAGTTTGGGAAGGCTAGAGGAAAGTGAGACATCCAATAGGTCTACACAGGCTAGATCAACTAGATGTCAGAAGATCAAAAGAAAATTTTACAAACGCATGAATTTTTTTCTCCAAGGAGGGGGCTCATGTTCCTATGATGATGAGACGATGGGAGACATCGACATGCCCTTAAGGTACCAACACCTAGTGAAACAATGGTAGCCTAGCGATATTCCTAAAATAAACACTGATTTTTGTGTGAATGAGAGGATATATAGAATTGCACTGTCGTCATTGCATGGATTGGGATTGTTTTGCATGGATGTCATAAAGGTTGGATACGGTAGATGTACATAATTTATGGAGTATGTTGGACCCTGTTACAACTACAGTGATTGGATGCGCCTGGTCCAATATACATGAAGTATGCGTAGATATGGTTTGTCAGCGAATTATATACAACTGAAAGACAAAGCTCAAAAATAAAGGAGCAACGATGTACATGGACGGAAGGCCAAAAACAACCGGTAATATTGTGGGGTTTATAAACAGTACACAACCAGGGTCTACACTAAAGCAACCCAACTGCATATTCAAGTTGTGTGAAGGAAACCGTGTCTTTGTATGTGTAATTAAATCAATAGCTATTGGTGAAGAGCTGCTTATTGATTACAATTTGAATCGTGTAGATACAAACAATGTTAGTATGGTTGTGGTACAACAAACAATTTAACCACCCTTTTATTTATTATTTTAACATCTATAGGACTTTTCATTCGCATATAATTGAAATTATCTACTTTTCATGTTTCTTTATGTAACTTTTAGTATGTTTTTTATGCAGGGTTCTCTCAGGGGCACCTCCATCTCCGTAGATGTTTGTCAACCCGAGTCAAGGCAGCAGGTATACATCGATATTGTCAATGTAATATTAAATTTAGGATGGACATACAGATACGTTGTTATGTATTTTCATTAGTATATTAGATTCGTTTATATAATATTATCTATTTTCCATGCATATTGTTGATTAGGGAAGCTAACTAGCTATTGATTAGTCGACTACAGCATCAGACCAACAGCCAAACATGATTGTAATTCTCCATTTCAAATACTTTAAAATTGTAAACATGTATATCGTGACGCATTATGTTTATTTTGTTATGTATTCTTTCATTTTTATGGTTGCGTTCATGATGGTAATGTTGTCTACCTTTTTTGCAGATTGACCGGGGAAAGTCCCCAGCTGTTTATCAAACGACTGGAGCCTCAAGGAAACCAGTAAACCTAAATGTAATTCCACATTCTAAATACTTCAAAAATGTACACATATAAAACATGTAGCATAGTGTTTATTTTTGTTCTATATTTGTTAGCTTTTACATATTGTGTTCATTGTGATAATGTTCTCTACTTTTTTTGCAGGTGGTTGATCGAGATAAATCCCCATCTGTTGATCAGACCACACCCTTGTCTAGGCTTCAGGTAATCCTAGATGTAATCCCTAATATAATTATTTGCGCACACTATTTCTTCAAAGACTAAGCAATTTTTTATATATTTCAATTACAGACAGGGGATTTCGTTTTTGAAACAGCGTCTCAAAACTCTTTACAGAATGAGGTCTCTCGGTTGATGAGAGATAGTGAAATTAAGGAGTCTGCAAACCCGTTGAGGGTGCTACAAAGTACAAGGGAAAAACAAAATGAGGAACTGATTCGTCTGACATTGGCAGTTCCACTAACAGAAGAGCTCGAACAAAGGATTCAATTGTTGTTACAGAAACGTAAACAAGTGGACGTAAGTTATCGAATAAAAATGCAAATTCATTTATAAAAACTTTATAATATTTGATTTTATATGCTATTGAACTTATAATACAATGGTTTGAATTTATAGCATGCTATGGATATTATCAGTGGTGGTCAGGGCAATGTTGGTCCCAGTGACCAAAACACTCCACGTACACCACATATTGCTCCCATATTGTCTACTAAACAATCGACAACACGCTCTACGACACCCCCGAGGGCAGCAGAGGGTGCAGCCGATGTTTCCCCACCCACAACAGATGCTGCAGAAGAAGGGGTGGATGCAGGGTTAGATAGAGATGTGGAAGCATTTCCTGGATCTTCTTGTGTGACTAGCACTGGTTTAATAGTGTGTACATTTTTGGTGAATGAAGAATTGGTTCCAATAAAGATAGAGAGGATTCCAAGTCATTATAGACTGTTCAATTTAGTTTTTATAATTTGTGTCTAATATATCGATAATATTTTGTAATGTTTACTAATGATGGCATTAATGTTTTGCAGGAAATGATATATTTTATAAACATATGAATGATTTGGCCTTGGAGATCTTCGAGCCCACCATCCACACAATGTGGAACAAGCAGCCAAAATATTTAAAGGATAATCTGACTAATCGCTTGGTTAGTCTGTTCGGAAAAGATACCTTCGATACATCGAAGGTCCTACAAAAGGCTGGAAAACATCTAAAGATTTTCCAAGACCATTATAGGGTTCACCTAGAAAAGAACCCTAGGTATGAGCGCCCTCCAATGATTCCATCTATGGAGTGGAAATCCCTGGTGGAAGATGGAAAAGAGAAGGACCTGAGAAAATCAGGAAAGATACCACCAAGTGGAATTCGAATGGAACAAGGAGGTATGCAATACATTCGAAAATGTAGTGGTAAGCCTTATTATTACTAGTTTTTATATCAATTTTTGTACATCAACTAATGTATTTAAAAACTTAATTAGGCTCTCGAACACATCTAAGGCCACAAAGGCAAGAATTGAAAAAATTGGCCGACACAAGCTTGGGCCTGGTGGTTACTCCAACTCGGCGGCCCAATATGTAAGTATCGCAAAACCCGAATCCGCATCAAAATATCATACAGATTATTATTTTTGTTTTATTCTACAAAAGGCTTTAAAATTAATGACATCATGCAAATATGAAGGCTGACTGGTTCAAAGAATTGCCCAGTGCGGATTACATGAAGCTTGGCTTCGAACAGGGCTTTGACACCATTGTTGAACACCAGAGAAGCTTGTCTGGGAATACTGCATGATCTTCTGATGATCCATCTGGTGCCTAGGTTTGTGAAAACTGTATAGTTTAATGATAAGTTATTATTGCTCATGCAATTTGTTCCTTATAAATAAATTAACATAAATTATGTATTCCTTTTTGTGTAAGAAAGTAATGATCTCGTTCATGTCGAGGATGTAGTACATGACCAACCAAACGAAGATCATGCTTCTCATCCTGGTAATGAATTTATTAATGTGCTACTATTTTTTATAGACCATTGCAGATGATGAACATTAATTCTAATTCTACACAATTCAACTGCAGAGCATGTAGATGCAGATCATAACACGGAACAGGTTGGGCCTTTACGAGATAATGTTGAACATGTTGATGTGCCCATGGAAGGTAAAAACACACATTCATAATGTTTTTTAAATGAATTACTCGTATTTATCAAAATATAAATATATTAATGAAAGATTTTGACATTATTGCATAAATTCATCACCCCTCACCTGAAGTTCAACCTTGCGAGCAGACTAGTAGGGATACCGATGATCAGATTCCTGAAGATGTGACTCTAACTAAATATTTAAAGAGAAGAAAAATAAAAAGGAAGTGACTAAACAAATTTTGAGTAATTCTTATTTATTAAAAATAATGTTTTTTTCTTCTGTTTCATGAATGATTGTTTGAATGAATGCTTTACTGATTTTTTTTTCCTGCCATTGACTAAATTAATGTTTTAATGAATGAGTTAATGAATGGTTTTTTCAGCTATTGAATGATTGAATGGTTTAATGAATGATTTAAATAATGATTTAATGAAAGCATCTTTCAACTATTGAGTGAAATAATTTGCAGTAGATGCATTGTTATTTGCATTGTAGATGCATTGTTATTTGGATTGTGAAATAGTGAAATAAATTGTTATTTGCAAGTATATGCATTGGGTTTGGGGAGTTGAGAGTGATATGAGGGGGGGGAGGGGCCATAAGAGCTTCCACCTTCACGTGGTTGGTCCTGTTTAGTAGAGAATATTAAATTATTCTCGAAACAAAAAGGAGCTCAATGAATGGTAAGGAAGAATACATTAAAAAACATCTATTTCTATAATTTTAGTGTATAATTTTGACTATTGCTATTTGACTCCTCCATTGGAACTTGTTACAGATAGCGTTGAGAAACATTTCCATAGTTAAGAGGCAAGAAATGGCATTTTGATTAGATCAATGGCCTTATATACATAGTATTTTTGGTTATCCATGTTTTATCAGGTGATATATTCTTAACAATTAATTTACTTGAATAGTTGAATAGTACTATAATTTACATTGTAATAGAATTGTATTTATTTAGATTGGTTTTGTTATTTTCATAAACAAACATAAATTTATTTGATGGGTCCTAACATGAAACTATTGTAACAGGACAAAAAATGAAGTATGTTGAATGATGTTTTGAAAGGTAAAGCATAAGAAGACAGTGTGAAGATCCACAAATCAAGGTATAATTATGTTTTCTTTTGTTTGATTGAGCTGTGTATTGGGTATTTATGCATGTGCACAAACATACATTTAGTTTATGATGATGATTACCATACATTGAGGTGAACTTTGTTCTATCTAATGTAAACAATTAGCTTAAAAATCTTGATTTATCATCATAACTGGCCCCTTGGTAATACTTTACCAATACCATATAGCTAAGACAACAAAATTAAATGTAGGCATTTCATTACAAGAAATATGATAGGCATCTGAGTTTGATGGGAATATGAAAGGGAAAAAGACAGAAAAAGATAGATATACTTGTGAGTAAAATGGTATCTGAAGCGTTGTTTCCCTATTATTCCGCGTGAGTATATTGTTATCTGCCCCAGTTTATCTTTCTTCAGTAGTTTTGTAATTTGTTTCTTAATCTCATATCTTGTTCAACTTTCATGTTTGATTGTGCAATGGAAAACCTATGTTTATATGTGTGCTTATCCTTGTAGGTTGTGAGTTGGGCATGGTACACATTGGTATTTTCAGTTTCCATTGTAACTTTTCACCCCAACATCACTGTGCACTTTATTACTCATAATTGCTAATTTGTTACAAAGTCGTCTTTGTGCAAATATTTTATTAGGCATTTATATCTTTCTGTATTGCTTCCAATTTATCACCGAGTTTAAAGTGGTCACTTAGAGAAAACATCTCAACTCTGGAATACAAAAGAACAATGACTGCATTGATAATTATGGTAACAAAGTATTGAGATCTGCTTGAAAAAATAAAGATCTATTTGCTAATTTATTTTTGGAAGGCATTGTTTGAATGCTTAAACTGTTTGTTTTTGTTGTTTTCAGGCAATCTTCCAGAGGTATCCACGGCCTGAAAAAGAGTATCAGTCATTTTCACTGATTTACAATGATAGATCACTAGATTTGGTATGACATCTTTCGCTAAAGGCAACATTTTCACATTTGTTGGAAACAGTTTCGAGGCTCTTTCCCAAGGAAAATATGTTTTTATTGAAGAAATCCCATTTGCAGCCATGACTTTTGGTGGTGTTGATCCTAATCACTTCAAGGGTAAACATCAATATGCTCATGTTACTCGAAACGGTCACTGGAAGGTATGTAATAGAATCATGTTAGTTTTACAGGTTTAAGATTGACTGTATTTAAGGATAAACACATGCATACCATGTTCTTTGTATGAGTCAATATAGTTACTAGTAGGTATGTAATGGGATTAATATACTCTAATAAATCGATTTTGCTATTTCCTTCAGTTTGACATGGGAGACTTCCTCATTGATGATCAATCAACAAGGTCAGCATACAGTCCATCTTATTCAATTGGGCACATGATTGCTTCTTAAGGAATCTTATGAAACTATTGATGGCATTTTATGAACATTTTGTTGCAGGTTTCTGTGCTGGAGGTTGTGTTTCTATTGCAGATTCTGGAACTTCTTTGCTAGCTGGTCCATCGATAAAGCATGCATACCTTTGATCTTTTGTAAATTTCTTGTATAAGTTAGTGGTGTTTTCTAGGTCTGTGCACGATATGCTATTATTGTAAAGCATAAGTGTTTCATAGCCACACCAAGGATATAAGGCAGAAAAATCTATTTCAAAATCATAACCAACAGAGTATTATCATTTAAACCACTTTTCTTTGAAATCATCAGTAGTAGACAATTTTATCAGCTAGCAAGTGTAAGTATTAACAACCATCATGTATCATCACATAGGCATTCTTATCATCATTTAGATTAACTGTAAATACTATTGTATATCAACATGAATTACCAGTTGAATTAACCATCCTTTTAGGGGTTTATACAAGTACGCCTTAGCCTAAAAAGAATGCTTTTGGAAGGTAGAATTCAATGATATTGTTGAGATTTCCCCATAACTCAAATATGACCCTAACTTGGTTGATTTTGTAGGTCTGTTTGATAGTTTTAGGGCTAGAAACGATAGTAACACTGATCAGTAAGGAAAGAATCCCTAAATTTCCCTACTAAACAATTAAATGGGGTTGTTGTAAGGCAGAAAGTAACCTTTTATCAAGGCCAAATTATCCCAACCCCTGAAACATGTCAAATATGAAACCCTCACTTCGACTTTTGACTGGTTTTTTTAGGTTGCTTCTCAAGTTCGTGGATGTAGACAAGAAGATAGGTGATGCACTAGAGGATCTAGGGCTAAATAGGCAGGCAAAAATTTGAGGGTGCCTTAGAATTTGAAAATTGTTGTTATTTTTGGATTATTGAATTTTATAAATTTCTAAGGTTTTCTAGTTTATAAAAACACAGATCTAATCTAACACTACACTAATCATGCAAATGCATCTATTTACACATGAAATACTAAATTTTGATCAAAATGACAAATCTTAGGGTTTTTGTGAAATTTACTTCAAATCCAAGGCCATGAGGGATGGTGATCAGCCTCCCTCTTGGAATATTTCCCTAAGGCTCACCAACTAGGACTTCAAAAAACAACCTCTAGGGTTTGTTGGAGGATCCTAATTAGGGAAAAATTCAGAGATCTAAGGATAAACAAGAGAAAAATCCTTCAAGAGGATGTTTTATAACATGTAAAAGTTGACAAAAGCTGGTAAAAAGCCCTAATTCAGAGAAAATGCAGCATTACAACCACCATTCAATCCATAGAATCATAATTTCACCAAACTTTACCAATGGGGCAACCAAGAAAACCCTATATCCTCCTTGTGCTTGTGTTATTCCAACAATGCTAGCATCAATCTTGCATGTGCATGAAACCCTAGAATCCACCCATCATTTTACCATAAATCCAAAGAAGAAATAGTAATATATTTGATAAGTTTCCCCTGTGAATCCATAGGCAATCCTATATCAAAGCAACTTCTTCGCATGAAATATTTTGCTAGATCCATTGATTTGCAGATAATGGTGCTTCCACATGATTCAGTATTGTAATTGCAAGAGGAACTTCACAAACATTTATAGATTCTCAACCAGTCGTAAAAGGACAAGCAAGCATACATTTACCAGAATCCCAACAACTATTTAAAGGATCAAAGACAATCACCTGTCTCTTCTATTGAACAATCATAGAATGAAATTATGTTGCATATAACTTGATTTTAGTTGTGTTACTGGATCCACCACCCTAGTGTGTAGGATCCGCTAACAATTGCAACGGGTTGATCTACCTTAGCTACCAAACTAGGCATATGTGTTGTTTCGGTGGAAGGACTGTTAATGTTCAAAGGTGTTATTGAATTTGTAATACTTCCAGTTGATGCAACTCTTCTTGCAATGGGGACCATAAGAATAGAGATTGATCTATCTTGGCCAAATGAAATTGAAGGCTGGACCTGTTCATTCTGCAAACCAAGATCACTTGAATTGATTCCAGTCACTAAGGTAGAAAGAGTTTCCATACCTAGTTTTTTCTCCCTCTATTTCCTGACTACTGCAGAGGATTTCATGTTATATGATGGTCCAAGAGAAGTAGTAGACATAGATACAAATGTGAGAGGTTGTGATAGTTCCCCTGATTTTGACAATAGTGTTGACTGCAGAGCACCTCTAACCTCTGCTTTTTGGAATTCCCTGGAACTTTTGACCAATTTTATATTTTGGAAAAGGTCATGCCTTTTTTTGCCCTTTTGACCTAGTTGGCATTTTCTTCCTTAAGGTTCAATATGCTATTGCACGATATGATATAGCATATCAGTCACTTTTTATACACTTGTTCCCTTTATGAAGTTCTTTGTAAATAACAGAACTTCTCTCTGGCCCTTATTTTTAATTGACAACTAAATTATTTTTCTATCCTTTATATTGTCTTAAGTTCTTCTCAAGTGATTTATATCTCCATTGGGCATCCACAAACTACTTATATTTTACATTTTAGTCCTTTGGTTGAATTGGACTTGAGCATGCATTTTATTTATATGTTTGACAAAATGATTCTATATCATCACTCATTTGGAAATGTTGAGTGAAAATCTATCATCTCTAAAACACTAATTAGATTATTTTGATGCACAAAATTCAATGATCACCGACAAAGTGTGTGCTCTAGAATGAAAAGGATATATAGAAGCATACCATACTGATATGTCATAAGAATTGTCAGGTAAAAAACTGTAAATGAAAAGGATATAGATTATTTACATATTTATTGGAATAATCTCCACCATTATCTGTGTGAAGGATATTGATCCCCTTGCCAGATTGTTTCTCTGCAAGAGCTTTAAAATCTCGAAGAAAAGAAAACACATCAACTTTGTGTTTTAAGAAGTAGACCCCTATGTATATAGAGATGTAATCAATGAAGGTTAGAACTTAGTACGTATATTTATTTATTCATAGATAGGTGAGGAAAGGGACTAGAATGTCACTGAGCACAAAATCAAGAAGTGATGTGGCTCTCTTAGCCTTTCCTTTCTCAAATCTCTCTTCAAGGTGCCTACCAAGAGTATATATTGGACAAACTCCATCTAAGAAGGATATAGGTGGAAACCCCACTATGCCGTCTTGTTTGATTAATTGATGCAATTAACATAAGTTAATATGCCCAAACATGTCATGCCATAACTTACTAACATCATTAGAATGCATTAACAAAGCTAGAGTAGGAGTTTTAAGCAAAAAAAAATTGAAAAAACATACAATTTATTTTTGTGATCAACTTTTCTAAGTGAAATCTTTCAAAAAAAAATTGTTAAATCTACCAACAGGCTTCGCTTTTTCGACGGTGTTCCAACACTTTCGTGAAACATCTGACACATGAAGGCAATGATCAACCGACACTTAATATCAACCTTCCAATGGCAGTGTCATGACTCCGACACTTCAGCCCGTCGGACAACCGACGCTTCATGTGTCGATAGGAGTCGAAAATTTGATACTTTCTGGATAAAATCACTGGCAGTGGCGTCATGCATCCGACACTTCTTCTCGTCGAAAGGCCGACCCTTTAAGTGTCGGAGGGCATCGGATTTCCGATGGTTTATGCAAGTTTTGAGTGACACTTTGAAAGAGAAAACTGTCGAATAGGCAACACCATGGTGTGTCGGATATTCGACCCTCTTTGGTAGCATGTCGAATATTCGACGTTATGCCACCAACGGCAAAAAAAAGTGGATGTGTTGAAGATGCAACAGAGAAGTGTCGAAATTCAGACATGCAAGGCATCGGATTTTGGGTTGAAATTTGGTTGTGTTACGAGCATTCTTGTCATTATAATTAGCATTTTCATTCTTATTCCCACCCTTACGATTATTTTTCCCTTTTTTCTTATTCCTTCCAGGCTATTGGTTTCCTTTCTGGTCTGACGATTGCACAAAAACTACACTCGCCAATTGGGTAGGTTTAGATGAATTAGTGGCTTGTCTCGACGCGGATTGATTAATTGACAATTGGATCACTTGTTTCACAACCAAATCCGCAGGTTTGGTACTTGTACAGCTGACAATGCCATCGGCATGTGGCCCAGGCTTGATCTTGGGATCGAAACTAGATTGTGGAGCATTAGGTATAATCTCATACAAAATTCCAGATTGAGCGTAGATTAAATCCAACTCTTATGCCCTAAAGATTGTGTGTTCCTTGTTTTGGACTCCGGATGTAGAAACATCCTTTGCGATGTAAGGTAACAACGACTTGAGGAACCACTCAAGGATAAATTTTGGTGTTATAAAGGCTTTAATCAACCACTTCCATCTATACCACTCTTGAATATGATATGAGATATGTGTGGCTTTGTGTTGTCGAAATGTCGACAAGAGTTTGGTACCAACGTCGTAACGTACGGGTAGCTGAAAGTGATTGAGGAAAGTCATGGCAAGGTCATCAAAAAAAACATATGCCCCCCTTGGTAACTCTATATACCATTTCCCTATAGGCCCGGTGAGGGTGCATTGAAATAGCCTCAAACGGATTGAATCATCATGTAAGGAATTGGAAGAGCAACAAAGGTGAAAAGTAGTGACATGCTCACTACGATCTTCTCCAGCTTTACCTGGAAAACTTGGGAATGTCTGAAGGAAGCTTTTTAGGGACGGCCGGCCATGCCAGGTCATGAGATACCAGATCGTTCATAAGTATCGATAAGTCATGTAATTTCAATGTTGCGAGGAAAGGGAGCCAAGGTTGAGCCGATCTATGCCACACTCCCTAATAGTTTTGGTTCATGTAAGGTTGATTGCTATAAATACCATGGCCTTGGCCATAATAACCTCCTCCCATTTGACCCGTATAGGGCTGCATGGAAGCATTGTGATATGGGGTACCTTGATTATGCAGTGTTACAAAGCCATAATTGGAAGAGCAAGCAAGTTGTTGATACCCGTACCCATAGGGTTGATAGTTCTGTCCATAAGACTGTCCATGAGAAGCTCCATAAATTGTCCCATGAGAATTTCCATAGTTAGGGATATGGGGAACTTCTTGAGATGGACCATAAGACGATCCAAAAATAGGGATATGACCTCCCGACACAACAGGAGGTACCTGACTCTGAGATACTACCATATGAGCAGTCGCAGTACGAACATGGCTAGTAGCGATATTCCGGCCCGAAGGACCACATGAATGAGGGGGAGGAAGGGTTGTCAAAAACACATTCAAAGGAGTAGGGTTCGAGGATGAGGAAACATGTGAAGGAATGTAAGTGGTGTTCCCAATGCTCACTCGTCTCGGTTCTGGTATCTACATATGATTACTAACACTAGGTCTAGGACAGACATGTGAGGTTGCTTCCACCGTTGGGATGGAAGGTGCAATGTGACTAGTGCTCCCAAATATCTCTGCATGGAAAGGAATAGGAGTGCCCCTAGGCATAGTGCTAGGTTCATATTTCAACTCGACATGATGTGTCGAATCAGGTGCAGGGATATCAAACATGCCATAACGAACATGACTAGTGCTTGTGGGTTCATAATGAGTCTCGTCGCTTAGTAACCAATACCAGCGACCTGTGAATGAGGGATCATAACCATATTATGAAGGTATTTCTGGTGAAGTATCATATACAGGAGTAGGATCTTCATCCCCAGCCTCGTGAGGTGGAGAGGACATGTTATCACTCCAAGAAACTCCTCTAGGTTGTAGCTCGAGGATGCCTGGTAAATTACAATGTTTTTGGGTTTTTCTGATATGGATCAAGTCAGTTGACCTATATAACCTTTCCACTCTCAAGGAATGCATAAAAATCACTCATTTACAAGGCTTTTAGTTGCGATTGCTCAGAAGTTCGATAATAGGGTGCAGGGATGGAGAACTCACCAGGATAGCAAACTTACATACAAAACACATGTATATAAATGGCTAAATCTTGATGAGGATGGTATTTATCAATCAAATCGTACTAACAAACGAATAGGATGACAGCTATCATCTTTTTAATCAATCTGAAAATGACCTAAATACACATTTAGGCATAAATATAGTAAAGAAAGAGATGATGGCTGAATAGATCACAACAAAAGAGCTTATATCATGAACAAGTAAAATGAGAAGCTTGAAAGCATTATCGGCTTATAAATCCCTGAAGTTGAACCTTTATTATAAAATCGATCTTGGGCTTTATAGCCTTCTACAAAAAATGATAGATCCTAAAACCTCGACCTGTTTTCACAAAAATACTCAGAAGTGATAGTTTTTTTCAGATTAGGGTTTCAAACCCTAGCTAACTATTTGTCTAACTATGACAAAGGTCTAGTTCACTAAGTGAATATTTAATAACTGAAGTGGTTTCTAGTGATCACTGTTGTTGGTCCAATGTAAATTTGCCGCCAAAAGCCAGCGTTTTGGTGGTTAACTGGCGTGACCTTTCTTGCTTAATCCGTCGGAGTTTTCTACCCTGCCGCCGCGGTCGTTGATCATAAGTTATAACTTCTAACCCGTCGGCGCCCCAGGCCTGAATGTTGCCATAGCGTTGGTGTCTCAAATTACTAGTGTCGTGACGGTTTCTACATCGGCGATTAGAAGCTTTGTCCTCTAGCCCATTGGCACTCCAAGCCTGAATGCTGCCGCAGTGTCGACATCTCAAATTACTAGCATCGTGACGGTTTCTACATCGGCGATCAGAAGCTCTGTCCTCTAGCCCATATGCACTTCCATGCCACTAGTGCGTCGAAACTTCTTATCTGAATGTTGTCATAATGTCAGCACTTTAAACCACTAATTATTGGCGACCGAAACCTATCACCACTAATGCATCAGAACTTTAGACCAGAATGTTGTCACAGTATCGGAGCTTTTAAACCACTAGCTTCACAATCGGTGATCGAAATCTCTAGCCACTATCCCATTGGAGCTTTAGGCCAGAATGCTACCGCAGTGTTGGAGCTTTAAACCACTAGCTTCACAATCAGAACCTCAAGCCACAAAAATATTCATCGACAATTGGAACCTCAGACCACTGATGATTAGCGATCAAAACCTCAAGCCACTAAGTGCCGACGACATAGAGGACTAAATCTCCGAAAAGTTGACGTTGTAGAGGATTAAGCCTCTGACCTACTGTCAAAAGAAGAAAGTTCGAGCGAGATTTGTATTTCATCATACACCAGAAATAAGATTCGTCAAGTAAGAAACCATTTCCATCACATGTATCCAATGCCCATCCGTGTCTTTCCATAAAGGTGTCTGGAACTGATTAATAGAAGTCATTGAATGACTCATTTCATATATAATTTCAGTTTTTGGAGCTCTTATTGCACCTGCATAATTGCCCAAGCTTGTCACTGTAGTGTAAAAGCACGAGAGGGGAAATTTTGTTGTTCTTTCGATGGTCAGTGTATACGTTGCACTCCTTCTTAATCTGCCGAAGAAAACCCCTTTTCGGTGGCTAATGAGATGTTCTGAGCCTCGCCTAAGCCACTGAAAACCACAACTTGTGAAATTTTTACCCAAATAAAAAAACAGAGGCTTTCAAACTATTAGTGATATTCATATCCTTCATACTATCAAAAATAAATTATTTTGGGAGATAACATCTGGCTCCTACTTGGGGATGGGAACCTCCCAATGAGGTCCCAAGAACCCCCAGACCAAAATGACTTTCCTAAAAAAGAATAATTGAAGCTATCTTCTAGTGTTCCATTGGGCATGGAGTTTATTCTGAAAGCAAAACAACCTACTATCTACTAATTTACAATAACAAGGCCTCAGAGCCTCAAATAAAATAGAGTTTCAAGAACTGCCCATTTACTGGGCCATCAAATACCTCTTCACCTTCTAGATTCTGCAATTTGAAGGTGTTATTCTTATGTACCTGGGCTATCACAAAAGGGCCAATCCACAAAGAGTCAAATTTTCTATGTTTCCCCTTGTCCTGTCTGACAGCATCCCACTTTAGGACCCAATCTCTGACCTGGAAGTTGTCTGCCTTCGCTCTTTTGTCAAAAATGCCCTTTATCCTCTGTTGATGAACCTCTGATTTTCCTGCAACTTGCTCCCTGATCTGCTATAACTCCACCAAATCCAGCATCCTTCTCACCATATCATTTGGTTCATCTTCCTCTTCCTGAAAGAACTTTGCCACTGGAAGGATGAGCTAGACAGGAAAAATGGCCTTCGTGCCATAAACTAGCTTGAATGGAGAAGTCCCTATGGATATTTTGTATGTTACCCTATCAGCCCATAAAGCAAACTTAAGCTTTGAATCCCGGCTTTTCTGATTTGTCTCTAGCAATTTCCTAATGATTCTGACTAAGCTTTTGTTAGATGACTCAGCCGGTCCATTACCTTGTGGGTAATAGGATATGGAGTGCACTAGCTGAATACCCATTGATTCACACATTTTAATCAATGCCCCAGCTTTGAAAGCTGGTGCATTATCAGTTACTAACCTTACTAGGCAACCAAACCTGCTGAAGATCATCTCATATAAAAACCTCATGATGACTTGATGAGTGGCATTCCTGGTGGGTACTGCTTCTATCCATTTGGTAAAGTAGTCAATGGCTACTAAGATCCATTTATGATGTCCACTGGAAGATGGATTTATTTCACCTATGAAATCCAGACCCCATTGCTAGAAAGGCCCATTCACTGTAACAGGCCTAAGTGGCAAGGATTTGAGCTGCTGCTTCCCTATAAATCTTTGGCATTGGTCACAGGCCCTTACAAAAGTGCATACATCATAAAAGAGGACTGGCCAATAGTATCCTACTTTTAAGATCTTGTGGGCTGTGGTTTCCAATAGTGGTGGCCCCTACATGTGTTGGAATGAAAGTGATGCATGACCTGCTTTGCTTCCTCTTTATCTAGGCACCTTAGCAAAATTCCAGACTGATCCCTCAAGTACAACAGTTTGTCAATTATGCAAAACTTAACAGATTTCAACTTAAGAGCTCATGCTTGGTTAGGAGTGAGATCATGAGATACTTCTATTTTTTTCAAAAACTAAATGATACCTGAGTACCACTCACATGAAGCTATGTTTTCAGCTACTGATGAAATGTCACCCTGATCTTGATTTACTTCTGTTTCTGCTACTATCACCGTTTGCACCTTTGTTGATTTGACACATGTGAAATTTATTCCCATAAGTTCACAGTTTTCTTTGGCCATGAGTTTGGCCAGACCTAATCCCTTTACCAGCTTGGTGGGTTTCACCTCTACATCAAACTCAATGAGTTTGGCAATCCACTTAGCTCTCTTCCCATTAATGTCAGGTTGAGTCAAAACATCCTTCACAGCAGCTGAAGGGACATATGCAATGACCTTTGCATGGAGAATGTAGATTCTGAAGGTCTTCAAAGATTTTATGAGAGCATAAGCCTGCTTCTCAATTGGGTCATACTTCAGCTCAGCATCTCTCAGGGATCTACTGAAGAATGCAATTGGATGATCAAGACCTTCATCATTCTTTTGTAATAGTATAGCTGCCACTATTTCATAAGATGCAAAAGAGAAAGTGTAAAAACCCTTGGTGTAGTCGGGACTAATCATGGTTGGGGCCTCCATGATAGCCTTCTTGATGTCTTCAAAAGATTTTATTTCCTGGTCAGTCCACTTTATTTACGCATCCTTTTTAAGCATGACAGTTATATTCTTTACCAGCTTAGAGAAATTTGGAATGAACCTTCTGACAAAGTTTATCTTGCCTAAAAAGGATTGAATGTCTCTTTTTGACCTTGGTATTGACAGCTTTTGGATTGCTTCCACCCTCACCGGATCGATCTTTACACCTTCAGCTGAGACTATGTGGCCTAGGAGCTTTCCTTCATTGAGTTCAAACTGGGACTTCTTCGGGTTCAGTGATATTCCATACATTCTGAACTTCAGAAATACCTTCCTTAAATGCTACAAGTGGTCATGATGGTTGTGAGAGTAAACTATTAGGTCATCCAAATATATCAGCACAAACTTATCTTTTATCCCTACAAAAATTAGGTCCATGGCTCTCTGAAAAGTAGCCCCAACATTCATTAGCCCGAATGGCATTTTAGCATACATGAAGGTGCCCCAGGGGGTGGTAAAGGTAGTCTTCTCATGGTCATCTGGGTGCACAGCAACTTGGTTGTATCTAGAGAAGCCATCAAGGAAGAACATGACCCTGGGCCCCGAGACTTTCTACAGTAGTTGTTCCATCTTGGGCAGTGGATAGTTGTCTTTCTTGGAATGCTTTTTCAAGTTTCTAAAATCCACACACAACCTGATTTCTCCATTTTTCTTTCTTACCACTACAAGGTTTGCAATCCACTTGGAATACCTAAGGGGGATTATGATCTTGGCTTTGAGGAGCTTATGGATCTCTTTTTCAATCACTGGTAATAGGAGAGGGATGATGGGTCTCATCTTCTATTTGAAAGGAATGGTGTCCTTCTCCAAAGGAATCCTGTGTTGGATGATGTTGGTGTCATATGTTTTTAGGTCACTATACTCCCATGCAAAGATATCAGTAAACTCTTTTATCAAGCTGCAAAATTTAGACTTCTAACCAGCAGTCATCTCGGTGGATAGATTTATCAGTTTTGGATGGCTTTGGCTGCCTATGTTTTGCTCTTGGATAGCAGGATCTAGCTCCCTTTTGGCAGGCTTGAAAGGGATGTCATTGTGTTCAAACAGTTTTTCCAATGGTACTAGACCTTGGGGTATGTAGTTGCTGGGCAATTGGACAATGTTCTGCTCAGCCATTTTATCTTTTAACTTGAGTTGTTTGGACTCCTCCATGTTTAGGTTTTCTTGGTCTATGTGTATGTCAAAGAATTCATCTACTAACTGAAGGAATCTACTAAGCTCATCATCATTCTCGGACACCCTCCAAAATTTTACATTATCTGGCAAAGAGGGTATGTACTTGACATGAACATCATAACTGAGCTTAGGGGGTAAAGGAGGAACAAACAGACTTGCAGAGATAGCTAGGGAATCAGCTAGGTGATTCAAATCCCTAGGAATACATGACAGTTCAAAAAACATAAACGAGTCTCTGAGTTTCCATACCTCGTCCCTGTAGGCCTTCAATCTGATATCTTTTGCCTGAAAAGTGTTGTTGACCTGCTATATTATGAGATCCGTATCTGCAAAAATATTCATGCACATGATCCCCATCTCCTTGGCAGTTTTAACTCCTAGCAGCAAGGCTTCATATTCTGCTATGTTGTTAGTGGTTTTAAAATCAAGCTTATAAGACAGGTGAATGTTTTCCTTATATGGGGAGATCAATACTACACCTGCACCTACTGAGCTTTGAGTGCTAGCCCCATCAAAATTCATGGTCCAAATTGTTGTTACTTCTTCAGGCTGCTGACAGGTGGGCTTAGTGAGCTGAACTGATGTCTGCTGAGTATCATCTATTTGCAAAATGTAAAACCCCAAATTAGTGTCCACTGCATAGATGGGGTGATTCACTGAGTTTCTCTCCTTGCTTATAATGTATGCTAGCTGATTTTCCCTGTATAGCCTCTTAGTCTCCCCTCCAAACATGGGAATGGTAGCATATGTGAGATCCATCTGAAGGGTGCCACCTAGTCTTTTGCTCCATGACCGAGACAGTAAAAGGCCAAATTTTGGAGGGATATCAGCCACTACAATGTCCATCATGATGCTTTTCGAAGGTAGCTGAGTTAGGTTCACACCAAGGTATTTGATGAGGCCCAAGGACTTGACCTTCCTGGAGTCAAAGGAGAATAAATCGTGGTAGGGCTTGGTGATACTGAGGTCAAGCTCATCCATCACAGCTTTTGGCATTAGGTTATGAGAGGCTCCTGAATCTAGCAGGCAGTTATGGAGGATTTTATCATGTATATTCAAGGATATGTAGAATGGTGGGAATGAGTCCTTTAGGTCTTCGATCATGGGGACCAGGGTTACAACAGGCTTGTCATATTGTAGGTTTACAAAGTCAGTGTCAATGTGCACCTTGGGATGAAGGGAATTCAGAATGGAGGTTTTGAATGCATCATTCTTCATTATCTCAATTAAAGGGAAAGGGATTTTCAATTTTTGAATTTTAGACTCAAGGTTGAAATCATAATGCAGCCTATCTAGAAACCTTACCTCATGAGCAGTAGGTTTGAGTTGGACTTGATCAAGTGTGGCTAAAGGTGCTAGTTTCTGCAATGCTTTGGATGGGACAGCCACCTTCTTTGGTAAAACAACAACCTTCCTAGCTGGTGCAGCAAGCTGCTTGACAAGTACAGCATTCTTCTTGAGGGGAGTAACCAGCCTAAATCTTAGTTTGTAACCTCCCTGACCATCAGCCTGATAGACAGCCTCTTCAATGATCTACTCATCAGTCAGGGCTTCCTCATATTCTGCTTGTGTCAGAAAAGAACAGTCCACCTCATCCTCCATGCAGTGGATATTGTCTGCAGCTGTTGGGGCGCATACTCCATGTTGGGTAACTCCGCGGTTAATTAGAAAATTTGTAAGCGGAGCTATGGGCCAAAATAGTCTTAGGGGTGTCAGGGTAAG
>LPNX010809129.1:288609-402604 GCA_001517045.1 Pseudotsuga menziesii
TCTGATAATATTAGATCACTGCTAGTAATAAGCTTCGCTGTGAATTCCCCATAGTGGGTTATGCAAGTTTAGTTTGTTTATTGTGCTGTGAAGTCATATGTGAATGAATGATAAGTTTACAAGTGTTGATTAATAATTGCTTTTAAAGGCTAAGGTACAGTAATACCCCTCTCTGCATGCAGAAACCTGATTCTGTGGCACCCCATTGCTGTTTCGGGTGAGACTGCAACCTGCGCGCAGGTTGTTGCTGAAAGGGCCAACACGGTGGGTCTTTTGTTGGTGCGACGCATAAGAATTAACTCGGGTCTGCCCTATTGCCCAACAGCAGCTTCTCCTTCTTCTTCAATGAATTCTGGCTCTTCTTCTAATACACCATTTTGAAATGGAGCTCTTATCCTCTGGTCTTCCCCATGATTCCTCTCCCTTCTGAGAATCTGAACTTGGGGGTTTCCTCTTCTATAAGGAACAAAATTTGGGTTTCGAGGAGCGAAATCACTTGGCCCTTTACCCCTCACCAGTAGATATCCTTGGTCCTTCAATTTAGACATTTCAGCAGTCAGGTTATCTAAAAGTTTGGTCATTTTTTCAATCTTGTTCTCTGATGCGGAAGCCCCACTATAGTTTGTTGGCTGCTTTCTCCTGTCTATCTTCCCTTTGACCTTTTGAGATGCCAGAATGTTTGACTCTACCTTCAGGGCAGCATCCTGCATGAGTGATAAGGAGGCAGACCTCCTTTCTCTGAGAAGTAGGCAGAAGTCAAATTCAAAGGAATTTGCATAAGTTATCCTAGCTGAGGTATCAGTGGGCTTAATCTTAGTGGGGATCTTGTTGTACATGTTGTTGAATCTCTTGGTAAAGTTGGAGATAGACTCCCCATTTTCTCTTTTCAGGTTGTTGAATTTTTTGATATAGTAGAGGTGGTCTCTCCTCTCTCCCCAATGCTTTAGGAAAATGCCATCTAGGGCCTCTATGCCTGCCACTAACCCAGTAGGCAGTTCCTTAAACCACTTTCTATCCTGGCCATATAGGCTTTGCACAAAAACCCTGGTCCATACGTCTTCTTGTTCTGTGTTAATATTTTCAGCATAGCTGTAAAAAGCCTCTAGATGTTCTGCAGTAGTGAAATCCCCTTCCCCTGTAAACTTAGGCATATACTTGAGATAATCCCCAGTAGGCATGGCTGCGAGAGGATTTGGAAAAATTAAGGATGCATACGTAGCTACCAGGATCCTTTCCATCTTGGTCAATTGAGGGGTAGCCATATTGGAAATGGGTATGTACAGGGTCGTGGAAGGCAGCACTGATGAAGATATTTGCTTAGAAGGCGATGGTATACTTATCCCAGTGGAGTCACCAGGGATTGGATCTTCACTATCTTTCCTTAAAATTTCTTCAAAATTTCTTCTAGATCTGAAACTGGTGTTGCTGGTGGCCCCTTTGGGTTTGCTCCGGTACTTGTTCTTCTTGAAGCCACCTTATATCAATGGAGTCACCAGATATATGATTACAACCATAATAATGTCCAAGCTTTGTCTATCATCACAGCATGGATCTATGTCGTCTCCCAGGGAAGCTGAGCTTCAATCTTCTGTCCCCGGCAACGGCGCCAATTTGTTATCACTCTAGGAAACTCCTCTAGGTTGTAGCTCGAGGATGCCTGGTAACTTACAATGTTTTTGGGTTTTTCTGATACAGATCAAGTCATTTGACCTATATAACCTTTCCACACTCAAGGCATGCATAAAACTCACTCATTTACAAGGATTTTAGTTGCGATTGCTCAGAAGTTAGACAATAGGGTGCAGGGATGGAGAACACACCAAGCTAGCAGACTTACATACAAAACACATGTATATAAATGGCTAAATCCTGATGATGATGGTATTTATCAATCAAATTCCACTAAAAAACCAATAGGATGACAACTATCAACTTTTTAATCAATCTAAAAATGACCTAAATACACATTTAGGCATAAATACAGTAAAGAAAGAGATGATGGATGAACAGATCACAACAAAAGAGCTTATATCATGAACAAGTAAAATGAGAAGCTTGAAAGCATTATCGGCTTATAAATCCCCAAAGTTGAACCTTTATTATAAAATCGATCTTGGGCTTTATAGCCTTCTACAAAAAATGACAGATCCTGAAACCTCGACCTGTTTTCACAAAAATACTCAGAAGTGATAGTTTTTTTTTTAGATTAGGGTTTCAAACCCTAGATAAGTATTTGTCTAACTATGACAAAGGTCTAGTCACACTAAGTGAATATTTAATAACTGAAGTGGTTGCTAGTGATCGTTGTTGTTGGTCCAGTGTAAATTTGCCGCCAAGAGCCAGCGTTTCGGTGGTTAACTGAAGTGACCTTTCTTGCTTAATCCACCAGAGTTTTCTACCCTACTACAGTGGTTGGTGATCGAAAGTTATAACTTCTAACCCGTAGGTGCCCCAGGCCTGAATGCTGCCGCAGTGTCAGTGTCTCAAATTACTAGCGTTGTGACGATTTCTACATCGGCAATCAAAAGTTTTGTTCTCTAGCCCATCGGCACTCCAAGCCTGAATGCTGCCGCAATGTCGGCATCTCAAATTACTAGCATCACAATGATTTCTACATCAGTGATTGGAAGCTATGTCCTCTAGCCCATGGGCACTTCCAAGCCACTAGAACATCGAAACTTCTTATCTAAATGCTGTCGTAATGTCGGCGCTTTAAACCACTAATTGTCGGCGATCGAAACCTATCACCACTAATGCATCAAAACTTTAGACCGAAATGCTGCCGTGGTGTCGGATATTTTAAACCACTAGCTTCGTGATCAGCGATCAGAAGCTCTAGCCACTATCCCATTGGAGCTTTAGACCGGAACGCTGCCGCAATGTCAAAGCTTTAAACCACTAGCTTTGCGATCAGAACCTCAAGCCACAAAACTCTTCGTCGGCGATTGAAACCTCAGACCACTGATGATCGATGATCAGAACCTCAAGCCACTAAGTGGCGGCGACATAGAGGACTAAATCTCTGAAATGTCAACGTTGTAGAGGATTAAACCTTCGACCTACTATCAAAAGAAGAAAGTTCGGGTGAGCTTTGTATTTCATCATACACCAGAAATAAGATTCATTAAGTAAGAAACTGTTTCCATCACATGTGTCCAACGCCCATCCGTGTCTTGCCGCAGAGGTGTCTGGAACTGATTAATAAAAGTCATTGAATGACTCATTTCATATATAATTTCAGTTTTTGGAGCTCTTATTACACCTGCGTAATTTCCCAAGCTTATCACTGTAGTGTAAAAGTACGAGGGGGGGAATTTTGCTGTTCTTTTAGTGGTCAGTGTATATGTTGTAAACTTCTTAATCTATCGAAGAAAACCCCTTTTCGATGGCTAATGAGATGTTCTAAGCCTTGCCTAAGCCACCGAAAACCACAACTTGTGAAATTTTTACCCAAATCAAAAAATAGAGGCTTTCAAACTGTCAGTGATATTCATATCCTTCATACTATCAAAAATAAATTATTTTGGGAGATAACAGGACATCTCTGGAATCTCATCCTCATGATATCCCATAGTGTGTGAATCAAAGTGAGAAGTAGTCCGCCCGGACTATTTGTTTCTCTCACCCAAAGGAGGAGGAGACGTGGAAGGTGGAAGTCCTACTAAACGACGAGAATGGTGAAGCGCCGCACCTGAATCCACAATGACTCATAAAATGAAAAGACTCAATCTAATTACACAAACCCTAGGCAAACTAGCGTGCACAGAGCACACACCTATAAAATGTAGAGCCAAATCGCAAGCAAACAAGGGTAGGATATGTGAGCTCCTGAATGAAGCGGGTATGTCTCACCTAGGAGAGGCTTAAGACTCCCATACACAACAAGTGAAGGTTCATAACCAATTATAGTGGCCCTCAGCTTCAACGCATATAGCGACTGTGATGTCCGGCCCCTACCTGGCCAGGACACCTGCAAAATAACCTCTGCGAAGTACCCCCTCGATAACCTAGGTAAGGCAACTAAGGTCACCTCAATATAATCAATGTTCAGGCAGACAGTCGCACACGGGATTGACCGTATGGGCAGGGTAGCAAAGCCCAAAACTCTCGAAAGAGTCCCCAGATACAAATACAATCCTGGAAATATCTCCAATGCTACTCAGTTACAACCAAGGGTCATCCCAATCATAATCGCTCACACTGCCTCGTGCTTAACTCCCTTGTAAGAAGAGGATTCTGAGAACACTAATTATATAAAGGAATTTCACACTCTCACCTGGACAGACACATAACTATTTCGTTTAGTGGTCTTGGGCATACACGACTATTTACAGTAAATCAGGGCATAACTGTTTCCTTTCTCTTACTAGGAGTGAACCCCTCTTCTAAAATCCTGGCGTTTGGTGGTTCTGATCACAAACCTATAATGCTCGAGATGACGAAGGACCAAAACCTTGGACCTATACCCTTTTGCTTTAGCCCCCTTTGGATCCCTCACATCGAATTTAGGAAGGTAGCTAGTGAAGCTTGGAATGCTTTAGTCTCGGGTTCCCCATTCTTCATCTGGGAAGAAAAGTTGTGTAGAACTAAATGGGTGCTCAAAGCCTGGGAAAAAAATATTAAAACTCCAAGTATTAATAAAGAGGAAGCCGTGATGAAGCTTGAATCCCACCAAATTGCAATGAAGACTAAAATCATCACAGAGGAGGATCAGTGCAAAGAAGTCAGACTGTAGCAAGAGCTCCTCGTTGCATGTAGGCAGGAGGCTGAGCAAGGGAGGTTGAAGGCTAGGTATCTATGGCTCCAAGCTAGAGATCGCAACTCCGGATTCTTTCACAAACAGGTTGAGTCGAGGAAAAACTTCAAAATGGTGAATGAGATCCATGTACAGGATAAAATTATTAGTGACTTCGAAGAGATCAAAGCTGAAGCTAGCCATTACTTCAGCAATATCTACATGACAGAGGATGGGCTAATCGCTGATGGAGAGATTATGGATCTAATTCCAATTCTTATTAGAAGAAAGGACAATGTGAACCTAGTAAAGGGTATCAGGATTGAAGAGCTTAAAGAGACCGTGCAAGAAATGAATGAAGATAAATCACCTGGTCTAGATGGTTTCAATGCCTCCTTTATCAAATCCTGTTGGGATATTGTCCAGAAGGACCTTCTCAAAATGGTGAAAAAATCACAGAATTGTGTCAAAATTGGTGGTAGTACCAACTCAACGCTTCTAGCTTTGATTCCCAAAGAGAGAAACGAGCTCTTTCGACAGATTCCGTCCAATCTCCCTATGCAACATTGGGTATAAGACTGTCACTAAATTGATGGCTAACAAACTTAAAGATATTCTCTCTCGTATCATTCCGGAGAATCAAGGCGGTTTTATTAAAGGCAGAAAAATCTGGGGTAATATTATCTTGGTCCAAGAGGCAATTCATTCCAGCCTCAAGAATGGTGAAAAAGGTATGGTGGTGAAGATTGACCTAGCCAGTGCATTTGATAGAATCTCCCATACCTTTCTTCTTAACACAATGGTAAGATTTGGCTTCGATCCAAGCTTCATCAGATGGGTGAAGGCCTATATCAGTGCGCCTTAAATCTCTCCTCTCATAAATGGAAGAGCGGCTAGATTCTTCCAAGCTTCTAGAGGTCTGAGGTAGGGCTACCCATTATCACCTCTGCTCTATGCTATCCAGGCTTGTGTACTCAGTCTCCAAATCGAACAAGCTAGGCCCAGATCAAGACTTAAAAGGCATCAGTATAGCTCAGGGAACTAAAAGCATTAATCACGCTCAGTTTGCACACGATACTATTCTACTTGGGGGAGCAAGTAAGATCATTACTAGAAGATTCAAAACTAAATTGGATATCTTTTGACAAGCCTCAGGGAGCAAATTAAATCTCAGGAAAAGTACGATCTATAGCTGGAACATCAACCTGAGGGAGATGTTGGGGATATCTCGGACTCTTGGAATTGAAGGAGTTACTATTTGGCAATCCTTTAAATATCTAGGGATCCCTATTTCCATAATCAAGCCAAAGTCCTCGGACTGGAATCCGCTAATTGGAAAATTAGGAAATAAATCCTATCCTGGGGCGCGATTTTGCTAAACCTGGCTGGGAAAATGGTGTTGATTAAATCGGTTCTCAATAGATATCCACTATATCAGTGCTCTATCTTACTGGCCCCATCCAAAATCTTAGCAAATCTAGAGTGTATGCTGAGATCCTTCCTTTGGCAAGGAGGGAAGAATGGAGAAGGAAAAAAAATTGCCTTGGTCAGCTGGAAGAAAATAAAAATGCCCCGGACATAAGGAGGCCTCAATCTCAGAGATCTGAAATTCCAAAAGCTAGCTTTGGGAGCTATATTGCTATTGAAGCTGGTTGGTCAAAATCCATCTTGGAGCAGCAAGGCAATCTGGAAAAAATACTTCAACTGACCTAGACTTTGGTGCCTGGAATCAGCTCCTAAAAGCAACAGTGGCTCCTCCATTTTCATGCTATGTAAGAAGGAACTGCCAAAATTCAAGGAAGATTTGCACTAGGTTCCCGGCAACAGCAAGGAAATTATGATTTGGAATGATCCAGTGCTGGGGAAACTAGTTCCTCCCCCTCTCCAAGCTCTCAAAAGATGGCTCGATAGGAATGGAATTTGCACGTTATAGGATGTAGCCCTTTGGGAACCGGTAGCTCCTTTCAAGTGGATCAGGTGGCAATTGCCAGACTGTCCAATGGAGATGGAGGATGAGAAAATCCATTTCCTGGATTATCTCTCGGGTATGGCTCCTATGGCCAGAGATATCAAGGATCGTCGTGGGGGGGGAAGCTCCAGGCATTACACATCAGCCATGGGTTATAAAGTTTATTCAACAATTACTAATGTTGATCCCAATCCTACAAGCTGGAAGAAGCTGTGGGAAGCCCCCACGCTACCAAAAATTGACTATTTTTGTTGGACCCTACAGCACCGTAGAATCTTGATAGGAGAGAATGTCACATACCCCAATTTGCAAAAACAATTTAATGTTATTTGAGGAAGATTATGTTATATTTTATGCTAAGTTTGTAATTGATGACCAAGTGGGGTCAAGAATAATTAATGTAATTCAAAATATTTTATTTATAAATAAATAAATGATGAGACAACAGCTTAGGGAAGTTGTTAAAAGAGTGTTTATTCGTCAATTGTTGGAGGAGACTGGGTGGAGAGTACACTGACAAGTGGCAGCATCCTCAAACTACTTCCAACTGTTGCAAGTGGAAACTTCCCTATATTTGTCGTCATGATTCCCCAAGAAAGTGGAATTGGAGCAGGTGTCTCATTATATGAAAACTGACCCAGAAGACCTAAGCATCTCTATAAAATTTCCCATTGAAGATAGTTGAGGCTGCTCATTCTGAGGGGTGATCATTCAGGGTGAATGAATTTACTAATGAGAACCACTGAGGTTATTGAAAGATAAACATACCCTATTCTCAAATTTTGCAGAATTTACCCTAAAAACTTCCTCTATAAAAATCAAACAGCTATAAAATTTATTGAAAGAAAATAATAAAACAGAGCTCTGAATCTTTCCTTGTAAAATTTATTCTTTCCCAAACTATAGGATACACTTAATAATTAACCCTTTTGAACCAAAAATAGAGTAAAATATTACTCTTAAACACGGTAAATTTTCCCATAAACTTTGCACTGGAAATCCTTATAAATACAGGATAATAATTAAAGTATTACATAAACAATTTGTTAAAAAACAAAATCAAATAAGAAGAAATGGCTTACAGCCTTTAGAACTAAAGGCTCAGGCCTGTTAACAAAACTAAACTATGCANTGTAAAAACTAAAATAAACCAGATAGAGGTCGACAGCCTCGTAGGGCTTGGAGCTGAGCTCTTTCGAAAACAGAAAAAGAAGTTACATTGTTCAAGTCATAAAGGCAGAGATGTAAATAACAACCAGTTGCCATCACGGCTACCAGAGCCTTCATTATCCCTGCATAAAGTACCCCCTAAGGGTTTCGAAACTTATACCAAAAAAAAAAAAAAAAGCATTTGAAACTTTAAGCTAACATGTAACCGAAGGTTGTGCCTTTTTCAACCGCAAGAACCAAACTTCCAACAACCACAACATTATGCAAGAAGAAACCCTCATATGCAACTGGGGCTTACCACTTGGTATGCTCAAATAAAACTAAAGGTTGAGCTCGCTTTCACCTACAGAGCTAGAATCAGGAGCAAGGACCTGCAAGTTCCAAACCATATCATTACAAATCTTTTTTTTTATTTGTAAAACCCTCATAAGAAAACTAATCTAAATTCGATTTAAGTGTAAGTCTTTACCTGTTGTAGTTTCGAGTTGAAGCTGAGGAGAGATGGCCACCCCAGGTCGTATTGGTACCATGCCGAAAGGCAAGAAGACTTGGAGTCACCTCTGCGAAGGAAAAAAAAAACAAGAAAATTGACTCAACCAGACGAAGGTCGAAGCTATGATTGTTCAGTTGCCGGTTAAAGACAAGCACGGCCTTCAAGCCATGAAGAAAAGCCAATATCCACTCTCGTTGTAACTACTTCAACCTTTAGAAAGACAAAAACCATTAATGACCTCTCCCAACAGTCACAGCGTAGAAGATGGAGGTAAATTGCCAAAAAAAAATTAAGATGGTTACAGGTCTCCCTTGGCCATGAGCTCTCAGCTCCGCCAACACGAAGGAGGAACTCTCGCTACGCAAAGTAAATGAATAGGGTTTTGAAGTTTTAAGTCAACCCTTGAGTGGATGTAACCATTCCACATGTCCTTCCAAATATTTCTTCAAGCGTGGGTTGAGTTCCATAGTCATCGTTGCATCAAACATTTTGCATTTTCAAAACCAACGATCATTCAAAACTATGCATCGTATGATTTCCCATCATTTGATTTTATCATGGTGGTTTGATACTTAGGAATTCTACTTTAGGTTACAACTTGGATACTCTTGTTATCCTAGAATTTTTTCACGTTAATCAAACAAGTCTAATAGTTGTGTAATATTTAAGCTGGTAAAAGAATTATGAGAAGGTCATCTTATAACTTATAACCATAGTGAAAAAAGGAGCCATGAACTCTTGAAAACTTCACCTTTGTGTTGTATTTATTGAAGGTGTGTTCAAGGAACTTGTTGCACCTGCAATGTTTTCCCAAATTTCTAAAAATTTTGGACCCTCCTTTTGATTGTTGCTTTGCTTAGATTTGTTAAGATTGCTTAACTTTGTTGCGAGCTTGGTTTGTTGAGGTTGATGGTTGAATGAATATCATTGTTTGTTGATGCTGCCATTTTGAACTTAAATTTTGACTTACGGATGATTTCTTTTTTCACTATCGAAGATTTTTTGAACTATGAGTCGGGGTCGTAGTCATCTACGCAGTCGCCGTTGCGGAGACTCATTCATGAGTGACCCGATCCGAAACCTTGTCTTCCGTCGATGCACTTTTGTTTTATTTTTATTTTGGCGTTTTTGTTCTTGTCACTATCAGAGCTGTGTTGGACATTTGAATTGGGGGATTAGTCTTTGTTTGTCCTATCGCTGTCAATTTCATGTTTTGTAGAAGCCTTAGTCTATTTATGTTCCACCGTTGCGGCTCTGGAACGGACTAACCATCCGCTTTACAGCTTTTCCTTTCGTCGATGGTTTGCTTAATGTTTGGTTCTATTTTTCTTCGATTTTTACTGGTTTGCAGAAACTTTTGTCTTTGTAACTTCCGTCGTTGTGGCATTTTAGCGTACTAATGGTCCGATGCTATAGTCATTTTGAGTTCTGATGCTGAGGTTTCTAGTGTGTGTTTTGCCAACGATTCTCATTGTGCTAGGGAACTCATAATATCTTCGTTGCCCACCGTTGTGGCTCATTAGCAGGTTGATCGTCGATGCGTTAGTTGTCCCGCTGCCCGATATACTTGCTTTCCCATCGATTGCTTTCACCGAGGTCTATATATATGTGGGGCAAGTCATTATTCTATTATTATCCTTATGAACTCGTGCTTGCACTATCCTTGTTGATTCGAACTATGCATTCGTGCCTAGCTGTCGGGATCTCGTTCGTGGGTGGCATCTCTGTGGAGCTTTCGGATGTTTCCTTGTCAACTGCAGCTTGTTGCCATGTAGGCCAACCATGGTTTTACCCTTTCTTTGAGTTTTTAGAACTAGGGTCTCGTCCTGTGGTTAGGTTTTTACCGTCGTGGTAGATGGGTGTATATGTATGGGTTGTATCTTATTAGCGTAGTGTGGTCTAGTTTGATAGTTCGCAGATGGGGGGGTTTCTCATTTTTCCTGAGTGGTTTTTGCAAAGTCGTTATGGGTTTTCGAACCCTTTCCAATTGTTTAGGAAATTGGTGCAGACGAGCGTTACGCTGTCTGCACCAATTTTTCTGGATTTGTGTATGGCCATCCAAGGGGAAAATGCCTAATATTCTGTCATCATGGGAATTCGCCTGGTTTCATTGAAGACACCGAGGGTTTTAGTTTTTTATTAGACTAGTTCTTTTTTCACATAAGTGTCGTGATTAGTCTCGCTGGTAGAGGTTTTACGTGTTAACGATGAATTATGATGCATGTTGTTGATCATGATTATTATTAGTTGCAGGCACGATTTAGGATTTTTGCAGAACTTATCATTTTGCAGAAGTTCTTGCTAGTTAGTCCCAATTTTTGCATTTGCATAGGTTTAACTGTTGCAAATATGGAAGAGGTAAATGTTTATACATTTTTCTTCGTTCTTCGAATACTGGTTAGAAACCGAAATAGCCTAAATGCATTTTTGTTTGTGATAGGGCAACTATTGTAAAGGCGAGATGTCAAAAATACAGAAAAAGAAGGCTCCTGTTGCTGAGGGGGAGCCTGAGGTGGAAATTATTACAAAGGTTGAGTACATTTATGAAGATACTAGAGCCACCACTAGGGTGGAGCCTGACTACAAGTGGGGAGAGATATATTGACTAATTTCAAACCAAGGAGTGCCTGATACCGGGTTTGAAGAATTAACAATATATGCCAACATTGAGAAGTCTGGCTTGATGAAGATAGCTACCAGACCTGAGCTTTTCCCATGTTCTGAAGTGATTGGATGGATTCTGCCTAGGGTAGATGTGACTACTATGATTCTGGCCAATACTGCCAAACAGGGCTACGCTACTTACAGTCCTGGTTATGTCTCTTTAGCTTATCACTTACCTCCAGCCCAAGTTTACCTAACTAAAGATTGGTTTAAAGAAATTAACTTAGACCTGGTTGAAACTGTAAAGAGGATGATGATACCTGGTAAGAATTTTCAAACCAGGCCATCGGGGGAGTATGACACAGCCACTCTTAGAACCCCATATAGGTTTATAGCATTAATGTTAAACAGAGTTTTTGGGAGAGCCCATGGTAAGAGTTTCAAGTTGGGTTAGGTTCCCATTATTTTCTATGTAGCCACCCAGGGGACTGTATTCAACTGGGAGAACATTGTGTCCAACAGTCTCTCAGCTTGCATTGCTTCAGCTCTGGGAGGGGTGTCTCAGAAAAAGTTTGAGTTCTACATGAGCTCCATATTAATTGATTGTATACTATGCACCCAGCCATTTCCAGACCTAAGGTGCATGTGGGACGGGGACAGAATGCCTGTCTACACATCTTACAAGCTGTTGTGGGCACAGAAATATTACAGTCATTATAAAGAAATTTGTGAACATTTTATTATGCCTTTGTATACGTTGATTTTCTTGAAAGAATGCAATTGTATGTCTGAGGAGGCATTGAAAGTCATTGAGGAGTATGCAAATTACAACTTGACTGATGAAGGGATGTATATTAGGATGTATGGTTGCTCTATGGCACCTTCTTTGCTTCCCAAGTATGCCACTGATTATGTGGTGCATAAAGAAGCAATCAAGCAGGTTTACTTAGATGGTATAGGGAGTTTCCTGTTTGAACACAAGAAGGCATCCTATCCTCCCATACCTTTCAAGTTGGGAAGCTATAAATTTGCAAAGGTTAAACTAATTGCTGATTTTGTACAAGAATTGGAGCACTTTCACTTTGGGGAGATGAACTTCCATAGAAATGATTCTCAGAACAAAGTTGCAGAACATTGCAAGGAGGCCAATGTTCATTTTGAATATACAAACCACTGGGACAAAGATGAAGAAATTTTCAAAAATGCAGTAAATATGACTGCATTGAAAAGAAGATTTAAACAGAAGATCACCACTAAAGGTGGTAGGGGCCAAACTGAACAGAAGAAAGCTAATGAAGAGGAGGCTAGGAAAAGAGAAGAAGATGCTAGGAGACTAGCACAGGAGGCTGAAAGTTGGCTCAAGAATGAAGAAGAAGAAAGGAAGAAAGCTGCAGAGGAAGCAACAAAGAATGCCGAGGAAGCTGCCAAGAAGTACAAGATCAGGATTGCCCTGACTCTCAAGAACCTACTGCAACTGCTGGCAGCAATATAGGGCAAGTTGTTGTTTCTGAATTGAGGTTGATACCTTTTGAGCAGAAGAAAGGGGGAAAAGTCCCATATTTTAGCACCATTTTTATGACAGAGAAAAGAAGAGGATTGTGAAGAGGACTAAGAAGAAGGTTGAAACAGGTGGACAATCAGGAATGATGGTCATTGATAAAACCTTCGTTCATGGGATGGATAAAGACCCAAGACTTATAGCCAGAGATAGAGTGGCTTTATTCCATGCTGCTGAAGACAATGTAGATCAAATAATGATAGACCTTGAGCAATCAAGTAAAAATGCAACCCAATTAAAGGACACACTGAGAAAGGAGAGGGATGAAGGCAACAGATTAAAGAGAAATTTTGAAGACATGAGAAATGAAGTGAAGTCTTCAAAAGCAGAGCTTCAGTCTCTCCAAGCAAACTGGATAACTTTGGAAGTTTCCATTGAAAAGGCAGGAAGAGATGCTCAGAATAACCTAGCAGAAATGCAAAGGATACAACAAGAGTATCAAGAGCTAAAGACAAAAAGGGATGGATTAAAAACAACATATGAAAACCTTAATGCAAAAAGAGACCAACTGCAAAGCAAAGTTGGGGAGTTGGAATTACAAAGGGCTACCATGGAGGAGAAAGAAAAACAATTTCAGGTGCAAGCAGCAGATTTTGAAGGACAAATTACTTCACTAGCAGCATCCTTGAAAGAGGCCAAGGAATAGCAAACTAGTATTCAGCCTTTTAAAGAGCATTTCCTAACACAAAGAAGCAAAATGCACCAGCTGTAGGTGTCCATTGAAGAGGAAATATTCAAATTCTTGTAGGTAGATAACAGATTGGAGGAAATTCTGGAGACTATCTCGTATTTTGTAGATAAGTCTCAGGACATTTTGGAAGTCCTGACTGGAAGGATAGGAAGGATGGAGGCAAATGAATAAATTCCTGCAGATTTACCAGCCAAATATCAACAAAGCTTAAAGCAAGATTATGACTTGTTGGAATTTTCAATAAACACAGCGGAAGAGTTCAAGAAGGCTGTAAAGAAAACAAGAGGAGCTTGCACCAAGTATTGCATAAGGGTGTTGATCACTTACAACTGATGCTATGTGGTTGTTGAACAAAGATTAGATGCATTTCCAGAATATGAGTTGTTCACATGAATGTTACAAAGCAGATATCAGGAAGATGAGCAGAGGATTCAGCAAGTCAAGGTCCTGGATGAACAGATCTTGAAGGATGAAGTGGCTCATTTAGCAGTCAGTGTACAGTTACTTGAGGATCAATTATGCTTAAGCTCAGCAAGAATTGAAGTGATTAAAAATCAGGCTGCAAAGTTTGAAATCAAAATTCATTTTATCGAGCCTTCAGAATTTGAGAGCATAGCATCAGAAGCCCAAGCCTGGAAAAAGTTCCTAAATAATCAAGCGGGGCCCTCTACTTAAAGTGCTTTATTAGTTTGTTTAAATGCAATATATTGTAAAATGTATAAGCACTCACTATAAGACAATTTTTGGGAGATGAAACATTGGGGAAGCCCAGGAGTCATTTGGGGCAGCCCAAAAGTTTTGCCTTTTGTATAAGTATAGGAGAGTTAGATAGAAGAGGGACTTTTTCCCAGTTAGACTTGTGAGAACATGTTGTAAGAGGAACTATTTCATTTTGCAATAGATAATTACAGTTTTTCCTATTGGAGAAAGCTTTGGTGGAATGTTCGAATGTTGTGCAATGGATGTTGTTGAAGGGGAACTATTTCATTTTCAGCTTTTATTCATTAACTATGAGATCGTTCTAACTTGTTGAACCTATGTTCTTGTATGAATGTTCTCTGGTTTATTTTATGATAATTTCCACTATGAGTAATGAATGCTTTCATAAACAATGAGCTATCTTGTTGTTCATCTATCTATTCATGTTTATGTGTTTTGAATTAAAGAACAGCTACCTGTGATTTTTCTTAATGCATGAACAGTAATACATTACTCATTAAATGATAATCTCACTCCCTAGGGACAACTTAGTTAGATAGTTGTATTTCTTGTCGTGTGTGATTTAGATGCGAGAGAGTTTAAGACGAGAGGTAAGAACTTGCGCATCACATTGTGACCGCTCCTCATACTCTTGATCAATCTGTATTTTATACAGGCACTTGCATTTCATACTTAAAACTAAAAAACACAAAAATATACATGGTGGACCGGGCTGCAACCGGTAAAACCTTTTATTTTTGTTACTTGACCTACGGTAGCCGGACCGTAAATCGGACGGATTCCCCATACCAAATAGTCACGGGCTAGTTGGGAACGTTGACTGTGGAGAATCCCTTGCTATTGTCACCTGTGATTTTCCAGGCCTCAACAGTTTTTGGTGCTACAAGGAGGGCCACCAGTGCATGGCTGGCTGAGGAAATCCATTTCCTCAAAATTACTCCACCGGTGATAGTTCAAAAAGCAGTTCATTTTCCAATCCGAATCCTAAAGAGAAGTGGAAAGAACATTTGTATTCTATTGATAACAAAGTCGTTAATGATCTGAGAAGACATACTAGAGCATATGTGAAGAGTATTGGAGGATTACCTACTATCCCTGATTTACCCAGAAGACAGTATAAGAAAAAATACCATCCTATATTGGAAGACTCAGTGTTGGTTGGATATTTGGAAGAATTGGTATAAACAACATTACAGGAAGTGGTTCAACCTTTGAATCAAGTGGGCCCAAATACACCTTACGGTTCACCTATTAAAACTCATGTTCATTCACCACCTCACTCTCCACCCAGACTCATGGCGGGCATAAATGCAAATCAGCCACCTAACCCACCAAATCCACCACCTGCTTGGAAAGCCATATCACCTCTAAACCTAGCACCTCCTTTGCATGACCTACCTCAAGCTTTTGAGAAAATGTTGCCCAAGTTTGACCCAAATGAGAAGATATTTGTAGATGATCACTTGCAAAGTTTCTATTTGGCCATAGAAGGACTAAAGGCTGGAGAACACGAGGATGTAGTTTGCAGACTTTTTCCACACACCCTTAAAGGAGCAACAGCCTCATGGTATTTTGGTCTACATGCAAATTCAATCCTAGACTAGGATACTTTTGAAAGGATATTCAGAAGCAAATATGCAGCCCAGAAAACCCATGCAGCATTAATGAAAGGTTTAGGCACTTTGAAGAAAGAAATAAAAGAAAAGGTGCATAGTTTCACCCAAAGGTTTTATGCTTATCTTAAGAATTTCTCTGCAACAGATAAGCCCTCTGATAAAGTTCTGATTGAGTATTATACTTCAGCTTTAGGGCCTAACTTGGCCATGTTTGCAAAGGCTCAAGTTAAACCTACGTTATCAGAGACTTATGAAGAGGCTGAGAGAGTAGAAGCTGAAAAAGAAAGCATAGAAGATTATCCTAAGCAGTCAGGAGAAAAAACTTTTGGGAAGAAAGCCTTATTACTGTCTAAACCTAAAGAGGAGCAATCATATGATTTTGAGGGAATGTTAAAAATGATGCAGAAGCTTTCCAATAGAATAATAGATTTGGAAAAAGAAAAGGAAGCTTAGAAATCCTATAAGCCTTACTACAAAAGAAGAGAGGATAACAATCAATCCAAACCTCCTCCACACAGTCCTGCATCAACGAACTTAATAGAGGTAGGTATGGATCATTTTTGCACTTTCCACCAGCAGCCCCATTCTGAAAAAAATTGTCCTCAATGGATAAATTCAATGACATCAGTGATGAATTAGCTACTGGATTCCAAATTAACAGATGTTGATGATGAAGAAGAAAAGGGTAGTAAAGCCACAGAAAAACAAGAGAATGATGCTTTGGTATTATGGGATTGTGTCTCACTTTTTGATACAGAAGAAAGTACTCTGAAACATGAGGAGATATCGGAAACAAATATGACAGCAAGAATCCTGGACCAAGTGAATAAAGACAATTCAATACTCTCAAAGATCAAGAAATTACAAGAGAATGTAAAGAAACAACCGAAGAATAACATAGATAATGAGATACCTAAAATTATCAGTCAAGATCCGAAACAAGTCAACATGCCTATTGAAGGCAAAGTGGGTAATGTCAAGGAAAATCTCAAAACACCTGAAGTACCAGAGGAAGAGCTACCCATAGAAAACCAACCTATAGAAGAAGTTGTTGAAGCCAGTGTTGGAGGAAAGACTAGGTTTAAAACCCCACCATTCCTTTTGACTATGGAAATTTTGAATCATAAGGTGCACAATTGTTTGGTAGATTCTGGATCATCGATAAATGTTATGCCACTTGCATTTTGCAAAAAATTAATGGACAGCCTAAACCTACTACCTAGGAGTTACTCAATTAGACAAGGCCAATGTGAAAGTAGTCGGAGAGATGGAAGATGTTATGATTCATTTATCTTCAAATGAAAAGATATGTCAGTATATTGATATCATGGTAGTAGACATACCTGATGGTTATGGAGTCATTTTGAATTGATATTGGTCAGCGAAACTAAAGGGGTATTTTGCTTCAGATTGGTCAAAATTTTAAGAGAACCCTACATGAAACACACTGTCACGAAATTTGGAAGAGAAAAATGAATCAGTAAATTATGTATTGGGGAATTATCTAATGGAGCTTGAACTGGGACATTTTGCATCAGAAGAAGCCAGCAACATATCAGACACCCAGCCCGAACTCCTTCAATGTTCACGGGTTGATGAGATTGATTGTAAATCAGTAGATGTAGTTTTTGTTTCAAGAATGGTAGAATTAGATAATGGTTAGGTATTTCCCACTTTGTAGTCAATCCTAGCCCCTTATCTTACAGGTTGCCAAATCTATAAGTGTGGGCAGAGAACTGACCAGTTAGTGGTTTAGTTCTAAAATTTTATTTTCTTGGTTTTTGTTTTTGATGACCTTGTACATAAATAATCTGATTTGGTTGTTTACTTTGATTTATTTCATTGTTGTTATTTCTAGTTAAATTTTGTTTGATTTCAATAAAAGAGGCAAACGCTTGGTTGTATGGAAAACTTCAGAGTTCTAGATTAATTGATATCTTTGGGTATAAGACTGTATACTATTGTTTGATCTGGTAGAATTTCTTCTAGTTAAGCAATTTTCCTAAATGGCTATGAACACATTGAAGTCCTGCTTAATCCCGGCAAAATAACTTAAGGTCAAAAGGTCTGGAATACTATTTTGAGGCTCCATCCATTTCACATCTAAAATGTCTGAGGGGGTGACAGCAAAGGACCCACTGAAAGGAAGCAGGGTAAACAGTATATTATATATAAATGATCCCATGCCAAGAATTGAAAGCCAAAAGGCTGATAAGAGTCAAAACTCCTAAAAAGCAATATCTATCAAAACTAAGTACTGAATCATATAAGTACAAAATTGCTAAAAGTTCTTCTCCGTCCGTGAGCTGAAAATTAAATACATCTCTCACAGAAAAGGACACTATGGATAGAAGAGCCTAAATAAAAATTCAGAAAGAAAGGCATGAGGAAAGAAAGGCATGAGGACAAAAAAAAAAGGTCCACAAGCACAAGAAAGTGCAAAATGGCCTAGGAATGAGGAATAAATGAATGTTTTTGTTTACCATATGTTACAATCCTGTGGTGTCCAGCTCAAAAGCCCCTTATCAGATGAATATACTATAACTAAATGAGCTTAAGTCATAGTTAAAAGAACTTATTGATAAGAATTGCATTAGACCCAGTGTGTCTCCTTGGGGGGGCACCTGTCATCTTTGTTAAGAAGAAGGACGGAACTCTATGACTATGTATATATTATCGTCAATTAAATAAAATGACTATCAAGAACAGATACCCGTTACCTCAGATAGATGATCTGTTTGATCAACTACATGCATCCACGGTGTTTTCAAAGATTGATTTACGGTCTGGATATCACCAGGTACGAATCAAAGATGAAGACATCTTTAAAACAAGCTTTAGAACTTGATATGGACATTACGAGTTTGTCATTATGCTTTTCGGGCTTACTAATGCTCCAGCTATTTTTATGTGTCTAATGAATAATGTAATGCACAAATATCTGGATAAATTTGTGGTTGTATTTATTGACAACATATTATTTTACTCAAAATCTGAAGAAGAATATAAAGAACACTTAAAAATTGTCTTACAAGAGTTATGAGAGCATCAACTTTTTGCAAAATTTAGTAAATGTGACTTCTTTAAAGATAAGATCCAGTATTTAGGTCATGTGGTGATTGAAGAAGGAATTTCGGTTAACCCCAAAAAGATAAAGGCAATCGAAGATTTGCCCATTCTAAAAAGACGTAACTCACATCCGATCATTCATGGGGATTACCGATTATTACCGGAGGTTCATCGAAGGGTTTTCAAGAATTGCAAATCCTATAACCTCTTTGCAGAAAAAGGAGAAGAAATTTGATTGGAATCAGAAGTGCGAAGACAGTTTTAAAAAGTTAAAAACATTATTAACCACCTCACCAATTTTAAGAATTGTTGACCCTAATATATATTTTATAGTATGTACTGACGCATGTAATGACAGTTTAGGTGGAGTATTAACTCAGGAAGGACAAGTCACTGCTTATGAGTCTAGGAAACTGAAGATTCATGAGAAAAATTATGCGACCTACGACTTAGAATTAGTTGTTGTCATACATGCCTTTAAGATGTGGCGTCATCATTTAATTGGAAGGAAGTTTATCTTAATGACGGATAATAAAGGATTGAAATACTTGTTAGATCAACCTAACTTGAATGCTAGGCAAGCTAGGTGGTTAGCTTTTCTAAGTGAATACGATTTTGAAATTCAACACATTAAAGAAAAGGAGAATAAGGTTGTTGATGCACTAAGTAGAAATGCAAAGCTGAATTTTACAGCAGCTATCAACACTTGTACAACAGACTTGGAAGAACAACTTGAAGCTGGAATAGAACAAGATGAAAATTACCAAAAATTACAAGCAAAAGTAAAATAGAATTTAATAGAAAATCTAAGTACAGGGTACAACTTGAATGAAAAAGGATTATTACTGTATAAAGACAGATTATATGTACCTAATGTACCTAAGATTAAGCTATTAATTTTAAACAAAATTCATAAAAATCCTCATTCAAGGCATCCAGGTTATCATAAAACTATAACCATGCTAAGAAAAGATTATTTCTAGACAAACATGAAATGAACTGGCAGAATATATTGCTAGATGCTTTGAATGTCAGCAAGTAAAAACTGAACATCAGCATCCAGCTAGGTTACTTCAGCCATTGCCTATCCCTAGCTGGAAATGGGAGATGATTAGCCTTGATTTTGTTACTGGATTACCTAGACATCAAAACTTAAATGACTCAATAATGGCAGTGGTTAAAAAATTGAGTAAAGCAGCCCATTTTATACCTGTAAAAACTACTTATAAAGCTGCAAATATTGTTGATATTTTCTTAAAACAAATTTTTCAGTTGCATGGAATACTGAAGGTGATAATTTCAAACCGAGACCCTAAATTTACAGGTAATTTTTGGAAATATTTGTTTAAAGGATTAAATACTATGTTAAACTTTAGTACCTCTTTCCATCCTCAAACTGATGGACAGACTGAAAGAGTAAATCATGTATTGGAGGATCTACTCAAAATGTATGTAAAGGAGCAGCCAGGTAAATGGGAATATTAGTTACACCTGGTAGAATTTGCTTACAATAATTATTATCAAGTTTTAGCTAGGTACAGTCCTTTCGAAATTCTATATGGAAGAAAATGCAATACTCCCATCTCTTGGAGTAATCCAGTGGACAGGTTAGTGGACAGGTTAGTATTAGGACCTGAATTATTGAAAGAAATGGAATTAATTGTAAAATAGGTACAAGGTAATTTGAAAATTGCGCAAGACTGACAGAAAATTCATGCAGAGCTTAAACGAACTTCAAAGGAGTTCCAGGTAGGCGAACATGTTTTCATTAAGGTGAGACCCAAAAAGATTTCTTTGAGGCTAGGTACTGGTGCCAAGCTAGCACCTCGATATTGTGGTCCTTTTGAAATACTATCCAGGATCGGATAGGTAGCATATCAATTATCTCTACCACCGAATTTAAGAGTTCACAATGTTTTTCACATTTCTGTATTAAAAAATTATGTACATGATACTACTCTTGTTATTAAGGAATGATGTGCAGGTGGAACCCGAAGGAGATTTTCTGGTGGAACCGGATTGTATCCTCGAGCGGAGGGAGATCTCGTTTCGGAACCGCACCCATTGGTCAGGTGAATGTGCAATGGAAGCACCTTAGTCCAGAGGAAGCCACCTGGGAATTGGAAATTCATATGTGGGACGCATATCCAATTCTATTTCAGGGGAACTCTGAGGACCAGAAATAAATAACATCGAGGACGATGTTATAATTTAAGGGGGTGTGTATGTCACATGCCCCAATTTTCAAAAACAATTTAATGTTATTTGAGGAACATTGTGTGATATATTATGCTAAGTTTGTAATTGATGACCAAGTGGGGTCAAGAATAATTAATGTAATTCAAAATATTTTATTTATAAATAAATAAATGATGAGACAACAGCTTAGGGAAGCTGTTAAAAGAGTGTTTACTGGTCAATTGGTGGAGAGTACACTAACAAGTGGCAGCATCCTCAAACTACTTCCAACTGTTGCAGGTGGCAACTTCCCTATATTTGTGGTCATGATTCCCCAAGAAGACCTAGGCATCTCTATAAAATTTCCCATTGAAGACAGCTGAGGCTTCTCATTCAGGGTGAATGAATTTACTCATGAGAAATTCGATGGAGGGGATTACTGAAGTGATTTTGAGGGGTTAACTGTTGAGACTGAACTTATTGCAGCTATTAGGCTGAAGTTCTTACTGCTGTGAGCAGATTTGAATTACTGAGGTAATTGGACCAGTCAGGTGACAGAAGGTCTTAAGGTCATATTCTCCACCCATTACTCTACTAGGAGAACCAGGAACAGGCTCGGGGGTCCCGAGGAAGCGTTGTCTGAGCTTTCTCCAGGAGTTGGTTGGGAGGAACAGCCTCCTTAAACTGTTGCCGCCTTATCATTGACAGGTTCTATTTGTCTTCATGTTATTATATTTATTTACTGTCTTCAGTAAAATGTTTGCTAGTTTTTAAATACATGCATGTTAGTATTTAATTAGGGTTTATGAAGAAAGGAGTAACTGTGTAATGTTAGACTTAGTAATTTATGTTTGAAATAGTAATAAATATGCAAAATGAGAAACAGATAGAATTAGAATTCCATACTGTATTTTTCCACACCTGGCTCAGGAAGTACTCTAGTACAGCTAGGTATTTAGGTAGATATGATGATTCTTTTTACTTTGAATGAAAAATGCAACTACATTCTGCTCTAGTTTGCTCATGATTTATTCTGTAAAGAAGTAGTAAATAATATATGTATTAAATGTATTTACTTCAGATAAGAACTGAACATAGGTATGTAAAAACAATTAGTAATCATATTACTTATAGAACTATTTTTTTTATACTAGAATTCTTTACAAAACACAAAACTTACAGTTTAGTAAATAAGCTTAGGTATAGTAAATAGACTATCATCTAGGGTTTAGGTTAAGATATTTTTTTTCAAAAACAATCTTATAACATTTGATTCCAAACAATATGTGTCTCTGTTTTAAGACAGAGGGTTCTACTGTAACCTAAATAGAACCATCGAGGTGATTGAAAGATAAACATACCCTATTCTCAAATTTTGCAGAATTTACCCTAAAAACTTCCTTTATAAAAATCAAACAGCTGTAAAATTTATTAAAAGAAAATAATAAAATAGAGCTCTGAATCTTTCCTTGTAAAATTTATTCTTTCCCAAACTATAGGATACACTAAATAATTAACCCTTTTGAACCAAAAACAGCGTAAAATATTACTCTTAAACACATTGAATTTTCCCATAAACTTTGCACTAGAAATCCTTTTAAATACAGGATAATAATTAAAGTATTACATAAACAATTTGTTAAAAAACAAAATCAAAGAAGAAGAAATGGCTTACAGCCTTTAGAACTAAAGGCCAAGGCTTAGGCCCGTTAACAAAATTGAACTATGCAATATATATATATCGAACAGTAACCATTCTTTACTGACCGGTAAAAACCTTAATTCATTTTACAAGTCCTGACTAATTCATAGTCCTTTCTCACCTACTCGAATCTATTGTAAAAACTAAAATAAACCAGACATAGGTTGACAACCTCATAGGGCTTGGAGCTGAGCTCTTTAGAAAACGGAAAAAGAAGCTACATTGTTCAAGCCGTAAAGGCAAAGACGTAAATAAAAACCAGTTTCCATCACGGCTACCAGAGCCTTCATTATCCCTGCACAAAGTACCCCCTAAGGGTTTCGAAACTTATACAGAAAAACAAACAAGCATTTGAAACTTTAAGCTAACAGGTAACCGAAGGTTGTGCCTTTTTCAACCGCAAGAACCAAACTTCCAACAACCACAACATTATGCAAGAGGAAACCCTCATATGCAACCAGGGCTTACCACTTGGTATGCTCAAATAAAACTGAAGGGTGAGCTCGCTTTCACCTACAGAGCTGGAACCGGGAGCAAGGACCTGCAAGTTCCAAACCGTATCATTACAAATCTTTTTTTTTTAATTTGTAAAACCCTCATAAGAAAACTAATCAAAAATCAATTTAAGGGTAAGTCTTTACCTATTGTAGTTTCGAGTTGAAGCTAAGGAGAGATGGCCACCCCAGGTCGTATTGGCACCGTGTCAGAAGGCAAGAAGACTTGGAGTCACCTCTGCGAAGGAGAAAAAAAAACAAGAAAATTGACTCAACCAAATGAAGGCCGAGGCTATGATTGTTCAGTTGTCAGTTAAATACAAGCACAGCCTTCGAGCCATGAAGAAAAGCCAATATCCACTCTCGATGTAACTACTTCAACCTTTAGAAAGACCAAAACCATTAACGACCTCTCCCAACAATCACAGCGTAGAAGATGGAGGTAAATTGCCAAAAAAAAAATTAAGATGGTTACAGGTCTCCCTTGGCCACGAGCTCTCAACTTGGCCAACACGAAGGAGGAACTCTCGCTATGCAAAGTAAATGAATAGGGTTTTGAAGTTTTAAGTCAACCCTTGAGTGGATGTAACCATTCCACGTGTCCTTCCAAATATTTATTTAAGCGTGGGTTGAGTTCCATAGTCAGCGCTGCATCAAATATTTTGCATTTTCAAAACCAACAATCATTCAAAAATATGCATCGTAAGATTGCCCATCATTTGATTTTATCATGGTGGTTTGATACTTAGGAATTCTACTTTAGGTTACAACTTGGATACTCTTGTTATCCTAGAAGTTTTTCATGTTAATCAAACAAGTCTAATAGTTATGTGTAATATTTAAGCTAGTAAAAGAATTATGAGAAGGTCATCTTATAACTTATAACCATAGTGAAAAAAAGAGCCATGAACTCTTGAAAACTTCACCTTTGTGTTGTATTTATTGAAGGTGTGTTCAAGGAACTAAAGACTAAAATGAAAAATCCCGATAAAATTCTAACAACTCATTGATAAATTTATAATTGAAAAACATAAGTAACTTGATCATTCATTAAGAGAAGGGCGTCTATAGAGTCTTGAAGTGAAAGTAGCTACGAGAAACACCAAATAATATGGATTGAACTTAAGCCCAAAACCGTGAGCTTTATTCTCTCTATGGAAATTTATAAATAACCATTGCGGTAAACACAAGAAAATAAAACAGTGTTCTTTAGATTTTTAGAGTATAATCTTCAGACAATTGAAGGAACTTTGGTAAGTACTTGTTCTTGCAATTTAAACCCTTGTTTATGTTTTTGGTAAAAAGTCGTTATGGTGTTAGTTATAAATACAACTATGGACTTATATCAACGGAAAAATAATTGACATTACCTCCTTGAAGACAAGCAGCATATTTAAACCTTTTCGAAAACTAGCATCTTAATCATGCTAGGGAAGGAGCTTCTCGACGTAATTTTAAATAACACCCTATTGGAACTTACGTTTACGTGTTAAACCTGTAAGGAACCTGCAGTCCATTTGAGTTAGTTGAGCACTAAGTAAGCCCTGATCACATACAAGAATTCTTACCTACTTGACAAAATTTAATCATCAGTATATCTAGCAGTAGCAAAATGCAAGTCCTGTTTATGGATCCCCCTTCTTTGTCTGGGAAGGAAAGCTTAGAAGACTCAAAGTTGAACTGAAAGCTTGGGCTAAAGGCCTAAGATCTCCTATGGATGAAAGGAAAAGAATCCAGAAGGCTCTGGAATGGCACCAATTGATCTTGGAAGAGTTCCCAGTCACTCTTGCCTTGCTCAACCGGGAAGCTGAACTTCAAAGAAAGTACCACAAAGCCTGTAGAGAAGAGGAAATCTACTGGAGAGTCAAATCAAGGACGCTTTGGCTTCAAGATGGAGACAAAAACACTACTTTCTTTCACAAGCAAGCTTAAGCTAGGAAAATCTACAATTCCATCAATGAAATTCAGATGCAAGACCAAGTCATAAAGGATTTCAGCGGCATTAAGGAGGCTGCCCACTCCTTTTTCAAAAATCTCTATTCTGCCCCGGATCTGGAACCTGTGGACCCGAACTCTTATCCTCTCTCAGAGATTCCAAATCTGATTAATGAAGAGGACAACCAGCTGTTGAACAATCCTGTGAGTATTCGTGAAATCAAGAAAGCCCTCTTCAATATGGACCTGGACAAAGCTTCCGGGCCAGATGGATTTACAGCCCGGTTCTATATTTCTTACTGGGACATCATTAAAAAGGATTTGTACAGAATGGTCAAGAAGGCTCAAAACTGCACCAAGTTGGGCGGCAGCACCAACTCTTCATTCTTGGCCCTCATTCCAAAAGAAAAAGGCACTAATAATTTCAATAGATTTAGGCCTATATCCCTCTACAACACGGGATACAAAATTATAGCCAAAATAATGGCTAACAGACTCAAAAAAATCCTACCAAAACTGATCCCGAAAAATCAAGGCGGGTTTGTGAGAGGTAGACAGATTCTGGACAATATTATATTAGTCCAAGAATCCATTCATACCAGCTACAGGAAAAAAGAGAAAGGTATGGTAGTTAATTTGGACATGGCCAGTGCCTTTGACAGAGTCAAGCACGATTTCCTTTTTGCAGCCATGAGAAACTTTAGGTTCAATCAGAAATTCATAGAGTGGGTTAAAGCTTGTATTTCAGCTCCCTGGATAGCTCCGTTATTTAATGGGTGCCCTACCAGCTTCTTCCAAGCCTCAAGAGGTTTAAGGCAAGGTTTCCTTCTCTCCCCGGTGCTCTTTGTCATCCAAGCTTCCATTCTAAGCTTCCAACTGAACAGAAGTCTCCAAAACAGATCTCTCTCAAGCATCAGAATAGTCCCATAGGTCAAGGATGTAAACCACGCCCAGTTCGCTGATGATACCCTATTATTGGGAGCGGCCAACCTCAATACAGCTAGGAACTTCAAATCAGAACTTGAATTATACAGAGACAGCTCTGGAAGTGAAATAAACCTCCACAAAAGTAAGATCTATGGCTGGAATTGCTCCCCTCGCGAAATGCTGGATTTATCTCAGATTCTTGAAATGGAAGACATCTCAATCTGGGACACTTTTACCTAACTGGGCATTCCAATATTTAAAGCTTCCCCTAGAGTTGTCCATTGGCTACCCCTGCTAGACAAAGTGAAAAACAAAATCCACGCATGGGGAGCAAACTAACTCAACAAAGCAGGTAAAGTTATCTTGATGAAATATTTCCTTACCAATCTTCCAATCTATCAATCCTCGGTTCTTTTAGCTCCCAAAACCATAACAAACAAGATTGATGAGCTGCTACGTCGCTTCCTCTGGGAAGGTGGTCGAAACAGTGAAAAGAAGCTGCACCTAGTGAGCTGGGACAAGGTCACAAAGCCAAAAATGGAGGGGGGCCTTCAAATCAGAGATGTGGCCACCCAAAACCTAGCCATGGGTGGCAAAATTCTCTGGAACATGATCACTAGAAAAAGAACTTGGAGCAAGCAAATCCTCCAGAAAAAATACTTTACAAGAAACAAGGAAAGATGTCTTGAAAATCCCACAAAAGTGCAGAAAGGATCCCCGATCTTCTCGCTCTGCAAAAGGGCCCTTCCTCACTTTACCCCAAAGCTCACGTGGATCCTGGGAAACGAGGAAAAAATAAAAATATGGGAAGACTCTATCCTTAGAGATCAACCTCTCAATGGCCTAAACGAGCTGGGGAATATCAAAGCTTGGCTTCTTGCCAACAACTGCACCACTCTGTAGGACATTTCCTCCTGGGAAAACAATGACAAAGAATCCTGGGAAAGCTGGAACCTTGGAGAATATCCAGACGATCTCAAGGAGGAAGCATTGAAACTGTGGAACTCCTTCAAGGGAAGTCACCCATTAGTACCAGATCTAAAGATAAATGGGGCTGGGGCTCAGGATCAGGGAATTACATAGCAGCTACTGGCTACGCTGCTATATTGGAGCTGCCTTGGGTCCCTCCCAATCCTGCCCCATGGAAAGCTCTCTGGAACTTCCCGTCCATTCCAAAAATTGACATCTTCATTTGGACTTTGCTTCATAATAGTATTTTAACCAGTGATAATCTCAAGAGAAAGGGCTGGGAAGGGCCATCTCACTGCCCTCTGTGCAAGCGTGTTGAACAAACCGTCGATCACATGTTCATCACCTGCGATTTTACTCAAGAAGCGTGGAGGATTATGTTGGGACCCATTGCTGTCAGCTTACCAAATTCAGTAATGGAGATGATAAGTCGCTGGAACTTCATCTTTCCCTTCGATCTGAGCAAAAAAAATCTTCTCAAGACCACGTGGATGTAGACTCCCAAGTTCTTGTGTTGGAAGATCTGGCTGGAGAGGAATAATAGAACTTTTAAGGAAGAAAGCAGACTCCCATCTCAAATCGCTATTAAAGCCCAGATCTTGTTATCAGAAGCTCTAAACACTAAGCCTCCCACAAGTAACACGACTACTCTCTCTACTGAAGAAGACCACTGGCTTAAGGAGTTCAAGCCAAATCATCAAAGCATTGAAGCCATCAAACCTCTTCAAAAGACAAATTGGGAAATCAGGCTGGATGAACAGGATTTCATTAAGTGGAGATCAGCCCTCAATGAATGGTGCATTTTCTTTAACGGGCCTCGAAAGGGAATCCCAGTCAAGCTAGAGGAGGAGGCATCATCTTTGAGCCTTCCAGCAAGCCCCATATGTCCTATGCATGGGGACTAGGACACGCCTCCAACAATCAAGCTTAGTATCTGGCACTGTGGCAGGGCCTAATTCAAGCAAGGAAGCTGAACATCCAAAAGCTTACTATCTTTGGAGACTCCAGACTGATTATTAAAGTGTTACACACTAAGAAGGTGCCAACGGATATTTATCTAGCCCAAACTTATAGAAAAGTCCTTCTCCTCCTTTCAAACTTCAGAATTTATAAGGCTCATCATGTTCTAAGGAATCTAAATAATCTAGCGGATGCTAAAGCCAACCGTGGTGCTCTTCTGAACAAGAGTCAGCTAATTGTCAATGGAGAAAGCTCAAATTACGTGCTCCCCTAAGGCTAAGGATGTTCTAGCCAGTATCACCACCAAGCATAGAATTTGTTATGGGCACTAAGCTGGAGATGAAGCTCAACATAGTTTATTCGAATATGCAATGTAAAGGCCCTGGCAGCCCATTTGCCAGTCTCTAATTAAGATTTTAACCGTTTCTGTAAAAAAAAAATCAAGTCCGTTTCTAACTCTAATAGAATTACAGTTGTTAAGTCATTAATAGCACTAACACTGTTTTATTTAGATTACACCTAACAGTTTACAGGTTCTTTTAAAAGAAGCAATCCCATGTTCTTTTATAAATTGTTTCAGTTTCCGCTGACCATTAGCAGTTACTTAGCTGTGACTTTAGACATTTTATGTCACTTGAAAATTTTTAAATTTTTATGAATTTTTTGGGTTATTACATAGAACTTGCAAATCTGTGGCATTGAGGGTCCATTTAGATGCCCAATGTGCCAAGCCAACTTAGAAACCATACCGCATTTGTTCTTCTTCTGCCAATTTTCCAGAGAGGTGTGCGACGCTCTCATCACTCCTTGGTTTGGCCAGGTGAATTTCTCAGATAATGGTCAATACTGGTTGGTGAAATGGGAAAAGGACTTCAAAGGCAACTTGGTGAATAAAAAAAGCATAAAACAGAGCTGGTTGATGCTCCCCAAATTGATTTGTTGGAATTTATGGATAGAGCGGAATCATAGGATTTTTCAAAACCAAGAGCATCTGCCAGGGCAAATCATGACCAAAATGCAGGCCCTTATGGGTGAGATATTAAAAATCAATCAGACTCCTCGAAATAAATCCAAGATTGAGGATAACGAATTAAAATGGATGCAATCTTTTAATGCAGTAGATAACAGCATAGATCCTGTTTCAAAGACGTTGGAAATTTGGGAAATCAGACTGAATAAGTCCCAATTTGGGATTTAGCTGAAAGAAAGAAAGGTGTTTAAATTAATTTTCGATGGTGGCGCTTCAAAGGGGAATCCAAGGATGGCGGGAGGTGGGGGGATCATTATCAGTCTGGAACGGAGAAAAGAAGTGGAATATTTCTGGAATATCGGAACTGATTCCAATAATATGGCTGAAGCATACGGGCTATGGCAAGGTATCAAGCAGTTGAAAGCAATAGGTATTGAGGAAGCTAATGCTTTTGGAGATTCCCAGTTACTAATCCAGGCATTGAATGGAGCAAGCCACAGCAGGAATCTAAAATTGTCAAGGATTATTAAAAGAATCAAGGTTTTTTTCTAAGTCTTTCCGGCGATTAAAATTCTTCCATGTTCTTCATGAGCTAAATGATGGGGAAGATATTGTAGCTAATAAGTCAATGGATCTGACTAAGAATGAGTTGTTGGTTAATCTTCTTATATCTTTGGATATCCCTCCTTAGACTCATAGGTTGTTGCGCTTCTGTCTGTGGTTATTCTGGATCCGTTTAGGAGAAGTAGCTGTCTTTAAGAACTGGTTTGTTTAAAACCAGTTAGCTATAATTCTTTTCCCTATTTTATAAAAGATAAATGATTTTTGTCTTCTTATATATATAGTTTGTTGTTATTATTTAAGTTTGTTACAATTGTGATTGGTGATCAGCAACCTGCTTTTGATTAAAATTTTAAATAGTACAAATACTTATTCACCCCACTCTCAGTATTTCAACACACTATACCCCTATATGCATCCACTGATCCCACCACAATGGAGCACATATTATATGGGGTTTGAACCAGCGACCTTCTTTGTAAAGTGTTTTATCATGTCATGGGCTTGCCAGTTGGTCTACCCCAACACGCAACATGTTTGGCAAATTAATAACCTTCCTAATAGCCTTATCATCATGATTACTTAAAGAAATCTTTTTTTATCTAAGCCAACCTTGTTTTAATATCCACCTTTTATCTTGAGCTAAAACTAGGCTTGTGATCCTTAAGAATTCTCATGTTAGCTCCACAACTTTAAAGCAATTTCTATTTTCTTCTCTAAACTAAAAAATTGGTTAATACTAGAGTTGTAAATGAAAACACCACAGTTATCGTACACTTTATATTACCATTCTTAGCAAGTTAGGATCTTCTATCGCGTGGTGGGTTATTGGATCTTTTAAATTGATTACTATGGCTTGACTTCATTTTGATTTTATCTTTTTATCTCTCATGTTGCTTTTAGCCATCCTTGTTTTAATATCCACCTTTTATCTAGAGCTAAAACTAGGCTTGTGATCCCTAAGATTTCTCATGTTAGCTCCACAACTTTAAAGCAATTGTTGTTTTCTTCTCTAAACCAAAAAATCGATTAATACTAGAGTTGTAAATTGAAACACCATATTTATCGTACATTTTATATTACCATTCTTAGCAAGCTAGGATCTTCTATCAAGTTATACGTTATTGGATCTTTTAAATTGATTTCTATCAAGTAGTAGGTTATTGGATCTTTTAAATTGATTACTATGGCTAAAATTCATTTTACTTTATCTTTTCATTTCTCAAATCAAGATGAAAACAAATATGCTTAATAAGCATGGAATTACATTTAACTATAGATTTTCTCAACTCAACTCAAAATCTTTATTTTATAAAATTAATTAATATACATATTCTAAAAGCTCTTTAAAAAATTCATTTTTTTACGCATTTTGTTTTTTATACCTCTTACACTGCAATGCCATATATTTCAGTTATTGATTAAAACAATAACAAAACATATTCAACCACTATATCCATGTTGCCTCTAGATACAAGTTATTGTTTATCTTCTTGTATGGTGACCATATGCACACAATCCCTCTCTTATGATATAATGAAATAATCTTTAAAGCCCTAACCTATGTATTTTATTAATTTTTAAATGTCAATCCAAATAATAAAATAGAAGATCTTACATATGGACAATTATTCAATCTTGTGCTCATCCATCACAATCTCTCTTCTCTACCCATCAGTGAAATAGGTTTCAGAGATTCGGAGAAAGAGACAATTTCATTCATCAAGTCTGGGAAAGTTGTAAGGGATGAGAATTGCAAACACGGTTTGGGGAGATATTTCGTGCTCTTGCTGATGTAGAAGGAGCAGGTCATCCACTCCATCTTATTAGAAATGTTTTCAAATGGTGGAGAAAAACATTTTCACCATTTTAGTTTTAATTCTAATTACCAAAATCTGTCTTCAAACCGTAACTACAAAACAAAACAAAAAATCCATATAATTTCTTACAACTATCTTTGTTAAAGACTTTAAATAGCATAAAATATGAACAAACCAAAATAATGAAAAAATGAAAATAAAAATCCATATAATTTCTTCAGTTGTATCTTTTCTAAAGACTTTAGATAACATAAAATATGAACAAACAAAAAAACAACTAAATAATAGTTTGAAACCGAAAGCCAATCATCCTCTTCACTTTTCCTACTTCACCATGCCTTTTATACAAGAAATAATAAAATCATGTTTTATTTTGATACTTCAAGATGTGAACTGTGCAAGAAAGAATGATGTAGCATGGAAACAATGTATGTTATAGTCATCCCAAAGACTCTTACAGACAATTCTAATAGCCCTTCTTAGAAACCTAAGCTCTACCTTTTGCCCAGTAACTATGATAGACAAAGGGAAAATCGATGTAATGACATGGAATCAGGTTATTGTAAAAATTATGCTTTCTAACAAAACTTAGAGACCACTCTCCATTGCCTGATATGTGAGTGTTTACTAAAATTAAAATATTTTCTGCAGAATAAATTAAAGGCAAATGAATTTTCATGAAGCACATAATAAGTTTAATAACTATTAACACCGAATTTTTGGTCATCAATTTTAACCATAAAATTCATATGTAATTATTGGAAATCAAAATAAAGATACTCAAAGATCTTTTAAATTATCTTTGAGTGCAACTAAATACAATAACTGAATTCTATTTTAAATTTATCTTTGTGCACTCTACAAATGCATCGAAATATTGGGATGACTTTATTTCGACTTTGTCCATGATATACATGCTCTGAGCCTTAAAGTTGCTCTAATCTGAAATGGTCTATTATTAAGAAGCACGATGTACCCAAAAATAGTTGTACAATGAAGTCAATGTAATATGGTTCATTGTAAATGATAAGAGAACATAACAGAAGTTCAAGAATTGGTGCCTTATTTGATGGTATTTATATTTTAAAAAAACAGAATTCATAACTAGTCGGATAAAGGTGAACTGTCTGATTATATTTATCTTTTAACACAAGGATAAATAATAAAACTACTCTATAATAATGATAATTGCAACATGCTATGCTTTGCCCGTACTGATTCACACTCTTATTTTAAACCTAGTTAAGAGCCATAGATCCATAATGAAGTTGCTTGAACATGCCACTAGATGAAGTGCACGTATCCAATCCCATTATTTATAACACAGCGATTTCACAACTGTGTTTAAACTCTAGTGACCAATAAAGGAAGTAGCCATCAAAACATGGAAAATAATGACTAACCTTTCTTGATAAATTCCTTTCTTAGAAAAGCTACTTGCACATGTTTAACATAAAGTGGCCATCAAAACAATAATTTCCATGATAAGTATTAAACTAAATTAGCACCAAGATGCTTGGATATGTTTACAAACAAATGAAGTGGCTATGTGAGCTATAGTTTTCCATGATACGTAGAACACTGAATAGATGAATCAACAACTTTGAAGCCTGAAAATGCCTACTGAAGTTTATAGTGTAAGAATGATTTATATACAAACCTTTGTAGTTATAATGTTATTTAAAAAGTTAATTGTTCCTATTGCTTTTGTAGGGATGTTCCCTCCACATGCTAAGTTATTAAAAAAATGTATTTACAAGAAACAATAAGAATTTTTACTGTACAGATGCCCAAATACCTATATCCTGAGAACCTTGTACAATGTAGTCCAAGATCTCAAGTTTTGGCAAGAACATTTTGCCTTCCTCGATCTTAAAATCTCCCAAAATGAATTATCAAGGTAGATTGCTATAACCATTATATCCGACAATGACCTAGAATTCTTTCCAGGAGGCCATCAGGGATCCGGTATCTCAATCCTTTCTCAAGTCCCAAATACAACAAAGTTGGGCATTCAAGCACTTTTTTCTCTATATAATCACCATACACATTGTAACAGGAAGCCAAAATTAGAACCTACAATGATTTGTGTTGAGAAAATGCACGAATTCCATACCTCGTCATTAGCTCATAGCCTGTGACATTGATTTCCTTGAGATTGTGACAGTTTTCAGCAATAGAAACCAATGAGATATCTGATATGTTGATCAACCAAGAAAATTGTATGCTTTCAAGGCTAGAAACTACACCAAGAGCCATAGCCACAATGTCAGTAACTCTAGGCCCACATTTAGCCAGATTCATAATTTGCAAGTAAGATAGTTGTTGTAGAAGACTTACCCACAAGTCTGAGATTTGGTCACATTCACAAAGGTATAGCCTCTTTAATGTTCTTGTAGAATATCCATTTGCCAACGAGGCTACGCCCCAATCTGTAACCAAAGTGCAACCATGTAATATAAGAACTTGCAAAGAACCTGAAGCACCTATTGCTTCAAGCACTTTATTTGTTATTCCATGGCACCACAAGATATCTAAATGTGTAATATTTGAGAATTTAATAAGGGTTGTGGCACCCACATTGCCCACACCCTTCCTTCTCCTTAGGTACACTCTCCTTAAATCCATGCATCTGGAAATAATTAATAGATACCCTCGTCAATGACTGTATCAATATCAGACTCCTCAAAGACCTCTAAAACACTCTCAATTTTCCTGAGGTTGATATTGATGACTTGAAGTGAAGGGAAGGTCTCTACTATTAATTCTAAATGAGAATCCACAATTCCTCTTCCTGCTTCTAGAGACAACAAATTGGGATACCTTGGAAGAAATGAATGCAAAAGTTGGGGATCCAGAACTTTCAAGACGGTACGAGTGGAGCCTACAAATCTTCGCCATTGAGTACAGACCTACGAACAAGCCTTTCTATCTTCCTTGTATGTTACCCTCTTCAATATAGGGCCAACCTCATCATCACGAATTTTGTCCATGAAGAGGAGAAAATAATGATCTTATCTCAACCCAAAACATGCCACGGTAATGCCAGCAAAAAAACTGCACACCTGCTATAACAATTTATGTTCCCTTGACAATAATGAAGATGCTCTGCGAATAGTTGTCCCAGTTAGAGGGGTACTGTACCAAAGGCGAAGAGGGATTGTTTTAATCAGGTGGTCAAGATATCAAATCTTACATAGAACATATATAAACCATTTCTAAAATGGGGAATTGTATGTCGTTATCACACTCCTCGACCAGACTTCTACAAAAAAACATTGAAGGATACCAAATCCTAATACATTCGATACCTAATCCCACAGTGAGCACAATACCATTTGAGAAAGTTCAAACCCAAAGAAACCCTATGTATTTCAATCCAAGAAACCCAAAAAATAATTCAAGAATGCTTCAGGAACCCAAATCGTTAAGGAAAAAACTGAATACATTTGGATCCAAAATTTCTAAAAAAAACTAGCACCGACTGTGAAAATGCAAACCCTAATGCACTCAAATCCAAAACCCTCGGAATCACATAAAAAAACACACACCCTGATACTAAACTGCTTAATTATCATTTCTACACAAAAGGCATCAGTCACGATTACTGTACAAAAAATATATAAATCTGCTTGGACTTTCATAGTACCTGAGAAAACCGATATGTAAAAATCCTAAACACCTTTGAATCCGGATGAATGCCCAGGCATTCATATTGACTGAATAAAGAAATACGATGCCTTGGTGTCCGACTAGAACTCATTCCATGGTAGAGACCTGCCCTTCACTTCCAGCAGAATCCAAATAGCAGTAGTTTGAAGCCACGATTTGAGGCTAGAACTAATTCCATGGTGAGCGCAAAGAGGAGGGGTCGCGAATAGGAAGAGCAAGGCATGAAGAAGAGGCGATATGGTTGTTTGAATCGTGAAGGTGGGTGGCATTAATGCATGGACAAGGACAGTGACTGCGACGGACAGAGGGAGATGGAAAAGGGTTTAATAGCGATCTAGGGCACAACAAAGGGTTGGAGAACAGGGTGATGGGGCGGTTGTATAATGGGTGGTGGGAAATGGGGAGGAAGGGGTCGCCAGTTGCCGGAGAGTCGGCGCGATGATTGCCACCGAGAAAATTCGTCGCGTCGTTAGACTCTTCTATTAATTTGTACAAGTTCAACAACCCTATCTCATCCATTCATGCAAAACAAAGTGACCGACGTTTATAAACAGGGGTCTTGTTGTGAACAATTGAGATTTATTAGGTCCACAAGACCATGAGAACTATATCATTTGCACAAATTGACAAATGAAAAGGTAGTGGACTGAGGCCTAGATCATTGTGGGATCTGAGGTCATGAGATCTATACCGTTCATGAGATTCCTTCTAGTTGTGTTAAAAATCGCAAGGTGGGAATATTTAAGAATCCCAATGATAGTGACAAAGTGGCTAAACAAAATAAGATATGGTAGAACCAAAGAATGTCACATAGGGTCTAGGTGGACACGATTTTGCATCATCACTATTATGTAACATGCCATGTCAACAAGATGCCATGTCATCAATACAAAAATATTAAGAAAATAAAACAAATCCACAACCATTTTCTTATTTTGGGTATAACATGAGCAATTTCTATCAGTTTTCAATGAAATGTTTTGGGTTGGATCCATGGTAAGGGATACAAAAATGTTAATGATGGTTGATTCCTCATTTGGTTCAAAATTTTTGAAAATTAAGAATAGTGTTTTTTGAAGACCTTAACCATAAATCCAAGTAGGAGGAATTCATGATGAGTTTTTTTACAACATAGTGCATGATCAAGCACACAGAATCCCTTTTGAACCTTTGACAAAATTCTTGAGCATTTGGAATGGGGATTCGAAAACAATCCAAACTATTCCATGGCACTTTTTAGGGATTTCCAAAATCTTTCAAGAGGGAAAAGTAACCAAATAACTCGAAGCTGGTTCTTTTGGTATGATTTCAACATTTTCCCTACTCATCAACTTGAACATCTTAGAGGAAGTTTTTTAAAAAATGCATAGATTGCAAGATAACAAGTTTTGGAAAATAATCTAAATTTGGAAAAAGAGTAAAAAGTAAAAGTAGTTTATATCCATAAAATTCTAGAAATTGATTGGGGCATCCAATCAAAGATTTGAAGGTTGTCGACCAATCTCTATCATGTGCATTATCAGTGCCGATACATGTTTTAATGTTTCTCCCTATATTTTATCTTACATGTGGTTAAAGTTGGTTTCTGAGACTAAATGCACCTACGGGAAAAGTGAAAATTGGTATTTTGAAGAGCTGTAGGTTTTATCCCTAAGATCGTAACTGAGCATGTTTATAGTCATTGGAAAGATGATCTATAGGAGAATAAATGTGCCTAATTATATTCTGAAGTAGTACTTCATATATTCCTAAAAATTGAACCAAAACGATCTTGTAGCCTTGATTTGACAAATAATATCAATAGGGGTATTTCCAAAATGCATGAAAAGTAATTTTATAATTTCTTGAGGATGTAATGCAACTAACAAGTGTGTTTATGTAATATCCCAAATACTAATATTCTACTGATACTGTGTATAATTCTAACCCGTACACTCAATCTTGTGCAAAAATACAGAATAATTGTGCATGCAAACTTGTCGTGCAAAAATATAGTTGAATTAGGGTTAGTGTTCGCAGAAAGGAATTTAACACTTACCATTGATAACTCGGCTGATAATACTCCTGAGATAGGCTGCATGAATAAGGTGTCGAATAAGTGGGCTAATGGTGCTCCTTTCCTCCGTCGTTACCACCCATCAGCAAAGAAACCCTCCTCTACACTGAATGTGATGTTTTTTGTATGGAAGGAGTGTCGGATGGAGCTAAAACTTGGTCAAGATGTGAGTCTACCCTCGACAAAGAGAATGGCCAGAGCATGCATGAGTTTGGACCCATTTGACCTAGCTAACGAATTGATCTATTGGTCTGCTGCACGCCCCCCAACTCTTTGATTTGTTGATAGCTGCTCCATATGAGCAAACTGATGGCTAATAATCATTGTATGTTGTAGGATAGGACTGGTAAGAAAGAGGAAGTTGACATGCAGAGGAAAGACTGGATTTTGTGGTCCAAGTGAATCATTCTGTGGTTTCCGAGCTACTTCTAGCTGCAAAACGTGGATCTGCCAATAATATTTCGAAGTGTGTTGGATTTCCAGATACTAAAGTATATGATGAATGTTGTGGATAAACCCAAATTATCTATCCCAATAAGAGAGTAGGGCAGATATCTCACTGTCGAACCCTCACTAGCTGAAGACACCATCTCCAACCCCAACTGTCATAGCTGCACGTTGTGTTGCTACTCAAAACTCCAAAATCAATCAACAATAATAATAGATATCTCCTTTAGTACCCTAACCCTTCTTAAATAGATCCTTATGCACTTTTAGGGTTTGCATGTCACTTTTAGGGTTTATGCTCACTTTTGCATGCATGCAATTCTAATTTCAAGTTGACTTTAATACTGAATAAATAAGGCCTACATGCTCTGCGTGCTTTGGGATATGAACTCTGATGGCCTTCTTACTACACCGATGACTTAATAATACTAAATTGATGTACATTTATGCTTATACTGCCATTAGTCCTCAGTTATTCCCTTTTCTTTAAGACCCGCTCGAACCTATGGAAATAAGATAGGTTAACGGGTGTCTCGGGGTGGTTTAGTTGGAAGAGGACATTACTGTCCTACCTGCTCGAAATTGCTTGTCCTCAAGAAATATCATACCAATATACCAAATCATATGTCCCTGTCTCTTCTTGTCCATTTTTATCAACAAGTTTATTCCGCTGCTAGGTGGCCCTTCTTTTTCTTCGAATTTGTGCTTCTTTTCACCCATGCTCTGTATTCCCTCCTTGTATCTTCTAGGGTTCCTATGAGGATCAAACATGCTAATTTTGGATCCCTGTCCAAATTCCCTAGGGCTCATCCTACCTTTGTTTGGAGGTCTACCCAGAAAGCCCTTCGCATACCATTGTTCCTTCCTTGAAGTCTTATGTATTGGAGTTGGCCATTTCTTTGTGCGAGTATTGTCCTCATTCCTGAATATGGTGGTCATCCCCTTTGTTGTGGCTGATCCTGAAGCTTCAATGGGCATTCACCTTAGGACTACCCTCTTCCCGTCTAGTGCCAGGAACTCCATCTCTAATGTTTGGTAATTGGTTGAGTATTTCCCAATTGAGTACAGCCATTGTACTCCCAAAACAATGCTCGTGTATGGCACATATACCACATAAAATTCATCCACCAATGTATAATTCCCAAGTTGTACCTGTAACTGAGGTATCCTCTATGTGCATTTCATCTTGTGATTTCCAGCCATGACAACAGTAAATCCCTCAAAGTCCTTAGTGGGAAATATGTTCCTCTCTACCTAAGAGGCATCTATAAAGTTGTGGGTGGCCCCACTATCAATCAAAGCAATGGCACGATGTCCCTGGATAATTCCCCTAATCCTAATAGTATGGAAGGTGGAGAGTCCTATGAGGGTAGCATTAGTGGCCCTCTATGGCAATTGTTCTAATTCTATACTGTGTAGTTCTCCATCCGGTTTCTGCTCCAACTCATCTTCCTCACTGCTATCTGGAAGTATCTCGATGAGGTGTACTTTCCCTTTATCCATACATATGTGGTCAGGTACCCAAGGTTCTTTGCAAGTAAAAATAAGTTCTTCTTTCTCAAATCTCATCGTGTGTCCTTGTTCAACCATTCCCTCTATGGGATTATCCTTTCCCTGTCTTCTGGAAGATGACTAATTTTTTCCTTGTTTTCCAGGAGACTGGTAGTTTTTTGTGGTTGCTTGTTCTTTGGCACAGAATCTTGTAGGTCTAGAGTCCTACTAATAGCATCTTGCAAAGTAATTGGCATGTAAGACTTCACCCATCCGTAGAGTGGCTCTGATAGTGCCTCCGTAAATAGCATAATCAACCGACTCTCTGATATGTCAGATACCATAACTGCAACTCTCTGGAATTCATATACAAATGTCTCTGCACTACCTGTCTGCTTGAGCTGAGCAAGATCCCTAAAATGAATCCTTGGGTCCTTATCAAAGCGATCCATAAGCCTCTATGTGAAGTCACTGTAGGAAGTGATAGTGTTGTGACCCAATGTCGCTAGTCCGTGGTACCACCACTCATGTGCTTCCCCATCTAAATGTAAAGTAGCCAAATTTATTGCATCTGTCTCTGTCATGGGGTTAAGTTGGAAATAGGTGTCTTAACTTATGTACCAAAATTTTAGCTCAACAGCTGGATGTCCCATCAAAGTTGAGGATAGCCAGTCTCCCCAATGTGCATTGCAACTCGAAATTATGATTAAATGCTCTATTGAACCCTTTTGGCTTGTTCCTGCTTTTCATGTTGCAAAAATATGAGAAAGTCATGGCTGAATGGAACTCATCTCCCAAATCCCTGTACTCCTGTAAGTATGCTCCAAATGGTTCACTAGGTTTTGTTGGCATGACTGGTCCTGCTACGGCATTTGCCAAGAAGTGAGGCATAGTAGGTCTACTAAAAGATCTGTTATATATGTGGGGTGTGTTTTGCATATTAGTGTATGCATGCTTCCCACTACTACTTGTAGACCCTCTATATACTAGTGAGAGAGGTACACTGCTATGCCCGGGTTCTTGTTTCATTGCTAACCTATTTATTGCATGCAAGACTTCCTTTTTCCCTTTGGCTATATCCTGCAATGCGTTCACCAAGCTACGAAACTCCATCTTATCTTCCTCTTCTCCTGTGCCTTTCCCTTTGTCAGAGTGTATACCTATTGGGTCCATGTCTGATTTGGTATCTTCTAGCTAGATATCCTCAAATTCCTCCATGTACCTACTCTTCCTTCTCCTATAAGTTACAAAAGTGTCTTCTTCTATATTCATTTACTTCTCATGTTCAAGCCCACAGCTGGCAAGGAACATGCTATGATACCACTGTAATATCCCAAATATTGATATTCTACTGATACTATGTATAATGCTAACCCGTACACTCAATCATGTGCAAAAATACGGAATAACTATGCATGCAAAAATACCCTAAAATATAGTTGAATTAGGGTTAGGGTTTGCATAAAGGAATTTAACACTTACCACGGATAACTCGGCTGATAATACTCCTGAGATAGGTTACATGCATAAGGTGCCGAATAAATGGGCTAATGGTGCTCCTTTCCTCTGGTGTTACCGCCCAGCAGCAAAGGAACCCTCCTCTACACTAAATGTGACGTTTTTAATGGAAGGGGTGTCAAATGGAGTAGAAACTTAGCTGATATGTGAGTCTTCCCCCGACAGAGAGAATGGTCGGAGCATGCACAAGTTTGGACCCCTCTGACCTAGCTAGCGAATTGATCTATTGTTATGCTTCTCACGCCCCCCAACTCTCTGATTTGCTGATAGCTACTCCAAATGATCAAACTAATGGCTGATAATCACTGTATGCAGTAGGATAGGCCTACTGAGAAAGAGGAAGCTAACATGTGGAGGAAATACTGGGTTTGTGGTCTTGATGAATCCTTCTATGGTTTCCCAGCTACAAAACATGGATCTACCAATAATCCTTCGGAGTGTGTTGGATCTCTCAATACTTAAGTATATGATGAATGCTATGGATAAACTTGGATGATTTATCACAATAAGATACTAGGGAAGTGTTGGGGCCTGGAAATTCGCAGGCAACAACAGAAAGGGATTCTCCCCAGTCAATGTTCCCAACTAGCCCATAACTGTTTGGTACAGGGAATCCGTCCGTTTTGCGGTCCGGCTACCGTAGTTCAAGTAACAAAACAAAGGCTTTACTGGTTGCAGCCCGGTCCACCGTGTATTTGTATTTTTTGACTTAAGTATGATATGCAAGTGCCTAATTAACCATGCAGGGTGATAAAGATGCAAAGAGTAGTCACAATGTGATTCCCAGGTTCTTACCTCTCGTCTTAGAACTCACAAGCATCCAAATCATGCAAGAAAATAAATACTTACTAAACTATCTCTAGAGAGTTGGGTATTCATTCATGAGTAATGCACCCCTTTTCATGTGTTATGGAAAATCACAGATAGTTGTTCTTATAACCAAACATATAAATATGAATAAAAGTATATATGATAAGATAGCTCATCAACAGTTAAATTTTTCATTACTCATAATGGAAAAGACATCATAAAGGTACTGAAGAACATTCAGACAAGAACATAGGTTCAAGAAATTAGAACACTCTTACAGCTAATGAGGCACAGCTGAAAACGAAATAGTTCACATTCAACATTGCTCATTTAATCACATTGACATATTCCACATAGTACTTCCTCCAACAGGCAAAATTTGCAGTCTCTGGTTGTAAAACAAAATATTTCCTCTTACAAGCATTAATTTACAAGTTTTTCTAGGGAAAAATCCCCTTCTAAGTTCTACTTTCAAATATTTAAACTACCACCGCCGACCACTTGGAATGCCCCCCCCAAACGTATGACCTTCCAGTCCTTCAAAACGCTTCATCTTCCTATTTTATTTTATGTGCGCCTTCATGATCTAATGAGTAACTGACAGATATTTTCGGGTTTGTGCCTTTGTCTCCATTCATTTTGTCCTTTCCTTCGTTTGTCCTTCTTACGATCCTGATGGTTTCGGCTCTGCTTTTACCAAATTACCCATCTCCCTTCGCGCCGCAGTAGTTTGACCATTCTCCGGAAACCACCTACAGTGAAACGATGTGCATCATTGACCGGGATTGCATTCTAAACAAACGTCAGATTAAACCAACTAAAGGCTAATCCATAAGAAATGGCCCAGTGCGCCACTGTTTCGTCCACCTACGTGCTTAGGAGAAAACACCAACGCTGGGAGACGAAAAAGTTAAGACCTGAGCTGCGGGCGAGAAAAGGAAAAAACCAATCGGAAGTCGGAAGGACTTTGACATTGGAAGCTAAATGACTTTCCCAGCCGCAACGGTGGAAAAGGAAAGGTTAACGATACGCGACCCGCGGGCGGGAAAACTCTCCATCGGACGTCGGAAGGTTTTACACTTCGGAAGCTTAATCACTTTGGGAGCCGCAACGGCGAAAGAAGAAAAAGTTATGGGCAAGTGACTAAAAGTCTGACGCGTCGGCTAGCGGAGCGTTTTAGACTTCGGAGGCTTAACTACTTTGAGAGCTGCAACAGTGGAAGAGGAAAGATTAAAGACATGCGCGACCAAAAGACTGATAAGCATCGGCAGTCGGAGATCTTTGTACTTCAGGTGCTTAACTACTTTAGGAGCCGCAACGGCGGAAGAGGAGAGACTACGAATTCCGATTAAACAAAATGGTGCCTGATCAATAGAAACTATTAAGTGTTCAGATAGCTTTAAAATTCAACAGCGGTCAAAATCCATTTCACCTTCGAAACAACGGCCCATCAAAGAACAATTAGCAACATTAAACTCAAATCTGCAACCCGCGGCAAACTTCAAACACAAACAACCTCTGGAGATGGGCTGCAAGTAAATCGTTAAAATCATCTAAAATTAAAACATGACCGAAAATTCACGGATAAAACGACTTGAAAAGAACTCTAAATCATGAGGAGGGGACCAAAATTTAAGAAATTTGGGGAAAACAGTTGCAGCCGCAACAATTGGCGACTACCTAGTGAACTTAGATCTCTAGACAACTACTTCCTTAAGTAACAGACTGTTTAACAATAAAATCAACCTGTTGAATTCTTCTAGATGTATGGATTTCCCAAATGGCAGACACATGAACTTTGAATCATTGAGGGTAGTCATGTTCAGGAAATGGAAACCAAGGTTTCAAAGTCAAGATAACTCTTTCAAGGCCAGAAGTATGAGTTTCATTTTTTACCTCTGTCTTTGGGCAGCTTCCAGCTTGGACACCACAGGATCGTAACATCTAGTAAATAGAAATATTCATTTGTTCCTCATTCCCATGCCATTTTGCACTTTTGTGCTTTTGGACTTTTGTCCTTTTGAATCCTCCTCATGCCTTTCATTCTGAATTTTTTTATTCAGGCTCCTCTATCCATAGTGTCCTTTTGTGTGAGAGATGTATTTAGTTTTCAGCTCACGGACGGAGAGGAACTTTTGGCAATTTTATAGTCATATGAATTAGTACTTTGTTTTGATATTTATTGCTTTCTTAGGAGTTTTTTGACTCTTTTTAGCCTTTTGGCTTTCAATTCTTGGCATGGAATCATTTATATATAATATATTGTTTACCCTGCTTCCTTTCCATGGGTCTTTTGCTGTCACCCCCCAAGGACATTTTTTAAATGTGAGATGGATGAAGCCTCGAAATAGTATTCCAGACCTTTTAATCTTGAGTTACTTTACAGGGATAAAGCAGGATTTCAATGCATTCACAGCCATTTAGGAAAACTGCTAAACTAGAAGAAGCTCTATCAGATAAAACCATAATACACAGTCTTATGATCAAGGATTTTAGTTGGTCCATAATTCTAATGCTCTCCATGCGACCAAAGCTTGCTTCTTTTATTAAAATCAAACAAAAAATCTAAAGTAAAACAAAACTAAACTTCATGACTCAAAGACTCAAAAGACAGCCAAAACAGATTATTTATATACAAGATAGAAGAACTCAAACAAAACCTCAAGAAAAATAAGGCTTGAGAACCAAACCATTTACTGGTAAGTTCTCCTCCCATCCTTGTAGATCTTGCAATTTATAAGTAGAAGGGCCAAGCTTTTCCGCAATCTGAAAAGGGCCTACCCACAACTGCTGGAATTTAGTATGCTTTCCTTTCTCATCATGGGGGTGATCCCACTTGAGGACTAGGTCTCCCACTTCAAAGTCTTTTGTTCCAGCTTTATGTTTGTCGAACCATCTCTTTATTACCTCCTATTGTTTCTTAAAGCGCTCTCTGGCTTTAGATCTAGCCTCTTCTGCTTTCAGGAGATTATTTATCCTTATTTGCAAAACTTCATCATCCGACCCTCTAGACTCTTGAGCTATTAGGGAAGAAGGTAGCATGATATTGGGAGGAAGAATGGCTTCTTTACCATAGACAAGGGTATATGGTGACACTCCTATAGCAGACTTGGGTGTGACTCTATCAGCCCAAAGGGCATTTGGTAGCGCTGAGTGCCAACTCCTCTGGTTTTCTATTACAGTCTTCTTTAAAATTCTAATCAGATTTTTGTTAGAGGATTCAGCCAGGCCATTTCCTTGTGGGTAATAATTAGCAGAATAATGCAATTTTATCCCTTTATCATGAGCAAAAGCAGTTAATTTAATTGATGAAAAGTACTTAGCATTATCAAAGACTAACGAAATTGGAACTCCAAACCTGGTCATGATATGATCTTGTAGGAAGCTGATGACCGCGTCTTCATTTATCTTGCGCAACGGGATAGCTTCAACCCAGCGAGTGAAATAATCGGTCGCAGTCAAAATGTACTTATGTTGCAGGGAGGAATTTGGTTTTATTTCTCCAATGATATCCAACCCCCATTGCTCGAATGGCTCCGTGATCCTCACAGGCTTTAGGGGTGATGCTGCTTTAGGTTGTCTTCCACTACACCTTTGGCAAATATCACACTTCCTGACATGTGCATGTGCATCTTTGAAGAGCGTAGGCCAATATTAATCAGATCTGAGGATTTTGTGGGTTGTATTATCCCTTGAATAATGTCCCCCAGGAGGCCCGTGATGCAACTCTGTCATTACTTTTTCCGCATCTTCTTTCTCTAAGCATCTCAGAAGAACTCCGTCATAATTTTTTCTGAATAATACTCGTTCAACAATTTGCTTAGAATTCCAATGTTCTGGCAACAGCCCTGCCTACAGGTAATGCACGAGGTCTCTATATCAAGACTCGGGAGATGTAAACAAAGGACATACCTCCATTACATGTAATTTGGCTTCATCCTCCCAGGCGTGTTCTTCATTTTTTCCATTTTCAGTCATCAGTTTGCACAACCCTTGTCCCTTAACTATCAAGGCTAGTTTGAATTCAAGGTCGTACTCTTGAAGAGTTGTTACCCAGTTGCCCCTTCTTTCGCCTAACTCCTTTTGTACAAGAAGGGACCTTACAGCTGGGTAGGGGACGATCACCTTGGTTCGATTTTTTAAGATATAAGGCCTGAATTGCTTTACTGCCTTAAATATTGCATAAGCTTGTTTATCAATGGCTGGGTAATTTAATTCGGCCCCTTGTAGACCAGTGCTCATGAAAGATATTGGGAATTCATCCCCTCCATCTTCCTTTTGCGTAAGCATAGCTGCTAGCGAATCATCGGATGCAAAGGTATACAGAATAAAGTCTTTATCGAAATCTGGGCTTTTCAGGGAGGGTGCGTGTGCAACAGCAGTTTTAATTTTGCTGAAAGAGTTCTTCTCAATCTCAGTCCATTTGAATTGTGCATTTTGCTTCACCATCTGCTGCAGCGGCTTGACGATCTGAGCGAAATCAGGCACAAATCTTCGTACAAAGTTTATAGTTCCCATAAATGATTGCATCCCTTTTTTATTATGGGGTAACAAGATTTGTTCAATGGCCTTAATTCTTTCTGGATCTATAGAGATTCCTTTCTTTGAAACTATATGACCCAGCAATTTGCCCTCCGTGACCGCGAACACACACTTTTTGGGATTGAGTGAGATGCTATATTTCCGACAGCGTTCAAAAATCTTCCTTAAATGAAAAGCATGCTCTTCTCTCTTCTTTGAGAATATCGTAATATCATCAAGGTACACTACAGCACTACGGCCAATCAATCCACGGAAATCTATGTCCATAGCCCTCTGAAACGTTGCTCCAACATTTATAAGCCCAAAGGGCATCCTTCTGTAGGCAAAGGTTCCCCATTTGGTTCTGAACGTTGTCTTCAATCTGTCTTCTTCGGCTACTAATACTTGATTGTAGCCAGAGAAACCGTCTAATAACGAAAATAGTTCAGAACCTGAAACCATTTGTAGCAGTTGCTCCATGGGTGGAACGGGATAGTTATCTTTGTCTGAAGCACGGTTTAAATTCCTGAAATCCACGCAGAGCCTGATTTCTCCAAATTTTATCCTCACTAGTACCAGATTTGATACCCACTCAGAGTGTCTGACCTTAAAAATGATTCTAGCATCCAATAATTTCTTCACTTCACTCTGAATCAGCGGTTCCAATTTTGGATGCATTTTTCTTAAAGGTTGTTGATATGGCTTGACACCTGCTTTGATAGGAATGATATGTTTAATGATGTTGGTGTCATATGTTTTCAAATCTTCGTATGTCCATGCGAAAACATCTTTATATTGTTTAAACAGACTGACGAACTTGTCTCTTTCTGCTGGTGAACAACATTTGCCAAGATTCACAAATTTAGGATTCATCTCAGTCCCTAAATTTATCAGCTCAAACTATAGAGATGAGCTGTGGGTCTTCACGTTGGCTGGTCTTCTGAACTTTTCATTTAAATCAAACATTCTTTCTAACGTTTTGACTCCTTTAGGGATGAAATTATCATACTTCAGCTCAGCCTGATGTTCTTCATCGTCTATAATTTCTCCTTTAAATACCTCGTCATTTGTTAAACATTCTATAATCTGCTGGTCATCATTGAACACTCGTAGGTTGGTAATCATATCAGGTACTGAGGGCCTGAAAATTAATTCAACAGAGCATCGATTATTAGTAGGTACCAGCCTAGCGGCTGATGTGGCCAACAGGTCAGCTGCTGCATTTTTAAGTCTTGGAATTGAGATAATATTGAATGCATTAAAACATTTAAGTAGGTTCCATACCTCATTTTGGTAAGCCTTCAAGTGAGGGGAAACACAATGTATTTGATTCTGGATTTGTTTCACAATAATTTCAGAGTCTCCAGAAACTTTTAGATTACTTACCTTTAATTCACTCGCTCTCCTCAAGCCCTGCACCAGCGCTTCGTACTCAGCTGTAGTATTAGTACACTCAAACTCTAATATACATGAGAGAAAATGTTTATTCTTCTAGGGGTCGATCAGGACATAGCCAGCCCCTGACCCTTCTAATGTCTTAGAGCCATCAAAAAACAAAGTCCAAAAATCACTAACTACTGAATGCGAATCTATTCCTACTGCTAAGTCTACTATTTTACAGTCGATTTCATCAGCCTGCGAGAATCGAAGGAGATCAGGATGGGTGTTTGACATGTTGCTGGCTTCTTCTGCTTGGTAATTTCCTGGTTCCAACTCAATAAAATAATTTCCCAACACAGAATCCACTGGTTCATTCCTTTCCTCCAGTTGAGTAACATTGTATTTCAAGTGAGGCTCTCTTAAAATCTTAATCTGGTTCAGACTTCCTTTGTATGGCAGCCACAGATGCGACCAATCCGAGGTAAAATATCCATTTAGTTTGGCCGACCAATCTCTGCTCAGGACAAGACCGTAAGCGTCTGGTATATCAGCCACCACGATATTAATGACTTGGCACACTTTATCATTGGATGCCAGACGGACTAGGACATCTTCCATCTCACCAATCACCTTTACATCCGTCCTATCCAACTGAACAACCCTCCACGTGGATGGCTTAGGCTGCCCATTGATCCTTTTACAGACTGATATTGGCATGACATTAACCGACGCCCCTGAGTCTACCAAGCAATTATGCACGTTGTGATTGAAAATTTCAAATGTGAGGAGGAAAGGTGGATGTTTGCTTTTAGACTTACCTCCAATGCTGGTTTCTCCGATTTCTTCTTCTTCCTGAGGTCGATTGTCAGTGGGCAGCTTCTCATCCGATGCTTCAAGTGCTTTCAATAGTCTTTCTTTTTGCTTTGGCACTTTACACATTTTGAATAGTGAAACATTCGATTTTACCTTCTTTAAATCCTCCACGATGTCATACTCCATCTGCTGTTCAATGGGATGAGGCTTATCAGCATTCATCTTTTCTTCATTTGGCTTGGCCAACGTATTATTCTGCTTAGGATCTTGGCTGGTAATAGTGAATTCTGGAATTTTATCAGCTAAGGATTTATTTTGAAATTTCTTAACATTTTGCTGAAGCCTCATAATATTTAGGAGAATGAGACTGTTTTCTTTAACCAACCCTTGGCTTCTTGTTGCTACGTTGGTTTCCAAGACGTCCTTGTACCCCTGATTCTTTTCCCCTTCAGCATCAAATAACAAAACAAAATCCCACAAAACCATGGTTTCCTCTTCTTGTTCTTTCGTTGAAGTAGTATTCTCTTTTCTTTCTTCATCTCCCTCTTCTGTTAATCTAGAATCCAACAGTTGATTCATGACCAACATCATCGAGTTTATCCATTGAGGAAAATTCTTTTCAGAGTGTGGTTGTTGGTGAAAAGTGCAAAAATTGTCCATGCCTACCTCTGTTAAATTCATAGATGCAGAATTGTGAGGAGGAGGTTGAGACTGATTGTTATCCTCTCTTTTCTTATAATAGGGCTTATAGAACTTTTGTGCTTCCTTTTCTTTCTCCAAGTCTATGATTTTATTAGAAAGCTTCTGCATCATTTTGGCCATACTTTCATAATCTGGTGATTTCTCTTCCTTAGGCTTAGTAAACAATAAGGCTTTCCTTCCCCCACCTTTCTCTCCTGCCTGTTCGGGATAGTCTTCGATACTTTCTCTTTCACCTTCCACTATTTCCGCCTCTTCATAGGTTTCCGTCAAAGTAGGCTTGGCCCTACCCTTGGAAAACATGGCCAAATCAGGGCCTAAAGCTGAGGTATAATATTCAATCAAGACCTTGTCTGAAGGTTTGTCAGCGTCAGAAAAATTCTTGAGGTATGCCGCAAATCTTTAAGTAAAACTGTGCACCTTCTTCTTTCTCTCTTTCTTCAAGGCGCATAGTCCTTTCATGAGGGCTGCATGAGTCTTTTGAATCGCATACTTACTTGTGAAAATTCTCTCAAAGGTATCCCAATCAAGGATAGAGTTAGCAGGCAACCCAAAATACCATGATGTTGCAGCTCCTTTAAGGGTATGCGGAAATAGTCTGCAGACTACATCCTCATACTCCCCAGCCCTCAACCCTTCTATTGCCAAGTAAAAACTTTGCAAGTGATCATCTACTAGTATCTTCTCATTTGGGTCGAATTTGGGCGGCATATTTTCAAAGGATTGAGGTAAATCATGTAGCGGAGGCGTTAGATTTAAAGGTGATCTGGCTCTCCAGGCAGGTGGTGGATTTGGTGGGTTGGGTGGTGGATTAGCATTTACTCCTGCCATGAGTCTAGGTGGAGAGTGAGGAGGGGAGAAAATAGGAGTGTGAGCAGGAGAACTGTGAGGGGTATCTGGGCCTTCTTGATTCAAAGGTAGCACAACTTCCTGTAAGGCTGTTTCTACAAGTTCTTCCCAGTCTCCAACCGGCACTGAGTCTTCTACTATAGGACGATCTTTCCTTTTATACTCTCTTCTGGGCAATTCAGGGATGATTGGCAATCCTCCAATCTTCTTTACATATGCCCTGGTGTGTCTTCTCAGGTCATTAACAACTTCGTTGCCAACAGAATATAGATGTTCTCTATTCCTTTCTTCCAGAATTGGATTATGAAGCCCACTGCTTTCAGAACTATTACCGGTGGAATAATCTCGGGAAAATGGGTTTCCTCGGCCAGCCATGCACTGGCGGCCCTCCTTCTAGTTCCAGAACTGTTGAGGACTGGAAATTCACAGGCAACAACAGAAAGGGATTCTCCCCAGTCAACGTTCCCAACTAGCCCGTGACTTTTTGGTACAGGGAATCCGTCTGGTTTGCGGTCCGGCTACCGTAGGTCAAGTAACAAAACAAAGGCTTTATCGGTTGCGGCCCGGTCCACCGTGTATTTTTATTTTTTGACTTAAGTATGATATGCAAGTGCCTAATTAACCATGCAGGGTGATAAAGATGCAAAGAGTAGTCACAATGTGATGCGCAGGTTCTTACCTCTCGTCTTAGAACTCACAAGCATCCAAATCATGCAAGAAAATAAATACTAACTAAACTATCTCTAGAGAGCTGGGTATTCATTCATGAGTAATGCACCCCTGTTCATGTGTTATGGAAAATCACAGATAGTTGTTCTTATAACCAAACATATAAACATGAATAAAAGTATATATGATAAGATAGCTCATCAACAGTTAAAATTTTCATTACTCATAGTGGAAAAGACATCATAAAGGTACTGAAGAACATTCAGACAAGAACATAGGTTCAAGAAATTAGAACACTCTTACAGCTAATGAGGCACAGCTGAAAATGAAATAGTTCACATTCAACATTGCTCATTTAATCACATTGACATATTCCACATAGTACTTCCTCCAACAGGCAAAATTTGCAGTCTCTGGTTGTAAAATGAAATAGTTCCTCTTACAAGCATTAATTTACAAGTTTTTCCAGGGAAAAATCCCCTTCTAAGTTCTACTTTCAAATATTTAAACTACCACCACCGACCGCTTGGGCTGCCCCCCCCAAACGTATGACCTTCTGGTCCTTCAAAACGCTTCATCTTCCTATTTTATTTTTTGTGCGCCTTCATGATCTGATGAGTAACTGACAGATCTTTTTGGGTCTGTGCCTTTGTTTCCATTCATTTTGTCCTTTCCTTCCTTTGTCCTTCTTGCGATCCTGATGGTTTCGGCTCTGCTTTTACCAAATTATCCATCTCCCTTCGCGCCGCGGTAGTTTGACCATTCTCCGGAAACCACCTGCAGTGAAACGATGTGCATCATTGACCGGGATTGCATTCTAAACAAACGTCAGATTAAACCAACTAACAGTTAATCCACAAGAAATGGCCCGGTGCGCCACTGTTTCTTCCACCTACGGGCTCGGGAGAAAACATCAACGCCGGGAGATGGAAAAGTTAAGACCTGAGCTGCGAGCAGGAATAGGAAAAAACCAATCAGAAGTCGGAAGGACTTTGACATCAGAAGCTAAATGACTTTCCCAGCCGCAACGACGGAAAAGGAAAGGTTAAGGATACGCGACCCATAGGCGGGAAAACTCTCCATCGGACATCAGAAGGTTTTACACTTCGGAAGCTTAATCACTTTGGGAGCCGCAACGACGGAAGAAGAAAAAGTTACGGGCAAGTGACTAAAAGACTGATGCGTCAGCTGGTGGAGCGTTTTAGACTTCGGAGGCTTAACTACTTTGAGAGCCGCAACGGTGGAAGAAGAAAGATTAAAGACATGCGCAACCAAAAGACTGATAAACATCGGCAGTCGGAGCGCTTTGTACTTCAGGTGCTTAACTGCTTTAGGAGCCGCAACGGCGGAAGAGGAGAGACTACGACTTCCGATTAAACAAAATGGTGCCCGATCAATAGAAACTATTAAGTGTTCAGACAGCTTTAAAATTCAACAGCGGTCAAAATCCATTTCACCTTCGAAACAGCAGCCCATCAAAGAACAATTAGCAACATTAAACTCAAATCTGCGACCCGCGGCAAACTTCAAACACAAACAACCTCCGGAGACAGGCTGCAAGTAAATCGTTAAAATCATCTAAAATTAAAACATGACTGAAAATTCATAGATAAAACAACTTGAAAAGAACTCTAAATCATGAGGAGGGGACCAAAATTTAAGAAATTTGGGGAAAATAGTTGCAGCCGCAACAGGAAGATATCTCACTATTGAACCCTCGCTAGCTGAAGACACCGTCTCCAACCCCAACTGTCACGGCTGCACGCTGTGTTGCTACTCAAAACTCCAAAATCAATCAACAATAATAATAGATATCTCCTTTAGTCCCCTAACCCTTCTTAAATAGATCCTTATGCAATTTTAGGGTTTGCATGTCACTTTTAGGGTTTATGCTCACTTTTGCATGCATGCAATTCTAATTTCAAGTTGACTTTAATACTGAATAAATAAGGCCTGCATGGTTTGGGATATGAACCCTGATGGCCTTCTTACTACACTGATGGCTTAATAATACTGAATGGATGTACCTTTTTTCTCCTAGTGTTATTAGTCCTCAGTTATTCCCTTTTCTTTAAGACACGCTCGAACCTATGGGAATCAAATAGGCTAGCGGGTATCTCGGGGTGGTTTAGTTAGAAGAGGACATTACAATTCATATGAACACTTTTGCAGATAGAGTACCATATTAAGGATAATGAGGGGTCATCATTCAAGTTGGTGCAATTAGAAGGCCTTTGATATTGATTGTCCCAAGAAAACTATCACCATTGATGATACATAGGATCCATGGGAGAAAATAGGCATGCTGAGAGTGCATAGACCAAATCTAATGGCTGTAGAAACCAGGTAACTCCTTCATATATTACAAATACCTTGAGAAGTCTAAGAGTGGAGTTACAAAGTTGTGGAGTATATAATTAAATGCTTCTTGGAGCCCAAGAATAATAGAACTAACTAAATGCAACCATGCTTCAAAGCCTAACATATATTTAGAGGAACATGAACCATGGGAAAAGCTTAAGAAACGACGATAAGAGTGGGGGTAACTTAATTAGACATTCTCAGAAGAGGACCCATAGCTCAAGAAGAACTTATAGAGATATGTCAACTCACATCAATAGAGGGAAAGGCCTTTTAGGGACAATTCACATGGAGAATTTGTAAGGCCAAACACCCCACCTTTGATGGTCAAGTGAAATCTGGACATGTAGTTGAGGCTTGGCTTCTTCGGATGATTAAGTATTTCCAAGTCCATGACTACTCTAGAAACACGAAGGCAAGGGTGGACATATTTAATTTGAATGGCAGGGAATCTATATGGTGGGGTCACCTTAGGCAAGTCAAGAGCATCAATGAAAGAAAGATTGTTTGGAAGTAATTCAATAAGTACTTCAAGCAAAAGCACCTCTTTAATAAATACTATGATGATAAAATCAAAGAATTCCATCACTTAAAGTTGGGGGAAATGACCATAAATGAATATACAAATAAATTCTTTGAGTTTCTAAGGTATGTTAAGTATATCATAGATGATAATGTAAAAATATAGTGTTTCCTAAGTATACTACCTTGATCACATAAGGAATGGATTGAGTTTGAATAACCTCAAACTCTAGATGAGATCACAAGGAAGGCTAAGTATTGTTATGATCAAAACAAAAACAAGTTAGAATTCTACAAGGCATGTAAGGACAAGAAGAAGGAGATGTTTGAACAAAGGAGGAAGGTATTCAAAGCTCCTCATTTTTAAATCAACAAAACCAACCATCATATGGTGGGGATAAGCTAACAAAATTTATGGGGAATAAGCCAAGGGAGCCCCTTCAATGTTGGGGATGTGGAGAGGACCACTTCCTCAAAAAATGTCCACATCATAATGGAAGTTCCAAACCTGTTCACAACATCTGAGAGGCTGAAATTGTGGGTGAGGTAGCAAGGATTATCCTTAGAATCTTTGTTGCACTAGAGGACTACCAAGCAAACCGTCAACCAGTTGTGGTTGAGACTAAAGGTCAGATTGTTAAGCAAACTATTTATATTTTATTTGACCTTGGATCTACTCATAGTTATGTTGCTCCTAAAATTGTTGGAATTTGTGCTATTGAGAAAATGAAGCTTTATAAATCATGACTGTCCAACTAGCAACTAGAACCAAGAGAAAAGTTAGTGAAGTGGTAGATAAATGTCCACTAGATATGGATGGACTCTTCACATGGGAAAATCGAAATATTTTGACACCTTGTTACTATGATGTTCTCATTGGAATGGATTGGTTGTAAGCATATAAAGTTAAACTTAATTGCTACACTGAGACCTTTGAATGCTTTGATGAAAAAGGAAACCCAATGATAGTAAAGGGCATTCAAAAGATGATTTCTATTAGGAAAATTTCAATCTTGCAGTTGAAGAAGTGCATTATAAAACGTTGTCTATTGTATGCATCCTATGTATTAGATAGAGAATAAAATGATGTTTCAAAGTTGGAGGAGTATCAAATCTTGCAAGGATTCAGTAATGTGTCCCCTGACAAAGTGGCAAGACTTCTTCCAAAGATGAATATAGATTTCCCAATTGATCTTGTGTCAAGAGTTGCACCAGTGTCCAAGACACCTTGTAGAATGAGTACCCTGTAATTTCTAGAGCTGGAAATGCAATTGCAAGAGTTGTTGGAATATAATACATTTGGCCAAGTGTGTCTCCATGGGGAGCACTTGTGCTATTTGTGAAAAAATAATGATGGAACTCTTATGTTGTGCATTGATTACACACAAGTGAATAAAGTTATAGTGAAAAAAATACCCTTTACCTTGAATTGATGATCTCCTTTATCAAATGAGAGGGGAAAAGGTATTTTCAAATATTGATTTGAGGTTTGGTTACCATCAATTCATAATCAAGGAATAAGACATCCACAAAATGACCTTTAAAACAAAGTATGGGTGCTATGAGTTTGTGGTGGTGCCATTTGGTCTCACTAATGCAATAGATACCTTCATGTGTTTCATGAATAGTGTTTTCAACAAATATTTGAACAAGTTTGTGCTTGTTTTTCTAGATAACATCTTATTTATTCCAAGAATGAAGAGGAGCATGAAGAACATTTGAGAATAGCTTTGCCAATTTTAAGAGAGCATAAATTGTATGCAAAGCTAAGCAAATGTGTTTTTTTATAAAAAAACAAATTCATTATTTGGGTCACATTATTTCAAAGGAAAGATTATTGGTAGATTCATAAAATATTGAAGCCATTATGAATTGGCCAGACTGTGAAATATGTGAGATATTTTATGGGTGTTGTTAGGTATTATAGAGAGTCCATCGAAGAATTATCCATGGTTGCACACCCCACTACTTTTTTGCAAAAATAAAGGAATAAAATTTGTGTGGGCACAAGAATGTGAGGAAAGTTTATAGTTGTTGAAGAATATTCTTAGTAGTGCTCCAATTTTGAAAATTGCAAATTTAGAAAATGTTTTGTGGTGTGTATTAATGCATGTAAATAATGAATTGGAGTAATTATGCAAAACAATCATGACATATGTTGTGAGTCGAGAAAGCTAAAAGAACATAAAATAAATTATGTTACCCATGATTTAGAGCTTGTTTCCATAATGCGTGCTTTGAAAATGTAGAGGCACTGTTTGACAAGCATAAAAAATGAGCTTAAAACAAAACCATTGCGTTCTAATTTGTTTATTTGAGCAACCAACATTAAATGCAAGGCAATCTAGATAACTATAAATTTTATGTGAATTTGATTTTGAAATCAAACACATAAAATGGAAAGAAAACAAAGTGGTCAAGGCACTCAACAGAAAAATGTATGTAATGTATGTAGCACCCATTAGTGTTTGCCAAACAAAATTAAGGCAAATGATTCTTGAATCCCTTGCTGTAAATGAACACCATGTGCAAATAAACGATAAATTAACAGTAATAGAATTTGGAAAAGAGGTATGAAGGTTATCATTTTGGGGGATGATGGACTTATTATCTACAAAAATATAATATATATTTTTAAATCTGCAGATTTGAGGATGATTATTATGGATGAAATCCATAAAATGTCATATTCTAGCCACCAAGGATACCAAAAAATAATTGCTACAACAAGGAAACAATAATTTTTGTTGGGAATGAAGAAAGATGTTGCTTCGTAGGTTTCCAAATGTATGAAATGTCAACAAATAAATGTTGAATATCAACAACCAGTGGGTTTATTGTAGCCTTTGTCAATTCCATAATGGAAATGGGAAGTGGTAACGCTGGAGTTTATCATCGAGTTGTCAACTACTTTAAAAAAGCATGATTCCACCATTGTTGTGCTGGATGTATTTTCCAAGGCAACACATTTTATTCCAGTCAAATCTATGCATAAGGCTGATGAGATAGCAAGAGTATTCATGAAGGAAATATTCAAATTGCTTGGTTTTCCCAAATTATATCTAACCGAGATACATAGTTTAAATCTAACTTTTGAAAAAGTCTTTTTGTAGATTTGGGTAGACAAATGAACTTTAAAACTACCTACCATACATAAACAAATGGGCAAACATACAGGGTAAATCAAGTGATTGAATACATGTTTTGCATGTATGTGATGGACAAACCATCCAAGTGGATGGATTATATACACTTGGTAGAGTTTGCATATACCAATGGGCATCAAGCATCATTGGGAATGGGTCCATTTGAAGCTTTGTATGACATAAGGTATAGGACACTAGTGGGTTGGAATTATCTGGTGAACAAGATTTTGCTTGGGCCATAAATTCTTAAGGAAATGGAACAAGAAATTTCAAAGATTAGGCAATAGTTGAAGGCATCCCAGTATAGACAGGAAAGCTCTGCAGATAAGAATAGAGTGGATAGGGAATTCAAAGTAAGGAATCAAGTTTACCTCCAAGTGATGTCAGTGAAGAGTTCATTGAAGCTTGGAAGTTGTGCTAAGTTGTCACTAAGATATTATCGACCATTTGAAGTACTTGAGAAGATAGGGCCAATTGTATATAGAATTGCATTGCCTACTAACACCATAGTTCATAATGTTTTTCATGTGTATTCGCTTAATAGTTATGTACATGATCCTAACCATGTGATCTAGGAAGAACCTGAGGAAGAGTTCCAAACAAAGCCACTATGCATTCTCGATGGGAAAGTAACATTGCTATAGAATTGATCCATTGAACAAGTAAAGGTGCAATGGAAGCACTTTGGTCCCTTTGAGGCTACATGGGAGCTAGAGGATGCCATGAGAAAGGCATATCCATTTTATTTTTTTTTATTTTTTTTTGAGGAAATATTGTGGACAATATTATTCCAAAGGGAAGGAGACTATAATACCCTTAGTTTTAACCATTGGAATGTATTAAATTGGATTATGTAAAATCATGTGAATATGCTTGTATGGATTCCTTTAATTGATGATCTCAAGGCCAAGGCCCAACTAGTGAATGGTTAGGAATTTATAATATAAATACTTATATATGGGCCAGGTGGTTGGGTTCTCATGTTGACTCAAAAGCTATGTAAATATTACATCGAAAAGTCATATAAATGGTCCAAGATGACTATGTAAAGAGCACTAAAGGGGTTATGATTCCACTATTAGAGGGGACGGGAAAAGGGGGCCTATGGGATATTATTAAATCATCTTTTGCAAGGTTTCAGCCTTAGAACTTGTTAATTTGCTACCATGTGCCTTAAATGAGCCAATTACTTCCTTTTGACTTATTAAATCCAATCATTGAATGCATGTGTGAGGTTGGTGGGAAAATTCTTGTCATGTAGTTATGGAAGTAGGGGATGAATATACTTTGATAACAATTGTAAGAGTTCTTCCTTCCATGGTCAAAAGTAATGTCGGTTGTATTTTCACCGTCCTATTATTTTTCTCAAAGTATATCACCCATTCTCCATGTAGATATTTACAATATGTAGAGTTTTCATGTCGTGGTCTCCATTGCCAACAACCTAAATATGAAATTGACCATAAGTTGACTTTATGGAGGGATTATCACATATAATAGAGTAAAGAGCATGGTCGTGAGTCAGCATAGAGGTTGGGAAAGATAGGAACCTTTAACCATTGTGTATTTGCTACTCTAGGATGCTTGAGAAGATGTTACCAGAGGTTCTCCAATAACATACAATAGGATGGACTCTTTCTACAGATACTAGTAAGCATTGTAAGCTTTGGTTTACTAATGAAATTGTGGAGTAGTGAAGGGAAACATCCTCCTTATGTTGTGTGGATAAATAGAAGAGAGTTCCATGGTTGTGATGGTTGAGTGGGATTCTTATAATTGTGCAATGGTGAGCAATCTCACTAAGCATGAGAGCAAATGGGTTTTGGGCTTAGAGAGAGAATCCTATAGGAGTTTCCCTCGACCTGGTGACCTCATAACCTGATTTTTGGGTGGTATACATGGTTGATACCTACAATTGGGTGGAAACTCTCTTGCATAATCAGTTTCTTGGATATTCTTATGTTAAATATAAGTATTATCTTTGCCTATGAATGTAAAATGGTTGTATTTACTTCTTGTGATGGATATGCTTTTTTATGCATGATATGAATGTGGATATGGCTTTAATTCCTCTATATTTTATATGCATGCACATACACATGTATTTCTTAGTTATGTTTCCCATGTATGGTTGAATTTGGGTATGAATTCAAATAATGGTCTAATGGGAAAAAATTGGAAACATGAAATTCGTATCTACCCCTTCATATGGTTGGAATGATGGATTGGGATGCTACAAAAGCACATGCTCGTTACAGGGAGGAACCTCAGTTCACAACCATGCACACAATTGTATACACTCCATTATGACTTGTTAGATCTACAAATCATAGACAAGACCTCCATAGGAAAGAACGAAGGCATATCTTCAATTGTCCAAGAATTGTAAGAAGGAACACCATGAAGAGAGAAAGGTGACGGAGACCAAAACCCAGACGATGCCTCCACCCTTTCAGACTGCTCACACATACTACTCAAAGTTTCCTCTTCTTGTCATCTTCTATCCACATATGCAACCACACTATCCCACCTTTGTAGACAAGCCTTAATTCATAGAGTTTAAAATCTATCATCATGAGAGCATAAATGCAGATTTGAGGATGATTATTATGGATGAAATCCATAAAAGGTCATATTCTAGCCATCAAGGATACCAAAAAATAATTGCTACAACAAGGAAACAATATTTTTTGTTGGGAATGAAGAAAGACATTGCTTATTAGGTTTTCAAATGTATGAAATGCTAGCAAATAAATGTTGAATATCAACACCCAATAGGTTTATTGTAGCCTTTGTCAATTCCATAATGGAAATGGGAAGTGGTAACACTGGAGTTTATCATTGAGTTATCAACTACTTTAAAATAGCATGATTCCACCATTGTTGTGCTGGATAAATTTTCCAAGGCAACACATTTTATTCCAGTCAAATCTATGCATAAGGCTGATGAGATAGCAAGAGTATTCATGAAGGAAATATTCAAATCGCTTGGTTTTCCCAAATTATATCTAATCGAGATACACAATTTAAATGTAACTTTTGGAAAAGTCTTTTTGTAGATTTGGGTATACAATTGAATTTTAGAACTACCTACCATACATGAACAAATGGGCAAACATACAAGGTAAATCAAGTGATTGAAGACATGGTTTGCATGTATGTGATGGACAAACCATCCAAGTGGATGGATTATCTACACTTGGTAGAGTTTGCATATACCAATGGGCATTAAGTATCATTGGGAATGGGTCCATTTGAATCTTTGTATGATAGAAGGTGTAGGACACTAGTGGGTTGGAATGATCCGGTGAACATGCTTATTCTTGGGCCATAAATGCTTAAGGAAATGGAACAAGAAGTTGCAAAGATTAGGCAATAGTTGAAGGCATCCCAATATAGACAGGAAAGCTCTGCAGATAAGAATAGAGTGGATAGGGAATTCAAAGTAAGGAATCATGTTTACCTCCAAGTGATGTCAGTGAAGAGTTCATTGAAGCTTGGAAGTTGTGCTAAGTTGTCACTAAGATATTGTCAACCATTTGAAGTACTTGAGAAGATAGGGCCAATTGCATATAGAATTGCATTGCCAACTAACACCATAGCTCATAATGTTTTTCATGTTTATTTGCGTAATAGTTATGTACATGATCCTAACCATGTGATCTAGGAAGAACCCGAGGGAGAGTTCCAAACAAACACACTATGCATTCTCAATGGGAAAGTAACATTTCTATAGAATTGAGCCATCGAACAAGTAAAGGTGCAGTGGAAGCACTTTGGTCCCGTTGAGGCTACATGGGAACTAGAGGATGCCATGAGAAAGGCATATCCATTTTTGTTTTGATTTTGAGTAAATAATGTGTACAATATTATTCCAAAGGGAAGGAGACTGTAATACCCTTAGTTCTAACCATTGTAATTTATTAAATTGGATTATGAAAATCATGTGAATATGCTAGTATGGATTCCTTTAATTGATGATCTCAATGCCAAGGCCCGACTAGTGAATGGTTAGGAATGTATAATATAAATACTTATATATGGGCCACGTGGTTGGGTTGTCATGTTGATTCAAAAGCTATGTAAATATTGCGTTGGAAAATCATATAAATGGTCCAATATGACTATGTAAAGAGTACTAGAGGGGTTATGATTCCACTAGTAGAGGGGATGGGGAAAGGGGGCCTATGGGATATTATTAAATCATCTTTTGCAAGGTGTCAGCCTTAGAACTTGTTAATTTTCTACAGTGTGCCTTAAATGATCCAATTACTTCCTTTTGACTTATTAAATCCAATCATTGAATGCATGTGTGAGGTTGGTTGGAAAAGTATTGTCATATAGTTATGGGAGTAGGGGATGAATGTACTTTGATAACAATTGTAAGAGTCCTTCCTTCCATGGTCAGAAGTAATGTCGACTATCTTTTCACCATCCTATTATCTTTCTCAAAGTATATCACCCATTCTCCATGTAGATATTTACAATACATAGAGTTTTCATGTCGTGGTCTCCATTGCCAACAACCAAACTATGAAATTGACCATAAGTCGACTTTATGGAGGGATTATCACATATAATAGAGTAAAGAGCATGGTCATAGGTCAACATAAAGGTTGGGAAAGATAGGAACCTTTAACCATTGTGTATTTTCTACTCTAGGATGCTTGAGAAGATGTTACTAGAGGTTCTCCAATAACATACAATAGGCTGAACTCTTTCTGCATATACTAGTAAGCATTGTAAGGTTTGGTTTACTAACAAAATTGTGGAGTAGTGAAGGGAAACACTCTCCTTATGTTTTGTGGATAACTAGAAGAGAGTGCCATGGTTGGGATGGTTGAGTGAGATTCCTATAATTGTGCAATGGTGAGCAATCTCGCTAAGCATGAGAGCAAATGGGTTTTTGGCTTAGAGAGAGAAGCCTATAGGAGTTTCCTTCACCCTAATGAACTCATAACTTGACTTGTGGGTGGTATACGTGGCTGATACCTACAATTGGGTGGAAATTTTCTCTTACACATTCGATTTCTTGGATCTTCTTATGTTAAATATAAGTATTATCTTTGACTATGAATGTAAAATGATTGTAATTACTTCTTGTGATGGCTATGCTTATTTATGCATGATATGCACGTGGATATGGCTTTAATTCCTCTATATTTTGTATTCATGCACATGCACATGTATTTCTTAGTTATGTTGCCCATGTATGGCTGAAATTGGATATGAATTCGAATGATGGTCCAATGGGAAAAATTTGGAAACATGAAATTCGTATCTACCCTCTCATATGATTGGAATGAAGGATGGGGATGCTACAAAAGCACATGCCACTTACAGGGAGGAACCTCAATTCACAACCATGCACACAATTGTATACAATCCAATATGACTTGTTAGATCTACTAATTATAGACAAGACCCCCATAGGAAAGAACAAAGGCATATCTTCAATTGTCCAAGAATTGTAAGAAGGAACACCACGAAGAGAGAAAGAAGCCCGAGACCAAAACCCAAACCATGCCTCTGCCCCTTGAGATTGATCGCACATGCTAATCAAAGTTTCATTTTCTTGTCATTTTCTATCCACGTATGGAACCACACTATCCCGCCTTTGTAGACTAGCCTTAATTCATAGAATTTAAAATCTATCATCATGTGAGCATAAATGCAAAGATATGAGGGGCAGTGGGTATGAGGGAAAATATAAACTCCTCTGTGTGATCATTTGATGTTAAGAAGACCTAGAAATAACACCTCTCCACGAGTGCGCAAGTCTTATTCCCAGGCATTACTCCAAAGTGGTGGAGTGCGAGACCTTAATCTTGATGTTATAATGCATAAAAATAAGGAAACCGTTACCTAATAGGGGGGTCACGATTTTTAACTAGGACCCCCTTGTCCAAATACAACTACTAAATTCACCTTTTCATTAGCAATGTGATTATGGTTTTGTCTCACATGATAGAACTTCATGAGATCATCAATCCCCTCTGAATTCTAATGAATTGTGTGCATGGTTCTTTGAGACATAGTGTCACGCCCTTGGTGAAGAGGAATCCTCGAACTCTCCTCATACCCACTCAGAATCCCGCTTATTTATGGATGAGAGGTTGATGGTAGATGGCTTTCAAGGAAGTACTTAATTAAAGAGGAAACCCACACTTGATGCGATGATGAAAAGGTGCCTTCGAGCACAAGTCACCAGAATGCACTGATGGGGCACACTCGATTGAGTAGGCATGGGACCATTGGGCTTGACCATTGGTAAGAATAACACTTGGTTAGCATGACCATAGTGGGTATATAACCTTACCTAGGCAAGGAAATATGCACCCACACTGAGGAAGGATGTGCCCGACATTAAGCTTGTGTTAGGAAAGTCGAGCACCCGAAGACAAGTTAACTTAGACAAGAAGCACGCTGGGGAGGAAGCTCACAAGACCACTCCTTAGGTAGAGGCAAATGAGTTGGAAAGTCAACCATGATTTGGGAGGGGAGTTGTGCGAGTTAAGGTGCTTGCCACGTTAAATAAATAGACTAAGTGATGAGGCCAAAAAAACAAAAGGGGCGATGAAGCATAAGATCTTGAGTTTGGAGTCAAGATGAGAATTGCAAACCAATGATAAGGGGTGTAATTCAGTGCAATAGAGCACACTTGGGCTAGAAGCTTAGATGGAAAGGTAAACAAGAGTCGAAGGAGGCATACATGCGATTGTAATAGGGGAAAGAGTTGCAACCTTTGATTTGTTTTTTTGGTTGTAACCTTGTAAACGAAGCAACAACTATTGGGCACGCACTTAGGAGAGTTTGTCGATTTGGGGGCCCCCTCCTCTTGTTGTAATCAAGTTCAGGTGTGTAATATACTTTGGGAACACCCCTTTAAGGTGTTGTTGTCGTGTAGATGTATTGCCTTTGTTTCTTATGCAATTATGGTTATATATGCATCTGTCTAAGTAAGGTAATTAAGACATACACATTTATATATTGAATCGGGGAGGTGTAGTTTAGCAGGCTTCGTACTAGGTTAATCATACCCTTAGAAGTGAAGTTTGGGAATTGCCACACGACCATAAGAGGAGGTGAATATCATAGGTTTTAGGTTGGACTTTTAGGCCCATGACAGTTGGTATTAAAGTAAGTATATGAGGACTACTTGATGCTCTTCACCTCTTTCTCGAGAGAAAAGTTGTAATCAAAGATGAGACTAAAGTTGGAATTTAGGGTGCTCTTCATCATAGATACGTGAGAGGGAAAGTTGGATGAACATGTTGGTGTAGTAGGTAGATAAACAACCCATCCATGGCTTCAATCATAGTCTTCGTGCAAGTTTATAGCTAGATTTATATATCAGACAAATGGCAGACAATGTGTAAGTGTGTTATACCCAAATCCTGTCACCACCATGTGATAAGACCTTTGACTTACATGTTTTCCCTTAATCCCAGCACTTAGAGTGCAAACCCCATGTTGTTTGTCATTTCTACATGAAAATACTCAGCACCGCGCTTTCCCTATGAACAATGAGCGGTACCTTGCTTGCACTGCCTGCTTCCTGTTTACGATAAGCGGTGCCAACGCCTGTGGCCTTTGGTCCATAAGTGTTTCTCATCTAAACCGCTCTGTTATAAGCGAACAAAAGCGGTACCCTGGGTAAAATGGGAAAAAGAGAAGTTTGTTGAGGCTTCTAGATCATGAGCCTCATGTCCTCCCTTATCCCTATCATTGTGGGTTAGTTGAGCTAGAGATCCCCCGTCATAGGAACTTAGAGGTGTCACATGCCCCAATTTTGTAAAATAATATTATCTTATTTTAATTTTATTCCAAGACATTATGTTAAATTTAATGCTAATTTGAAACTGATGATTCAGCAGAGTCAAAGATGTGGAATGTAATTCTGAATATTTTAATTTTAAATAAATAAAAGTGGAGACAATAGCTTAGGAGAGTTGTTAAAAAGAGTGTTACTGGTCAAGTTGGTGGAGGGAACTAGGTGGAGAGCAAAAATATAAGTGGCAGCATCCTCAAACACTTCCTATGTTGCAGTTGACAACCTCCCTACATTTGGGGTCATGATCCCCCAAGAAAGTGGGATCAGAGCAAGTGGCTCAACTAATGACAACTAACCCAAAAAAGACCTAGGCAATCTTAATAAAAGCACCCAATGTAGAGAGCTGAAGTTGCTCATTCCAGGAGAAGAATCATTTAGGTGAATGCACTTCAAGGAATTCATCGGGAAGGGAAATTTTGAGGAAGATGTTGAGGGGTAAACTGCAGGAAGGTGATCTAGTAGAGCTTTGCAGCTGAAATGTCTTACTGCAGTATGCAGAGTTGGTATTGAGTCTCAGGGCTAGTACTTTGTTGTTTGCTCCACCTAGTTCCAGCCAAGGAGACCAGAATAGGCTCGGGGGTCCTGAGAATTCGTTGTTTGAGCGCTCTCCAGGAGTTGGTAGGGAGGAACGGCCTCCCATTGCTGTTGTCATCTAGATTTTAAGACAAGTTCCATTATCTTTTAAATTTTTGTGTTATATTTTATATCTGTGTGTAAAAAAAATAATGAATGATTATATGTTATGATGTAAATTGTTAAGTTGAAATCTCTTAGTTGTTTCAAGGCTAAATCTGTACTTTGATGAAAGATAAATCCTACCTGTGTTTTTCCCCATCTGGAGTAATCCAGATCATACTCTAGCACAAGTAGTGTGTTTAAATAAATGAAGTATGATAGGAATATGAATGAATATAATACTTATGTTTTCAGAGTATTGAAATGTTTCCTTTCAGAAGATAGTTGTTTTCTAGAAAGTTTATTAATTTGTTTTGAAGAGATGTTGTCAAAACTAGACTGTGTATTTAGAATATCATAAAAGAACAAGAATCTTATTATTTACTGACAGTAGTATGTTTAAGTATATAATTCACTTTCTACACAGTATCTACTTCTATAAACTGTACATTTATACTGAAAGAGAAGAACTAGTATTACTAGATGAATGTTTATGTTTATCATCTATGTTAAGAAAAGATATAAAAAAAATACAAATAGTTATCTCTTTTATTTTAGCACTAACTAATTTACCTTCAACCAATTGAACTCGAAATAAGAACTTGATAAATACTTCTGTATACTTTTCTTAGTATTAATAACTAGAGGACAGTAGTAACCTATGCTTAAGTTATTCGTTATTAAGAAACTGTCCTTATACACTTACAGACAGTATAGATGTAAAGAGTATTAACAAACAGGAAAGTTCTTATTTTCTTTCAGCAATATTACAAAGATAATTTTATTAAATAAATACAATTACTATAGACTGCTCTCAGTCTTATTTAATATATATAAATACCAACATAAATTTAAGAGGATACATTGTTAATAGATAATAATATTATTAATATAGATAGTATTATTATTAAGAATAAACAATGATGTTTATAAAATTAATAATTCTTAAAACAAACTGAAGGAAACTGTAGGACAGTAATCGAAATAACAAAGTAACACTTCTGAAATTAATACTCTATAAAAGATACATAGGATAAACCCTATCTCATTTTCTGAGCGTAATTAATTTGTATTTTTATATACTGTAGTAACCTAGGTTAAATATAAGTTAGTTCTTTTAAAAACTATTTAAAGAACCAACTAAAAATATTATGCACAGAAATGAAACACATTACTAATCAACTTATACAAAAAGTGTTTATAAAGAAACTGTGCCCTTTCTTTTACTAACAGCATACATCTATAGAAATAAATGTCAGGGTTAAAACCCTTAAAACTATTACATTTACAAATATCAAAATATTAAAAACCAACTTTACATAAATTATGTAATCATTAATAACCAGATTAATATAATTACTCACAGTCCAGGACAACTGGAAAAACTATATAATTATTATAACAAGAATAATTTATATCAACACTAGGGTTTTTACAAGTCAAACCCTAATCTATATTTCCAATCAAACAAGTAAGAATTAAGTTACGGCTCAGCCTTAGGTTTTTATTTATAAACTCTTACAGAGTATGCAAAAAGAGTATAAACTTCATTACATTCAAGAAGGGTAAAACCCTAACTTTTTACACAGGGTTGTTATAGCTGATTTCACCACTCTAGGTGAATCACACTTTGTATGGCCTTCCCCTGTCCCGCTGCAGACTCCTTAGACCCCATGGACCATTTTTTGTCCTTTGATGTTTCCTTGACCATCCCTAAAAACATGTGAAAAATGATACAAGTGGCTTTTAAACCTATAAGCGCGTATATACGCGGGTTTGACCACTAAAACCGCGTACATCAGGATGTGTACAAAATCCAAATCCTTTTGGAGTTTTCCTTGACATGAATCCGACTCATTTGACTCCTAGCCTTCCATATGCCTTGAGATCGCTCAGATTCGACCTTTCATTACCTCTTTGAAAAGCTATATAAGGAACCCCTTGGTACATTGAAGGCATAAGAGAGAATTGAGAGCAAAGAAACTATAGTCCATTGTTGCCGGAACTTATGCTTGAGTCTGCATCCCTTTGTCCCTTGGAGCACTTTTGTGTTCTTCCCAAGCTTTCCTTTTGCTTGTGAGCTTGCTATCTAGTGATGGAGGATTGAAGTGGTGGAGGCCCAAGTGGGGGATTCAGTTTCTCCGGTTCGTAGATGTGCCGACAGAGGTTGTATCTTGTAATCTCTGATTTATATTAATAGAAATATCTGTTCCTGTCCAATAATGTGTGTTTGAATGAATATTTTATCCATTGGATTATGTCAAATGCTTATACATTATTGATTATATATGCTAGAATAGATCTAACACCATGATATATAGAATGCTTGTATTGTTTACTTGTTGTTGAGGAAGTAATCTATCAATTCAAGCTGAAGTTGGAAAGCTCAACAGGGGATCTACTTCAACCGTCTGGAATAAGGTACGAGGTCTGATCCTTTAGTGTTATACATTTAATTTCTATTGCGTATTGGAAAGGATTGATTTCTGGAGTCAAGTTGCTGTTGTGGTAGCCCAAGCCATAGGAATTTCTCTCCGTAACAGAATTGGCGACTCCGCTGGGGAGTTCCTAGTAGTTGTCCTTTAGGGGTTGTTTTGTCGGCATTCAATGAATTTGAATTGCTCTTTCTCTCTTGTTTATGTGTCGAGTCTGGGGGCTTCTATGCCTAGTAGAGTCTGATTGGTGTGAAGTTTGTCTCAGCCTGTCTGTTTGCCTTGATCTTATGCACCTTTCTTCTTGTACGCGAGTTTTTAACTCACAGTCGCGTATACACGCGGGTTTCTCTTCGATTTCCGCATATGCACGCGGGTTTACTGCAAACAGTTGCATATGCCCTTGTTTTTGCCTTTTTCTGGAAGTTAAATGGTTGCTGGGGGAATTTTGATATTTGCTGAGTCTCCTTTGGCAGAGTCTGTTTATACCTCTGTTTTTTACCAGAAACGTTTTTTTTAGGCTAAATTTTTTTTTCTTTTTAAAAGAAGGTTCTTGTCATGGCATTTTCGATTTTTTGTTTGAGATTAGTGCATTAGAGTTCTTTTACCCAAGTGCTTTGCTTGAGTGTTGTTTATGTATGATTGCAGAGTCTAGGGGTTGTAGAATCATCCTTTTGCTTTTTGCATCTCATTTTATTTCAAAAAATCCAAAAACATTTGCTTATCATCATGCATTGCATTTTGCATTTTGCATTGTACTTGCACTAGATTTGCTTTGGAGTATTAGTTAGGACTTCATATAGGAAAGCTTGCATTCATCATTTGAAGAAAAATTGTGCATTTCACGTAGTAGCATACTCTATTTTCATGGACACAATGCATTTGCATTGATTGTTAGGTGTGCATTTTACTTCATGTTGCGTCATAACACCATTAGTTGCACAACCATATCCCGTTTTTTAGTAATAAAGCCAATCAAAATCAACGCTAAATTAAAATGAACTACACTCTTTTCTTTTATTGGGTGCACCAACAAGCTTAGGTTTTAGGATCTTGGAATAGTTCATTGTAAGTCAATTCTCCAAGATCACTAAACAATAACATGTATGTGTCTGTCCAGGTGAGTGTGTGAAATCCTTGGTATAACCAGTGTTTCTCAGGATCCTCCTCTCAAAAGGGAGTTAAGCATGAGGCAGTGTGAGCAGTTATTGATTGGGCTGACCCCTAGTCATAACTGAGTAGCACCAGAGATATTTCCAGGATCGTATTCGTATCTGGGGGCTCTTTCGAGAGTTTCAGGCTTTGCTACCCTGCCCATACGGTCAATCCCACCTACAACTGTCCACCTGAGCATTGATTATATTGAGGTGACCTTAGTGGCCTTACCTAGGATATCGAGGGGGTATTTTGCAGGGGTTATTCTGCGGGTGTCTCGGCCAAGTTGGGGTCGGATAGCACAGTCGCTTTACGCGTTGAAGCTGAGGGCCACAATAATTGGTTACGTACCTTCGCTTGTTGTGTATGGGAGTCTCAAGCCTCTCCTAGGCAAGACATACCTGCTTCATTCGGGAGCTCACCTATCCAACCCTTGTTTGCTTGCATTTGGCTTTAGATTTTATTAGTGATTGCTCTATGCACGATAGTTGGCCTAGGGTTTACATAAATAGAGAGTCTTTTCTATTTTTTGAGTCATTGTGGATTCGAGTGCAGCTCCTCGCCGTTCTCGTCGTTTAGCAGTACTTTTTCCTTCTACTTCTCCTCCTCCTTTGGGAGAGATACCTAGACAGTCCAGGCGGACTATGTCGCACATTGATTCACACACCATGGGAGACCATTTAGAAGGTATTCCTGAACCACCTTCTCCCATTCGTGTAGACGATGGGGAGTTTACTCCTACTTACGATCCTTCACCCGACTTGGCTGAGTTAGGTCCTGTGATTTCTAAGATAGGAACCATGCATGATAGACCTACTCACTCTAGGGTTGATTCCCCATTGACGCGTTACTGGTATGGAATGCCGGAGGACGCCGAGACTCATTTTGAACCCACCAGCACTAGCTAAGGTAGTTATGGTATGACTGGTTTTCCTACACATGATTTGGCATTTCATGTCAAATCTGACTTCGAGCCTAACATTATACCTGGGGGCACTCTCATTCCTTACCATGTGGAGAGGTTTGGGAGCACTCGTCACATTGCACCTTCCGTCCCAGTGATGGAAGTTACATCACATATTCCTCCTAGGTCTAGGGTTAGTGATCCTATTAGGATACCAGATCCGAGACAAGTGACGATAGGGAATAGTACATACTTGATTACTCAGATCCCTTCGTCCTCTGTCCCTAGTTCTTCAAATGTACACCCTCCACCTTATTCATGTGGTCCTTTGAGTTGGCACATGGCTACGAATCAGGTCCGTACTACGGTTACTAGACCAATTGTGTCTCAATTTTACATACTGCCTGTTGCTTCAAGAGGTTATGTTCATGCTTCTAGAGGTCACGTTACTACTTCCGGGGCATATATCCCTACTTCCAGTATGTATATTCCTACTTACAGAGTGTATCTTCCTACCTACGGAGTGTCTCATGGGGCATCGCATGCGATGACCTATGGACCATATTATGGGATGCAGTATGGACAGGGTTCTTCACCTTATGGGGTCGGGTATCAACAACCTACTTACTCTCCTAATTACAGCTTTGTAGCTCCTACTAGTCAAGGTCCACCTCACTATGGTGCTTCCATGCCACCCTATGCGGGTTATATGGGAGGAGGGTACTATGGCCAAGGCCATGGTGGTAATCAAACCTATATGAATAAGGGAGCGGTCCATCGACCTCATCATCCTAGGCTCCCTTTCTTCGCGACGCTCAATCTTCCTGACTTGTCGAGATTGACGAATGATCCTATGGCTCACGACCAGGCTTGGCCAGCTGTCCCTACTAAGCTTCCTTCGGACATACCTAAGTTTGAGGTAAAACTGGGAGAGGATCCGAGCGAACACGTTACTACATTTCACCTATGGTGCTCTTCAAATTCCTTACATCAGGACTCAATCCGTTTGAGACTATTTCAACGCACCCTTACAGGGCCTGCCGCGAAATCGTATATAGAGTTACCTAGGGGAGCTTTCGCTTTGTTTGATGACCTTGCGATGACTTTTCTTAATCACTTCCAGCTACCAGTGTGTTATGACATTGGTATTGAACTCTTGTCGACATTTCGACAAGATAAAGCCACACATATCTCTGATCATATTCAAAAGTGGCATAGACGGAAGAGGTTAATTAAAGCCTTTATACCACTGGAGTTCCTCCTCGAGTGGTTCCTCAAGTCATTATTACCGTATATAGCAAAGGATGTTTCTACATCCGAAATGCAAAATGAGGAACAAGCGATTTTTAGGGCGCAGAAACTGGACTTGATCTATGCTCAGTCTGGTTTGTTGTATGAGATTATTCCCAATGCTCCATGTTCCAATTTCGACCCCAAAGTCAAACCTGGACCACATGCCGATGGCATTGTGGGTTGTGCAAGTGCAAAACCTGCGGATTTGGTTGCAAAACAAGTTAGCCAGTTGTCAATCAACCAATCTGCTTCAGGACAAGCTATGGATTCATCTCAACCCGCCCAAACGATGAATGTACTTTCTGTGCAGTCGTCGGACCAGAAGGGTAACTAGCAGCCCGGACGAAATAGAAAAAAGGGTAAAATTAATCGTAAGGGTGGGAATAAGAACAAGAATTCTAGTAATAATGACAAGAACGGTCGGAATGTTGGGGGGGACAAGCAAGCTAAACGTAAGGTTAAGTTCCCTTGCAAGTTATGTAAGGACGATCACCTCACTTACTTGTGCCCTCGTATTGAGGAAGCTTCGAGATTCTTGGCACAGGGCCTAGTTGTGCTAACTAACCCTTTACCACATAATCAAAATATGAACTCGAAGTCTCATGACCAGTCTGGTGATGATCATGATCCGCCAGAGACCAGTGGTTGTGGGTGCATTAACATGGTTTGTGCTGCAAAAGTTGTGACGCATGCAAAAGATTATAGTTCGTCACAACCCATCCTAGGAAAAGAGCCTAATCCACCAGGGTCCCCTTTGCGTATTGAGAAACCTATGGATAAACCTGAGACTGCACCTCACATTCCTAAGGGAGTCCTTAAGCGTTCAGGGCATAATCCAAATGCCCGAGCCGCCCAGAACTATTCAGTTGTCGAGGATTTGGGCCACACTCCTTGTGCGATGTCTGCATTGGAAGTGCTTTAGAGTTGTCCTTCACAAAGGAAGGCGTTGCTTTCTGCCCTTGGTGTGAACAATGATGATTCTTCCTCCACGATTAAATTTGAAACCGCAGGACTTCAGCCTCGCTTTCCCTACTATGTGTCTCTTTTGATTCACGTAGAGTGTCTTAATATGATCATCAAGTGCACTGTGATTGACGAGGGCGCTGTTGCTTCTGTGATGTCTTTGTCCTACTTGAAGGGTCTGGGTTCCCCTGAGCTGTCTAAATCAACGACCATGTTAACTATGTTCGATGGGAGATCTTTTAGGCCGCACGGTATCCTTCCTTCCCTTAAAATCCATTTGGGAGGGAAGACCGTTGCGATAGAGGTCGAGGTGGTTGATGTGCCCCTTGACTACAATCTCTTGCTGGGTAGGAATTGGATGTACAGCATGCAAGTCGTTGCTTCTTCCTTGTTCTGTGTTGTATGCTTTCCACATAACGAGAAGATTGTAACGATTGATCAAATGACATTCAAGAATCCATCTGTTACCGCATCTTCGGGAGCTTCGATCCCGATCGTTGACATTCTCAGCTGGCAACTAGGAGAGTGGGTGTAGGCATGTATCCATCCCTCATGGGGAGCTTTAGTTGTCTTGCACCGATCCTCATGATAGGATCTAGTTTCAATGAGGCTTCGACATCTACGAGATCGATGTCTTTTCGCACAAGTCATATGGAAGATCCTTGGATTCTTCCTGCACTAAGTACTTCGAGTGAGCCCATCGTGACAGACATGTCGTTGCCTACAACTATGATAGCTTATCAAGCTAATCTCAAGTGTGTTGCAGAGCCTAGTCCTTCCTCTTCGCTGACGGAGGAGGAGGACCCTTATGTGCTGCTGGCATGGGTAGTATCGTCTTCTCACACACACGACTGCCTTGATACGGTTTTTGCTTCAGATGAAGCGATTATCAAGGCCATGTCGAGAGTTGAGCCACCATGGGAGGAACTCCATCATAGATTGTACTTTCTTCCAGAGCTTGACCGCTTGGAGCGTGAGAATTTTAGGGCGGCTCTTAGTCAGAGAGTTGGTAGTCCTATGGTTCCATTGAGTTCTCCTGGTCCAATGGTTGATGGAAACATGGCAAACATATCTTCAACGATTCCTATCAACATCTCTTGCAATCCTAGCACGATAGAGAATGTCTATATTGGGGCGGAATGTTCCCATGCTGAGATTCTTGAATACACCGAGCTATTTAAGGAATTCCATGATATTTTTTCTTGGTCTTACAACGAGATGCCAGGTATTGACCCTCGAATTGTCAAGCACGAAATTAAGAATTACACCAACGCTAAGCCTGTTCGACAGCATTTACGTGCGGTGAATCCTAGGAAAGCACCCGCGATTAAGGCAGAGATAGAGAAGTTGTTGAAAGCCGGTTTCATCTATCTCGTTCCCTTGACAAAGTGGGTTTCAAACCTTGTTCCGGTGGATCAGAAGCAGGGAGTGATCCACATATGTAGTGATTTTCGCGATTTCAATTGTGCATGTCCTAAGGACAACTTCCCCACACCATTTATTGATCAGATTTTGGATGAGTGTGCGGGTAGCGAGGTGTTCTCCTTCATGGACGGCTTTTTCGGATATAATCAGATACAGATTAAACCTGAGGACCAACATAAGACTGCATTTATTTGTCCTTGGGGAACGTTTGCATATCGAAAAATGCCTTTCGGCCTTAATATAGTGCCATTATCGAGCTTCTACGGGATGCCATTTCACGTGGCATTCTCTCTCTTGAGGTACGTCTTGATTCAGAGTTAGTAGTGTCACAACTCAATGGTTTGTACCATGTTAGAGATCTGACGTTATTGAGAAGATTCTTGCGTGTGAGATTGTTAAAACGATAATTTGACAATATAACATATATACACAATCCAAGAAAGAATAATCAAGTTGCTGACTCATATGCTAACTTAGTGTTAGATTGGCATTTGTTTCATTCATAATAAACTAATCACAAACACAATTTTTACTCATGTAAATAAATAAACCAATCACCATAAAAAAATGTATATACATCCAAAAATGTGATAATACATAGTGTCATAATACAAAATTGGGGATTTCAAGCCACCAACATATAATACACAGTAGTACAAAATGTATACACTCTCAGGTGTCTAATCCTGTGCAGGAGGAGGAGGGTTGTGATCATGGAAGGTCACTACGGCTCTAGCTAGCCGTCGAAATAATCGCACCCATGCGCGTGGTACACCCACCACCTGCCGCTGCATAGCCTCAGGCAAGTCCTCGACTTGCGCCATGGGAAATCTATGAGTCAGTCTCACAAAATTGGTATGAATGCTCTAGAGCATTCGCTCCGCATCCACACCCATGATGTCATCTCCTCTTCCCCTCCGTCTATGACGAGGGAAGCCTTTTGGCCGTCGTCGTCCCACATCTGCACGCAAATGGTAGATGTCACTATGTATTGTCACGTAAAAAATGTCTTTTTGATTCCAAATAATCAAGAAAACACAAAAAAAAAAATAACTCAAGAAACATTAAAAAGAGAGGGTCGAGATTCGTTACCTATATCGCCATATGACGATCCTGGTGGTAGCGGCATGTCCGGGTCTCCCCAGAAATCTATCCCTACGTAGGGGTAGTCATCGATGGCAACTATCTGTCGTCGCCACCACGGAAAGAAGTCAACTGGATATGGGTTGGCCACCCTACCACCCCCCAGTCTACGCATAGCATCTACCCAATGCCGTTGGGCCGAATCTCGAACCCCGTGGAAAGGAACATCCACTCTAGGGCTCAATCCTGGAACACGCTCAAAGAAAAACATCCTCAAAATACTGTTGAACCTGAAGTTCTGCACTCTACCTGCCTTACACTCACTGAGCTGGTGTTTCATGTTGCTCAGTAGTGTAGTGCTCCAGTCGTAAATCGTGGGTCTCATGCACTCCACTGCATAGAACATCAGAGGCCACGAGGCCTGTTGGAGTGATGCCAAGCCTGCTATCCTTCCCAATGTCAAAAAGTATGACCTTTAGGCCCAGCACTTGTATAGCATTGGTAGGGACCTGACTCCCCACCTTCTCTGTGCCTGGATAGCAGTACACTACAATGTACTCGTCGATAGTTAGGCCACCTCCTGGCCCACCATGGGAACGAAGGTTCACCACTTCCCCTCGTCTAGAAAGCCCAATAATGAAGTATATGTCCTCCACCTCTATGGTGAGGGACATCCCATCGATCTGGAAGGACTCTGAGTTTGGATCCTAGTAATCCACCAGCATCTGTAATAGTCTTGGTTTGGCCCTCAAACCACCAAGACACCAAAACTTGTAGAGTCCACATGCACATAGATCTTGTTGAGCCATTAGATCAGCCCTTGTTGCTTCCTCTACTTCACCATGTTCATGCTCCCTCCACTCTAGGACCATCCTGCACAAGAAATTGCAAGTTTTCCCATTAGATTATTGAAAAAACCTTATGCGCGACCTCATACGCGATTGTTTTCAAAACAGCCACGTATGTACGCGGTTTTGAGGGTATTTTCCGTGTATATCCAGCCCTATACGTGAAAAAAACCTCGATTTTCACATGGGCTGCAACGCTCATTTTAGGTTGGCCTAGAAACCTTATTTGACCATGGAATTTCATAAAAATTGCATCAAAATGAAAGAGAAGAGCATGGGTAAATACCTGGAAGAAACAGTAGTGGATTCCGCGGGCTGGATCTCCTGGAATTCGCTGTTGAAATTCAGAGCTCAAATGGGTAAAAGTTTCAAATGTTTTATAATATTTTGAATTGTTTACTATTTATAGAAAATTTTCAAATATTTGAAAATTTTTACCCCCTTTCCTATAGTTTCGACATTTTCTAACCATTTTGGACCATTTTTGACATAATTCATGTTGTAGAGGACCTTTTTCAGTGTCATTTCAGCCGTTGGATTGACCCATTCGTGTTGATATTAGGTATCATGTCTAAACTGGCATATAGGTTAGGTTTCATCATCGTTTGCATTTTGCATGACCTTATGACCATATCACCATGACCTTAGGTACAAACCCACTCTGTTATGTCACGAAACCTTCTTGTTGTTTTAGAAGTGGCGTGATATGAGTGGTAGAGCTTCACCTTACATGGGTACCCTAGTTAGCGCCTTATTTTCATTTGGTGCCCATGCTGACGTTTTCTCTTTTAGGGCGTGGGAGTCTGTTGTATAGTATTTCCATGACATTTCACAAGAGCCTCATACTCCTCTTGATCTTATGCTGGCCTATTTCCCTCATGACTCCCTCATGTCAAGTTGTGAATGCATTATCATGAGCTTTGCCTATCTTATTGAGCTTTATGTCGGCTCTCCTAACATTGTGTCTCAGCCATATAGCCCGAGCTTATCTCATGTCTAGCCATGCAGAGCCATTTTTTATATCCTTCGCAACTGGTTTCCCTTTTTACCGGGAGGGGATTTTCCCTCGAGTGTCGATATCCTACACATGTATCCTTGAATTGAGCATAGGTATGTTCCACTGCTTGGAACTAGTTTGTTTACCCTTATGACACTCGTCACATCCTATTCTGTAACTATAAAGCCATTTTATTCTTTTTCAAGCTTTTTAAGTAATTGAAAAAGTCCAAAAAAAAATCAAAAAACCAAAAAGCCGGACAAGGAAAGATGTTATCTATGGTAGCTGTCGAGTCATGTCGCCTTCGAACAGAGCACTGTATATCACATCCATTGGTTGGGTTATAGTTTGACTTTAAGAGCTGTACTCGTTTATCTAAGTTTATCTCCACTGACTAGTTAAGCTTCCAATCCCTATGGAACCTCTGTCGATGCCTCTTGTGTCGTAGAGATGTCCCAGTTTGTATATCGAGTCTATGTTGCCTTTATTTAGTCACCATACGCCGTTATGCTCTTGTTCGAAGGAAGTTGAAACCTGAGTCGACCATTCCTCAGTTATCTTGACTTTGCATGTCGGCCATTCCCGATACAGTTACTGGTTCGTGCACCTTATGATCGAGTCCTTCCACATTATACAGCTTTGTTGAGTACCTCGTGTTGGATGATGGGGGATGCCTTAATTCCCTCCTTCCAGCGGATTTCATCCCATTGACTTCATATCATTTATTATGGGATTGGAATCTAGAGTCATTTTGAGTGCCTTGAGACTTGCAGTCATCAGTGGCAGGTTCTCTCGCCATCGACAGTCTTTGGGAATACATCAATGTCCCCTAATCGATGGATCCTCTCAAGTGTTCGACCTCAACACATTTATTCACACTTGTTAGTTTGCACTCTAGTACCTTGATTCCCATTTTCATCATCGGTGGGTGATCTCGCGTCTGTTAACGGTATACATTAATGACCGGTAATCAGATGATGGACTACTATGTTCGACCTTGACACCTCTATTCGCATAGTAAGACATGTACTCGTAGCAGTTTGTGTAGAAGACTTTCCAGATTGGTGGCATCTCTTATATGCTACCTCCTTGATCGTGCCAGTGTTCATGAGATTTCAGCTCTCGTGACTTGATTCCAGTATATGTCAGATATTTCCAGCCACTATGGAGATCTTGATCTGTTATATATCTTCATCCATTATGGAGATTATGGTCCTTTGTATATCTTCATCATAGAGATTCTGAGCTATGTATATTGTACATGGCGATGACCACTTATGTGATATCTTGTATCATGCATATGCATGGCCATTGTACTCTTATGTATCCGGGATTGCTATATGTATTTGCAGTTATGTGCAGAGTTGTATTATTGTACTATGGTGATTGGGTGGCTGGTCTTCCATTTGGGATCTTTCATCACTCCACTTCTGGGATGGACTTATAATGTATTTTGGCCATCATATGACCCCTCTAACCTCACACATTAGGGGGCATTTGTTATAGCTGATTTCACCACTCTAGGTGAATCACACTTTGTATGGCCTTCCCCTGTCCCGCTGCAGATTCCTTAGACCCCATGGACCATTTTTTGTCCTTTGATGTTTCCTTGACCATCCCTAAAAACATGTGAAAAATGATACACACGACTTTTAATCCTATAAGCGCGTATATACACGGGTTTGACCACTAAAACCGCGTACATCGGGATGTGTACAAAATCCAAATCCTTTTGGAGTTTTCCTTGACATGGATCTGACTCATTTGACTCCTGGCCTTCCATATGCCTTGAGATCGCTCGGATTTGAACTTTCATTACCTCTTTGAAAAGCTATATAAGGAACCCCTTGGTACATTGAAGGCATAAGAGAGAATTAAAAGCAAAGAAACTATAATCCATTGTTGCCAGAACTTATGCTTGAGTCTGCATCCCTTTGTCCCTTGGAGCACTTTTGTGTTCTTCCCAAGCTTGCCTTTTGCTTGTGAGCTTGCTATCTAGTGATGGAGGATTGAAGTGGTGGAGGCCCAAGTGGGGGATTCAATTTCTCTGGTTCGCAGACGTGTCGACAGAGGTTGTATCTTGTAATCTTTGATTTATATTAATAGAAATATCTTTTCCTGTCCAATAATGTGTGTTTGAATGAATATTTTATCCATTGGATTATGTCAAATGCTTATACATTATTGATTATATATGCTAGAATAGATCTGACACCATGATATATGCAATGCTTGTATTGTTTATTTGTTGTTGAGGAATTAATCTAACAATTCAAGCTGAAGTTGGAAAGCTCAACAGGGGATCTACTTCAACCATCCAGAATAAGATACGAGGTCTAATCCTTTAGTGTTAGACATTTAATTTCTATTGCATATTGGAAAGGATTGATTTCTGGAGTCAAGCTGTCTGTTGTGGTACCCCAAGCCATAGGAATTTCTCTCCGTAACAAGGGTGTAATTTAAAACATTGTTAAACCAAACAAGTCTACTGACAGCACTGTCATTACAAATTTTTACAAACTTTAACTCGGCCGTGTTTGTGCCAGAAATTGTTTCTAAGGCCAGAGAAACAAGCCAACACAATCTCAAATAAAACTTGATAAAACAAAGTAAGTTTTAGGTTTTCTGGAATGTTTTAATGGTTGTAAACTTTTGGGGAAAGACAGGGAATACACTCATGAGCAAAGTAATAACTAAATCATAAACAAAAGAAGACAAAGATGCATAATACATTCAACAAGATCCAACAGAACACAGTATTGAAGTTCAGTCATAAAAGACAAGCATCACCAGCATATAAACATAAACCAGTAATGAGTATATCAATTAAGCAACTAGACAAGCTGAACAATAAAGCCAACACAGAAATTGAAGGGTAAAAGTGTCATATATCTCATAGTTTCATCATCAAATGCATACAAGAGTTTTGATACTTAACTCATGAACAAGTCTGAACTCATGAACAAGTCTACAGACCTCCTGAAGCTATCCTAAAAATCGAACCCTCTCAATGACTTTCTAACCTCTCTAAATACTGTTTTTTACAAAATCAGTTAGGGATCTAACCCTAACTGCCTCAACTAATTCGATGGGATAAAGTGAAATTTACAATATTACAAAAGATGCTATTTTCTAAATATAGTAAACAACTAACTAACATGTTCCTCAAAAGGAGATAACAAAAAACTAAAACAATAACTAACTCATAGGTCCTTAGCTGCCTTAGCTAGCAGAGCAATGCCATCTAATGCTTGAGCTTTCTTCTTAGCTCGCCTTTGCTCCTGCTCCATGTCAGTTATCTTCTTGGTGAGCTCCTCATTTCTCTGCTGCAAGTCTTTGACTGTCTTCTCCAACTCTGTACAATGCAAGTCAGTGGTTCCTTTTCTCTTTAGAACCTCTTTAGATACTGCTGTCAGCTCCTGACAATGGTCATTTACATCCTGAAGATATTTTCTAAGGCTTCTGTTAGCTATCATTAGCCCCTCATTGATCTCCTGCATATAGTTCATCTGCTGTTTGTACTGCTTAACAATTTTCTGCAAGTTTTCTTTATCTGAATCAACTGACCTTCCTGTCATGATGTCTTGTTCATAACTGGGCACCTCAGGTATGTCAAACCTCTTAAAAATGTCTGCATACTTATTTAACAAGTCTGTGGAACCAGCAGGAATATTAGGGTCTTTTAGAATACCTGCTTGCCTAAGTATAAGTTCATCTTCATCTTCCCATTCTTGATCTTCAACAGGAGGTACTTCAGCTTTTTCTTTCTGTTGTTGCTTTAAAAGTTCATTTCTTATTTCAAGAAATATGGCAAACAATTCAAACTCAGGCTGCCCTAACTCCTTTACTGACTGTGATGATCCTTTTACTTTTGCAGGATGAGAAGAGGAAGCTTTGGCAACTATTTTTTCCTGTATTTTAATGTTCATTGTGTTAAATTCTGGTTCTTCTCCTGAGGAAATATATTTCAAGACAGTCACTTGCTTAGAATTCAGTTTAGGATTGAGCAGCTTCTTCATATTCCATCTTAGCTTATTTGTTGTCCTGGTTTTAGGACTGCAATATGGGGCTATCACTTCAAACTTTTTCTTCTTCTTCCTATTAGGTTTGACTGTTTTAATTTCTGAAGTGGAGAATTCTCTGCATGCTTCAGCCTTATCTTCAGTTTTATCAATAGGCTGATCTTCTTCTAGTAAGTATCCCTCATCATCTGAGAGAATGGTGAGTGGACCTCTTTGCTTGATCTGCAACTCATCTTCATGAAAAACAACCTCCTCTGGAACAACAGCTTTAGCTTCTTTGGAAAATTCTGCTGGTGTCAACTGCTGCCTAGGCTGCAATTCCTCTTCTGAAAATAATGAATATTTGCCTGTAATACTAGCTGAAAACACTTTGGGTTTACTATCAACCTCCACATGCTCTGCTGCCTTCTCCTCAACTTTGACATCTTCCTTGTCTTCAAGTTTAGCTTTCTGACCTAACTTTCTCATCAGTACCTTCCCTTTATCTGTTTGTTTTTTAGGCTGCTGATCTTCCTGTTTGATTTTAAAGCCAGACCAAAAGATGAAAAAATCCCAGGTCTTTCCTTCATGCTGCAAAACAGTGCTAATAATCAACTTAATTAGCCCATGATGAAAGATGGACTGAGAGGAATGGTCCATATGCCCTTTGACCCTGTTAGACATTTTCTGCAAGCTTTTGAATAAGAAAAATGGAAGGCTCATCTTGGACACCCCCACCATATTTTGCAGAAATCTGAAGTGATACTTAAATACATAAGCATACCTGCCCTCACAAGTAATATAACTCTGCAAAATTCTGATTGGTTCTACCCATTCCTTTCTGAAATTTTGAATAAGGATACCTTTACTCCAGTCTGGGGTGACATTTGGTAATAGATATCTCTGAGGATCAAAGGTAAAGGGTAGTTTCTTAAACCATAGTTCACCTTCATTCTTAATCCTTGTAGCTTCTGCAATCAAATCTACTGTTAGTCTGAACTTCAAAGTATCAAACACCACTAAGTCATCCTTGTAACCTTGTGCAAACCTACAGGAAACTTCAGCATTGTAACCATCTATTTTCTTGAAAAAGTCTAGCCATCCAGCCTGTTGAAAAAGTTCAACACACCCAGGCATTTTTTCAATCCAACCTATATCAGTAGGTTCAGCTCTGTTCACCTTACCACTCTTACCACTCTTACCCATTTTTTCTTCAAAAACTGGAAACTGTATGACTTAGGGTTCAGTAGATGATCTAGTAACTGATTTTCTGCCTCTCAAGCCTCTTAAGTTTCAATGAGTAACTCCCTACATCTTCCTTGACTGATCCATTTATTTTTAAAAGAAAAATAAATCTCCCCACCAGGTGGAATGATTTAGGTCACCGAGGATTCAAAGTTCTTCATTAAGACTGTGAGTGAAATTTAACCATCAATGAGACTGTCATGAAAAAACAACTGACCACTGACCATCTCCAGAATGCATAATAAACCATAGTGTCTGAATGCTTTAGGTCATAGGCTGCTCAAACTCCTCATTGCATTGTTAAGGAAACTAGGTATCATGCACATTATTCATTGAAATATGAGACTCTCCTCGAACTGTAAAAAGGGAACCCTGTGTTGAAAAGACAAGGATGACAACCTCATACTCTGTTCATTTTCTGTTTCAATCTTGACTTCAAAACCAAATTGATCAGCCTTTTATCATGCACTAAAAACTATTTCTTCAGGCTATCTAGGTCTTCATACTGTCTCAAATCTCCAGTTCCTTCATCACATGTGGCACCAGTAGCAGTCTTAATTTTGAACATTGTAACATGCACAGTTTTTATCTCACTGAACCTTCAAACTTTGACAGGCTCATATTCACATGAAAAACTGATATTTTTCAATATTGGCTCACCCACACTTCTAATCTTCCTTTCTCCTCAACAGGGATGTTGATAAGAGCATATATTAATGTTTGGTTTAAAAACTTTTGCTAAAACGTGCTTCAGCAGAAAAACCCCAAATTAACAGACATTTCTGGGTGACCGCAGAATACCTCTTTAATGTTCCACTATAGTTGCTTTAAACCAGACTTCGAGCTGTTTAATGGCTGAACAGGTGTCTTCCTATGCTTGATTTGATTACAGGTGTCATAATAAAGAAGCCCTAATCTCCGGGTGACCTCCAAAAACCTGAACCGAGCTCTGAAACATCATTTCCGAGCTTTTGGCCTAAAACACCGGTGCACTATAAGTTTTCAGCTTAAAAATAGAGATAGGAATTAACTGTATTCTCATCAAAGTCGGTTTAAACGGCCATCTGTTACGCTGAACTGCATTCAGAGTAATGATGACCACAATTTTCCTTATAATCTGAAACCACCTCTTCTTATGACAATTCCTGAGTCCACACGTAGCAAACACATCACAGCATGTGATTAGTTACTCACCCTTTGAAATCACACCAAAATTTTGCTAAAAAACCGAAAAAATTGTCAGTCGTGATATTCTTGTAGCGCGCCTTTGTTAATTTCGGGCTCCAGCGCTACAAGAATAACTTGTAACACTATTTTGACGCTGTTTTACAATTTTTTGCTCGTTTGAATGCAGTTTAAAATCTGCTTGAATGATGAGTAGGATTATAATGTGACTTGTGAGTTCACTATGCAACATGATGACCTTTAAACACCTTTCAGTAATCTAAGGGATCTAAAAATAAAATGAAAAATATAAAGGCAAAAGCTCAAAATTTGTCTTGAAAACTAAAAATCTCCTAATAGAAGCAAAAAACCAAACTAAAGCAAAGGGGTAACTTGAAGAAAATGCAAATCAAACACAAAATTTAAGGAAACAAGTTACTGACTTAACATCTGGCTCCAGCTGCGGGATGAAGTCCTCCCTGTGAGGCTTCAAGAACCTGTAGACCAGTGCCTTCTGTCTGCTACCCTACTTACTTATCTGCAAAACTTCCATTGGGCTATGGAGTCTTTATTATGATTTACTCACCGATATGTACAATCAACAGTGAAAATCTCCTTATAGACTATAAAAATGCTTGAGGAATCGCCCATTAACAGGGCTGGACAACTCCTCGCCTTCCAATGACTACAAGATAAAGGTATTATTTTCCAAAACTTTTGACACCAAGAAAGGGCCAAACCAAAGATTGTCAAACTTACCATGCTTGCCCTTTTGCTCTTTTCTTGCATCCCACCTTAGAACCATATCAGCAACTGAGAAAGTATTTTCCTTACTGTTTCTGTCAAATCTGATTTTGATCTTGGCTCTATACAACTGTGCTTTTTCCTCTACCTTTTCCCTGTTTTGTTGCAATTCTATCATTTCAAAAATTCTTCTCTGCATATCATCTGGTTCCTCCTGAGAATTCTGGAGAAACTTCATCACTAGTATCCCTAATTGGACAGGGAAAACTGCTTCTGTACCATAAACTAGCTGAAATGGAGAAGTCCCAATTGCTTGCTTCACTGTAATCCTATCTTCCCATAATGCATACTTCAGCATTGAATCCCATGACCTTTTGTTATTCTTAAGCAGCTTCTTAATACTCTGAATGATGTTCTTATTAGAAGATTCAGCCAAGCCATTACCCTGGGGGTAATAAGGAGTTGAGTGCTTCAGCAAAATACCGTTCTTTTCACAAAATGCTATCATTGCCTTAGACTTGAAGGCCTTAGCATTATCTGTCACTAACTTCTGAGGACAGCCAAACCTGCTTGGGATATTTTCTTCAATGAAATCCATGATTACCTTGTCTGTGGCATTCCTTGTAGGAATGGCTTCCACCCATTTAGTGAAAAAATCTGTTGCTGTCAGAATCCAGTGATGATGTCCTGAAGATGCGGGATTAATTTCTCCAATAAAATCCAGACCCCATTGCTGGAAAGGTGCATTGACTGCAATGGGTTTCAAAGGCAAAGGCAACAATTTCTGTTTTCTAGCAAACTTCTGACAAGGGACACAGGCCTTTACCTGCTGATAAACATCTGCAAATAAGGTGGGCCAATAGTATCCAACTCTTAAAATTCTGTATGCTGTTGTCTTCCAGTATTTGTGCCCCCCACAAGCACCCTCATGAGATTCAGAAATTACTCCTCCTATCTCAGATTGATCCAGACACCTGAGCAAGACACCCCCAGGGTCCTTCCAAAACAACTGCTCTTCTACTAGACAATACTTGGTAGCTTTAAGCTTTAAAGATCTAGCAGCCTTCCTATCAAAATGTTTAGGGCATTGCAAAAACAATAGAAAATATACTATGTCTGCATACCAGGTAGATGTTGAGTAAAAATCCATGATCTTCTCTTTTTTTAGTGCTGCTTGATCTTCTTCTTGAGCTATTTCTTCAGCCATAATATGCAATCCCAGTGCCTGAAAATTTGATTCAGCCAGCAGCTTGGCTAAACCCTGTCCCTTGACAAGCTTAGTAGGTCTAATCTCCACATCATACTCCATAATCTTTGCAATCCATTTGCCTCTCTTCTCTTCACTATCAGGTTGTGTTAAGACATCTTTCACAGTAGCATTTGGAACAAATGAAATGACTTTTGAATGCAAGACATAAATTCTGAAAAATTTCAAAGCCTTTACTAGAGCATAAGCATGTTTCTCCAATATACTGTACTTCAGCTCAGAATCTCTGAGAGTTTTACTGAAAAAGGCAATAGGTTGTTCCAATCCTTCTTTATTCTTCTGGAGTAAGACAGCTGCAATTGTGTCTTCTGATGCAAATGAGAAAGTAAGTAATTCTTTAGTAAAATCAGGACTTACCAATACAGGTGCTTCAGTAAGAGCTACTTTGATTTTCTCAAATGCAGCCTTTGCCTCAGAAGTCCATCTGACTTCTTGATCCTTCTTGAGCATGGCTGTGATCTGTTTAATGGTTTCAGCAAAGTTGGGAATAAACCAACGCAGAAAACTGATTTTGCCAATGAATGATTGAACATCCTTTTTACTCCTAGCTAAATTGATCTTCAGTATAGCTTTCACTCTTTCAGGATCTATTCTGATGCCATCAGCAGACACCAAGTGGCCAAGTAGTTTGCCTTCTTGCACAGCAAAATGTGACTTCTTTGGATTTAGAGAAAGGCCAAATTTTCTGCATTTTAGGAAGGTCTGCCTCAAATGCTTCAAATGCTCATCATCTGACTGCAAGAAAACAGTAATATCATCCAAATAAATAACCACAAACTTATCTTTTTCTCCCACAAAGGCAATATCCATTGCTCTCTGAAAGGTAGCTCCAACATTCATCAAGCCAAAGGGCATCTTATCATACATGAATGTCCCCCAGGGAGTTGTAAAGGTTGTCTTCTCCTTATCATCAGGGTGCATTGAAATCTGATTGTATCCTGAGAAACCATCCACCATAGAGATCCTTTGAGCCCCAACCACCTGCTGCAATACCTGTTCAATCTTAGGAAGAGGATAGTTGTCTTTTAATGAAGATCTGTTCAGATTTCTGAAGTCAACACATAACCTTACTTCTCCATTCTTTTTTCTGACAGGAACCAAATTAGCAACCCAGGAAGAATACCTGAGAGGTACTATTATCTTAGCATCCAACAACTTTTTTACTTCTTTTTCAATCACAGGAAACAAAGCTGGGTTAATTCTCCTTAATTTCTGTCGGAAAGGTTTGACATTTGGTTTTAAGGGGACTTTGTGTTGTATAATTCCTGTATCATATGTTCTTAGTTCCTCATAAGACCATGCAAAAACATCTACATGCTCTTTTAACAGCTTGATATACCTGCTTCTTTGTTCAGCTGTAAGTGATTTGGAAATTTTGACCATTCTAGGATTTTTAGCTGAACCAATGTTGCAGTCCACCACATTCTCCTCTGAAGACTGAACAACAGGCTTTGAGGGTGTATCATCCTTTGTAAATATCCTTTCTAGAGGTACTAAACCTTTTGGGATAAAGTTACTCTTCAATTCAATGATCTTATGACCTGCTATCTCATCTTCAGCAAACTCCCCCTCCTGTCCTTCTTCTTCATCCTCATCCTGATCAATTAGGGAATTTGAGAACTCATATGTAAGTTCAATGAACCTTTTAATCTTAGTATCATCTTCAAAAACTCTCCACTATTTTACATTATCAGGTACATAAGGTCTGTACCTTATTTCAATTGGATACCTCAACTGAGTAGTTTTAGGAATTCTGAAGTGTGTGGCAGCTAAAGCCAATGAATCTGCAGTCTGATTGTAATCCCTGGGAATATAGGTAATATTAAAAGCTACAAAATATTTTTCAAGCATGTCCCATACCTCATTCCGGTAAAGCTTCAACAAACCCTGCTTCACTTGATAGTTGTTCTTCACCTGCTGAACAACTAGTTCGGAGTCGCCAAATGCAGTAATCTGTTGAATGCCCAAATCTTTAGCAGCTTTTAATCCCAGTAGCAAAGCCTCATACTCAGCAGTATTGTTTGTAGTAACAAATTCCAACTTGTACATGAGCCTCACTATTTCACCTCCAAGAGATTTGAGAAGAACTCCAGCTCCAGCACCCTCTTTGCAAGAGGAACCATCAAAATATAGTTTCCACAGTTCATCTTCTTCATTTCTGCTGTGTTTTACTGGCTGTTCTTTTTCCACTTGTAACAAACCAGCAGAATTATCCTCATCACTGAAATGTAGCATGCACGTACCAAGATCTTTATCAACAGAGTACAGTGGGTGATTGGTGGGGTTTTTATCATCTGTCACTATGTAAGCAAACTGCAACTCTCTGTATAGCCTTCTATTTTCTCCACCAAACATAGGAATGGTGGCATATGAAAGGTCCATTTGTAAGGTTCCCCCAACCTTTTTATCCCATGACCTAGATAGAAGTAAACCAAACTTCGGTGTTATATCAGCTACCACAACATCCATTATCACACTTTTCATGGGCAACTGAGCTAGGCTGACAACCATGTCCTTTATTACTCCAAGGCACTTCATTGCTCGGGAATCAAAGGCATATAGGTCATGGTAAGGTTTAGTGATACTCAGACCCAAAGCTTCCATAACAGCCTTTGGCATCAAATTGTGGGATGCTCCTGAATCTAAAAGGCAATTGTGAATCATTTGCTCATGAACTGTCAAGGTGACCTAGAAAGGAGGTGAAGCACCAGCCTCATTTTCAATTTTTTCAGCTAGGGCTAATCCAATAAAGATTCTAGGGTTTTCTTCCTGCAGATTAACTGTGTCTGAAACAGGCTGATTACTTGCTGAATTCATCACTTTCAAGACTGTTTGTTTATATGAAGGATTCTTTATTAACTCAGTTAAAGGTACATGAATCTTTAACTTCCCTAATTCATTCTCCAAACTGAAATTCTGAACAGATTTGTTTACCTCTTCCACCTCTGGAGTCTTCTATGATTTTTCTGCAACTTGTCTTTTTTCGGGCACAGGATCAGCTGTTTGTTTAGCAGGAACAGTGGTAGCAGGAACAACAGCTTTCTTCTTTGGGGCTTGCACCACCTGCTTTGGGCCTGATCTGAGATTTATAGTCTTCTTGGGTCCATTCTGATGAACAGCAGCAGTTACAGTATTCTTTTCCAAATCCAAGTCATCCTCAGCTTCAAACATGTCAGCATCGTAATATTCTGCATTCATAAATTCTTCCTCAATAACAAAACCTCTAGAGAATCCTTCTCCAAAATGATTCATATCTTGATCAGTCTCAGTCTCTTCAAAGAGCAACTGTTCATCAACTTCTTCTTCATCAACTACATTGTTCTGAAGAGGTGGGGGCACTCTTTGGTCTTCATTTTCTCTCCTTTCTCGCTGGATATCATTGTTCCTGCGCTCTCTTGGTATGAATCTAGGAGCAAATTTCCTTCTGAACTGATTTTGGTTATTTGGATTTCGTTCAGCTTCTAGAGCAAGTTTGCTAGAATTCATTTCAAGCTCTAATTTATTCAATGTTGCAGTAAGAATCTTCACCAGCTTAGTCATTTCATCAATCTTGGCTTCAGCAGAATGAGGAGCAGAACTTCCTAAAGTTGCTTCCTTCTTTCCTTTTTTATCATATAGCTGCTGGGATGTTTCTTTCTTAAGTCTGTTAGCAGCCAATAAATTGGACTCTACCTCCAATGCTGCATCTTGCATGTTCAGCAAGGTGATAGGTCTCCTTTCTCTTAATAATAAAGAAAATTCATGGTTAAAGGCATTGGCATAGGTAAGTTTAGCTGATGTTTCAGTAGGCTTAATTTCTGCTGGAATCCTACTATACATTTTGTTAAACCTTTTGGAAAAATCTGCAATAGTCTCCTCTTTTTTTCTTCTGAGAGCTCCAAACTCAGTTATATAGTAGGTGTGATTCTTTGTGTCTCCCCATTCCCTCATGAAGAGATCCCGGAGTTCTTCAATTATAGTGATTGAGTTGGCATGCAACTCTCTGAACCATTTCCTCACATCCCCATCAAGGCTCTGAACGAATACCCTCATCCATACATCTTTGACCTCAATGTTTTGATTGTCAGCATAGCTTAGGAAAGCCTCCCAATGTTCTTCAGCAGTGGTTTCCCCCTGTCCATTGAACCTAGGCATATACTTCTGGTAATCACCTCCAAGCAATGCATGTAAAGGCTGAGGTAAGACTAATGGTGCATACTTGGCTGCAACCATCCTGTCCATCATGTCTATAGGAGGGTTTTGGGCTGCCATCTTTGGACTGACTGGTTTTGAAGGAGAAGCTTGACTAGAAATTGATTGCAAAGAACTTTTACCTAATTTCAATTGAAAAATAGGTATTTTACCAGGAGAGGCAGCTTTGGCTTTTCTAAAGGATTGAGGATTTGTAAAGATTTGAAAAGAGCTATCAGGTATAATAGGCTTAACCCAAGATGATGTTTCAGCTGAATGTAATGAAGCACCCAACTGGTCAGGGTCACAGAGGGCTAGTAAAGATTGAGACCTTTTGAGTTTTCTTGTTGTTTTCAATATTTGTTCAGGGTCTGAAACCCCTGAATGTAATGGTGAAGTAGGTTTGTTCCTAGTTCCCACTCCTCTAATAGCCTTCAAAAGTGCTGGTTTAAGTCCACCTCTTAAAACCAGTAAAATAGATGAGTATCCCAGGGAAGATATGTCTTCAACTTCGTCCCGGGCAATGGCGCCAAAGATGTTTGTGCCAAAAATTGTTTCTAAGGCCAGAGAAACAAGCCAACACAATCTCAAATAAAACTTGATAAAACAAAGTAAGTTTTAGGTTTTCTAGAATGTTTTAATCGTTGTAAACTTTTGGGGAAAGACAAGGAATACACTCATGAGAAAAGTAATAACTAAATCATAAACAAAAGAAGACAAAGATGCATAATACATTCAACAAGATCCAACAGAACACAGTATTGAAGTTCATCCATAAAAGACAAGCATCACCAGCATATAAACATAAACCAGTAATGAGTATATCAATTAAGCAACTAGACAAGTTGAACAATGAATCCAACACAGAAACTGAAGGGTAAAAGTGTCATATATCTCATAGTTTCATCATCAAATGCATACAAGAGTTTTGATACTTAACTCATGAACAAGTCTGAACTCATGAACAAGTCTGCAGACCTCCTGAAGCTATCCCAAAAATCGAACCCTCTCAATGACTTTCTAACCTCTCTAAATACTGTTTTTTACAAAATCAGTTAGGGATCTAACCCTAACTGCCTCAACTAATTCGATGGGATAAAGTGAAATTTACAATATTACAAAAGATGTTATTTTCTAAATATAGTAAACAACTAACTAACATGTTCCTCAAAAAGAGATAACAAAAAACTAAAACAATAGCTAACTCATAGATCCTTAGCTGCCTTAGCTAGCAGAGCAATGCCATCTAATGCTTGAGCTTTCTTCTTAGCTCACCTTTGCTCCTACTCCATGTCAGTTATCTTCTTGGTGAGCTCCTCATTTCTCTGCTGCAAGTCTTTGACTGTCTTCTCCAACTCTGTACAATGCAAGTCAGTGGTTCCTTTTCTCTTTAGAACCTCTTTAGATACTACTGTCAGCTCCTGACAATGGTCATTTACATCTTGAAGATCTTTTCTAAGGCTTCTGTTATCCATCATTAGCCCCTCATTGATCTCCTGCATATAGTTCATCTGCTGTTTGTACTGCTTAACAATTTTCTGCAAGTTTTCTTTATCTGAATCAACTGACCTTCCTGTCATGATGTCTTGTTCATAACTGGGCATCTCAGGTATGTCAAACCTCTTAAAAATGTCTGCATCCTTATTTAACAAGTCTGTGGAACCAGCAGAAATATTAGGGTCTTTTAGAATACCTGCTTGCCTAAGTATAAGTTCATCTTCATCTTCCCATTCTTGATCTTCAACAGGAGGTACTTAAGCTTTTTCTTTCTGATGTTGCTTTAAAAGTTCATTTCTTATTTCAAGAAATATGGCAAACAATTCAGACTTAGGCTGCCCTAACTCCTTTACTGACTGTGATGATCCTTTTACTTTTGCAGGATGAGAAGAGGAAGCTTTGGCAACTGTTTTTTCCTTGCTTTTAATGTTCATTGTGTCAAACTCTGGTTCTTCTCCTAAGGAAATATCTTTCAAGACAGTCACTTGCTTAGAATTCAGTTTAGGATTGAGCAGCTTCTTCATATTCCATCTTAGCTTATTTGTTGGCCTGGTTTTAGGCCTGCAATATGGGGCTATCACTTCATACTTTTTCTTCTTCTTCCTATTAGGTTTGACTGTTTTAATTTCTGAAGTGGAGAATTCTCTGCATGCTTGAGCCTTATCTTCAGTTTTATCAACAGGCTGATCTTCTTCTAGTAAGTATCCCTCATCATCTGAGAGAATGGTGAGTGGACTTCTTTGCTTGATCTACAACTCATCTTCATGAAAAACAACCTCCTCTGCAACAGCAGCTTTAGCTTCTTTGGAAAATTCTGCTGGTGTCAACTGCTGCCTAGGCTGCAATTCCTCTTATGAAAACAATGAATATTTGCCTGTAATACTAGGTGAAAACACTTTGGGTTTACTGTCAACCTCCACATGCTCTGCTGCCTTCTCCTCAACTTTGACATCTTCCTTGTCTTCAAGTTTAGCTTTCTGACCTAACTTTCTCATCAGTACCTTCCCTTTATCTGCTTGTTTTTTAGGCTGCTGATCTTCCTGTTTGATTTTAAAGCCAGACCAAAAGATGAAAAAATCCCAGGTCTTTCCTTCATGCTACAAAACAGTGCTAATAATCAACTTAATTATCCCATGATGAAAGATGGACCGAGAGGAATGGTCCATATGCCCTTTGACCCTTTTAGACATTTTATGCAAGCTTTTGAATAAGAAAAATGGAAGGCTCATCTTGGACACCCCCACCATATGTTGCAGAAATCTGAAGTGATACTTAAATACATAAGCATACCTGCCCTCGCAAGTAATATAACTCTGCAAAATTCTGATTGGTTCTACCCATTCCTTTCTGAAATTTTGAATAAGGATACCTTTACTCCAGTCTGGGGTGACATTTGGTAATAGATATCTCTGAGGATCAAAGGTAAAGGGTAGTTTCTTAAACCATAGTTCACCTTCATTCTTAATCTCTGTAGCTTCTGCAATCAAATCTACCGTTAGTCTGAACTTCAAAGTATCAAACACCACTAAGTCATCCTTGTAACCTTGTGCAAACCTACAGCAAACTTCAGCATTGTAACCATCTATTTTCTTGAAAAATTCTAGCCATCCAGCTTGTTGAAAAAGTTCAACACACCCAGGGACTTTTTCAATCCAACCCATATCAGTAGGTTCAACTCTGTTCACCTTACCACTCTTACCACTCTTACCCATTTTTTCTTCAAAAATTGGAAACTGTATGACTTAGGGTTCAGTAGATGATCTAGTAACTGATTTTCTGCCTCTCGAGCCTCTTAAGTTTCAATGAGTAACTCCCTACATCTTCCTTGACTGATCCATTTGTTTTTAAAAGCAAAATAAATCTCCCCACCAGGTGGAATGATTTAGGTCACCGAGGATTCAAAGTTCTTCATTAAGCCTGTGAGTGAAATTTAACCATCAATGAGACTGTCATGAAAAAACAACTGACCACTGACCATCTCCAGAATGCATAATAAACCACAGTGTCTGAAAGCTTTAGGTCATAGGCTGCTCAAACTCCTCATTGCATTGTTAAGGAAACTATGTATCATGCACATTATTCATTCAAATATGAGACTCTCCTCGAATTGTAAAAAGGGAACCCTGTGTTGAAAAGACAAGGATGACAACCTCATACTCTGTTCATTTTCTGTTTCAATCTTGACTTCAAAACCAAACTGATCAGCCTTTTATCATGAACTAAAAACTATGTCTTCAGGCTATCTAGGTCTTCATACTGTCTCAAATGTCCAGTTCCTTCATCACATGTGGCACTAGTAGCAGTCTTAATTTTGAACATTGTAACATGCACAGTTTTTATCTCACTGAACCTTCAAACTTTGACAGGCTCATATTCACATGAAAAACTGATATTTTTCAATATTGGCTCACCCACACTTCTAATCTTCCTTTCTCCTCAACAGGGATGTTGATAAGAGCATATATTAATGTTTGGTTTAAAATTTTTTGCTAAAACGTGCTTCAGCAGAAAAACCCCAAATTAACAGACATTTATGGATGACCGCGGAATACCTCTTTAATGTTCCACTATAGTTGCTTTAAACCAGACTTCGAGCTGTTTCATGGCTGAACAGGTGTCTTCCTATGCTTGATTTGATTACAGGTGTCAGAATAAAGAAGCCCTAATCTTCGAGTGACCTCCAAAAACCTCAACTGAGCTCTGAAACATCATTTCCGAGCTTTTGGCCTAAAACACCGGTGCACTATAAGTTTTCAGCTTCAAAATAGAGATAGGGATTAATTGTCTTCTCATCAAAGTCAATTTAAACGGCCATCTGTTACGCTGAACTGCATTCGGAGTAATGATGACCACGATTTTCCTTATAATCTAAAACCACTTGTTCTTATGACAATTCCTGAGTCCACACGTAGCAAACACCTCACAGCATGTGATTAGTTACTCATCGTTTGAAATCACGCCAAAATTTTGCTAAAAACCCAGAAAAATTGTCAGTCGCGATATTCTTGTAGCGCGTCTTTGTTAATTTTGGGCTGCAGCGCTACAAGAATAACTTGTAACACTATTTTGACGTTGTTTTACAATTTTTTGCTCGTTTGAATGCAGTTTAAAAGCTGCTTGAATGATGAGTAGGCTTATAATGTGACTTATGAGTTCACTATGCAACATGATGACCTTTAAACACCTTTCAGTAATCTAAGGGATCAAAAAATAAAATGAAAAATATAAAGGCAAAAGCTCAAAATTTGTCTTGAAAACTAAAAATCTCCTAATAGAAGCAAAAAACCAAACTAAAGCAAAGGGGCAACTTGAAGAAAATGCAAATGAAACACAAAATTTAAGGAAACAAGTTACTGACTTAACAGGCCGTAAAGCCAAAACTTGACTAATTATAGTACTCAGATAAACCAAGTCTACCCTAGCAAGGGTTTGATTCTAAGTAATATAACAACAACCTGTCGAAACATTAATACAGTAACATAACTCGTGGCGAGATGAGGGAGGGTTTTCCAAAACCCTAGACGATTCCAACGACCACCCTAACACTAGTAGAGGGAAAATCCATCATTTGGACAACGGGGCTTACCCATAACCGAACCACGAGCCACGGCTTTTGTAGAGGACTGTCTATTCATCTTGGAGAAGCTTTACAGCTGCGAGTACCTGTAAGCAAGTAACAAACCACTGTTGGTAAATTATACCAATTTAAATCACGGTAACAGCAAATTGATTTTGACAATGAAGTAATTGAACTTAAAATATTATTTACCTAACAGAAGAGAACGACAAGCAGCCTCAATGAAGCACTGTCACCTACAGGCCTTGCCTTCTTAAAACTTAACAGCATGCAAGGGTATCTCTCACACAACGGCGAGCCACGAGAACAGTAACCAAATACTGAAGCACATTGAAAGCTACGAAGACAACGAAAGAAGATTGCACAGTCGGTGAGCCAAGGGTATCGAACATCTCCACTATGTGCAGAATGAGAACCTAACTATGGACAATGGCTTTCAAAATCACACACTAGCAACATTTGCAGCAAGGCTCAAGGCAACCAGAGTGAGAAAGAACGACGACCGCCATGGAAAGAACAAGCCGAGCAGCCTCTAGGGCTAGCGCAGACTGTGGAGAAACAATGATAATGGTTATGTCACAAACAATGTTTTATATCCCTGACACTTGGTCAGGACACGACCACGTGGTCTCCATTAATCAAACGCACAATGGGTAAAAAACTATGGTGCCTGTGTAGAACAATCCAATTATTAAATCATTGGATTGAGATTTTAAAACTAAAGTATAATCCCAATAATTTGCCATGACGTCGTTAATAATTTGCACCATATCATTTAATAGTGTAAGGATGAAATATCAACATTATTGGGTACGTTGGTCCATCGTGGTGACACTTAAACCTTTATGGAAACCCGATAATCATTCTTGCATAAAACTCATTTCCACTATAAACCATATGTTATTACAATATCACAATTACGATTTGAATGGTGGCATAAATTCTTGTTAAACAATGTTGTTATTATAGTTTAGAAATCAATTAATGCATGTTTATTGATATATATAGAGATCAAGGTTTTCTTTACTATAGATAAGAGATCTAGGTTATATTGGGAGAGTTTTTCTAACCAATAAATAACTATAGTTTTCTTTATAATAAAACTATAGTTTATACTTTATAAATCTCTTGCACACAAGAAAATCTTAATGTATAAACTATAAAGTAAAACAGCACACAAGAAAATCTTTATTCTTGTTACAAAAATGAACTGTAAGTTATTAAATTAGAGTTTAGTGAAACTAATTACTTCACTGTTTCTTTTTATGCAAACCATTAGCTGTTAGTAGACCGCAGGTATTAGCATTTATTATTATCTCAAAATTTTAATTTTTTGTGAAAATTTGGGGTTTTGACATGTGGTATCAAAGCTCAAGGTTCAAACACTAGACCTTGATGAAGCCCAACTAGCTTTCATAAAATAGTAAAATAATTTTTTATGCTAACGTATTTTATTTTTAAATGTTATTCAACAGAAAACTGTCTTTTCTGAAGTTTAACAGGCAGGTATGGAAAGGCTGGAAGAGTATGCACAGGAGGAGTCTCTCGCTACGGAAACAGGAAATTTTCCTAAAGATCCTATACCAGAGGATTTAACTACAAATTCCTTAGAGTTGTTACAGACTGTAAAAGATTTAAAAACTAAAATGGAGTCTGTAAAGCAAGAGAATGAAAGGATTCTGAGGGCTCAAGAAGAGATGAATCATATCCTAATGGAAAAGTTTCAAACTGAGGGTAGGGGTAGAAGGTCAGAATCTGAAGATGCCAGTCATTAAAGAAAATCTAAAAAGATGAAGCATACAAAAACTGAAAGTAGTTCGTTGTTTGAAGCGTTTGGTGAACAACAAAATTATCATACTACTAGTGATAGTAGTGATGATAATCTATACGCTAAGAAGAGGAAATACAAACCTTATGAGGATATTTCTAAGGAATTCAAAAAGATAAAACCACCAACTTTTAATGGAGAGACTGAGAAGGGAGAGGAAGCTGAATCCTGATTATATGGGATGAAGAAGTACTTCCAAATATATAATTATTCTAACCAGTTAAAGGCTAGAATGGCTATATATAACCTCTCAAGAAAGGCTGACATTTGGTGGCAAGACTTGAAGAGAGTTAAGGGTATAAAAGAGAAAGAAGTTAACTGGAGTACCTTTAAGAGCTATTTTAAAAAGAAATTCCTGTTGGAGCAGTATTATGAGGAGAGAGCTAAAGAGTTTTATGAACTGAAGTTAGGTTCAATGACAATGAAGGATCTGAACAACAAGTTCTTAAGTCTACTTAGGTATGTACCCTACCTTGTAGATGAGAAACCAAAGGTACAATGATTCCTTAGCTGTCTACCATATCATATTAAAGATAGAATTGAATATGATAACCCAAAGACCTTGGAGGAAGCTATGAGGAAGGCTAACTTTTGTTTTGAGTAGAATCAGAAGAAAGAAAGCTTGGCCAACTGGAAGGCTAAGAAAAATAATAATCAGTTTGAATCTAAGAAGAAGGATTTTGTGCCTAACATAAATTTTAAGAACAATAAGGCCAAAAACTATTCTAATAATAAGAATTTCCAAGGAAATAGGAACAGTACACCTAACAATCAGAACAATCCTAAAGGTAAGGAAACTGCAAATAATCATCGAAACTTTACCAAGAATTTTGAGCGTAAAGAGCTTGTCAAGTGCTGGGAGTGTGATGGCCCACACTATGCTTCAATCTGTGCAAACCGGGAGAAGACTGTTAGCAACATTCATACTATACAGGAAGAGATGACCATTGGGGAACTAGCAAGGAGCATGCCCAGAATCAACGCAGCCTTGGAGAACCGACAAGCTGAATATCAGACTTCCATGGTGGAAGTAGAATGTATGATTAATCAGACCCTTGTAACTATTTTAATTGATCCAGGAGCTAGTCTCAGTTATATTGCATCTCAGGTAGTGGAAAAATGTAAGTTATCTGTTGATAAGTTTGATAATTCATGGTTAGTTCAGTTAGCCACTGGTGCTAAAAGAAAAGTAACTTGTTTTGTGAAAGAATGTGCTTTACTTATGGATAAACTTGAAACTGTTGTTAAACTTAATGTTTTGCCACTAGGCTCTTATGATTTGCTGATTGGTATGGACTGGTTAGAACAACATAGAGTAATTCTAAATTGTTATGATAAAACTTTCACATGCTCAAACAGTGATGAAAAACCAGTAAGTGTTAAGGGTATTCCTAGAAAAACTACAGTAAGACAGATTTATGCTTTACAACTTAAAAGAGTGGTTAGAAAAGGATGTAAAGCTTACGCAGTAACAATTACAGATGAGAAAAGTAAAATTAAAACAAATAAGTTAAGAGTAGAAGACATCCCAGTTTTGAAAGAATATGTTAATGTATTCCCAGAAGAAATTCCGGGATCACCTCCGAAAAGGGAATTGCATTTCACCATTGAGCTGGTACCAAGTGCAGTACCTAGCTCAAAGGCCCCTTATTGAATGAACATATTGGAACTTAATGAATTAAAATCGCAATTAAAAGAGTTAATTGATAAAAAGTATATTCGACCAAGTGTGTCTCCCTGGGGGGCACCTGTCATCTTCGTCAAGAAGAAAGACGGAACTATGCGACTATGCATAGACTACCGTCAGCTAAACAAGATGACTATCAAAAATCGATATCCGTTGCCCCGCATAGATGATCTGTTTGATCAACTACGTGGAGCCACAGTGTTTTCGAAAATAGATTTAAGGTCTAGATATCATCAAGTGAGGATTAAAGATGAAGACATCTTCAATACAACATTTAGAACAAGATATGGTCATTATGAATTTGTCATAACGTCATTCGGGATTACTAACGCCCCAACTGTCTTCATGTGTTTAAAGAACATCATAATGCATAAGTATTTAGATACGTTTGTGGTCGTGTTTATCGACGACATTCTAATCTATTCAAAAACTAAAGAAGAACATAAAGAACATCTAAAAATTGTTTTGCAAGAGTTGCGAGAACATCAACTCTTCGCAAAGTTTAGTAAGTGTGACTTCTTCAAGGATAAGATTCAGTATTTAGATCACGTAGTGACCAAGGAAGGAATTTCCATAGATCCTGAAAAGATACGAGCAATCGAAGATTGGCCGGTTCCTAAGGATGTGATGGATGTTAGATCTTTCATGGGCATTACCGGTTACTACTGGAGGTTCATTGAAGGCTTTTCAAGGATAGAAAATCTGATAACTTCCTTGCAGAAGAAAGGAAAGAAGTTCGACTGGAATCAAAAATGTGAAGAAAGCTTTAAGAAGTTAAAAACTTTATTAACTAGCGCACCTATTTTAAGAATAGCAAATCCTAATAAAGAATTTATAGTGTGCACTGATGCCTGTAATGATGGCTTAGGTGGTGTTCTGACTCAAGAAGGGCATGTTATTGCCTATGAGTCTAGAAAGTTAAAAGTTCACGAAAAGAATTACGCAACATATGATCTGGAACTAGCAGCTGTAATACACGCCTTAAAGATGTGGCGACATCACCTAATTGGCGGAAAATTAGTTTTAATGACTGATAATAAAGGATTGAAGTATCTTTTAGATCAGCCTAATTTAAATGCCAGGCAAGCTAGGTGGTTGTCTTTCTTAAGCGAGTATGAATTTGAAATACAGCATATAAAAGGTAAAGAAAATAAAGTTGTTGATGCATTAAGTAGGAATGCAAGGCTGAATTTTTCAACAGCAATCAACACTTATGTTTCAGACTTAGATGAACAGCTTAAACAAGGAATAAAACAAGATGAAATTTACCAGAAATTGCAAGCTAAAGCTAAGGAAAACCCAACAAAAAACTTAATAAAAGGTTACAGTTTAAATGAAAAAGAATTTTTACTGTATAAAGATAAATTGTATGTACCTAACATACCTAAGTTCAAGCTATTAATTCTGGATGAAATTCATAAAACACCATATTCAGGTCATCTAGGTTATCAAAAGACTATAACCATGTTAAGAAAAGAGTATTTCTGGCCAAATATGAAAACAAAAGTAGTTGAATATATTGCAAGGTGTTTAGAATGTCAACAGGTAAAAACTGAACACCAACACCCAGCTGGTTTGCTACAGCCTTTACCTATCCCTAGCTAGAAATGGGAGGTAATTAGTCTAGATTTTATTACTGGACTACCTAGAAATCAAAATCAGAATGATTCTATCATGGTAGTAGTTGATAAGTTAAGCAAGGCAACTCATTTTATACCTGTTAAAACTATTTACAAAGCTGCCAACATAGCTGATATTTTTTTAAAGCAGATTTTTCGATTACATGGAGTACCAAAAGTCATAATCTCAGACAGAGATCCTAAGTTTACAAGAAACTTTTGGAAGCCCTTGTTTAAAGGATTAAATACTACATTGAATTTCAGTACTTCTTTCCATCCTCAAACAGATGGACAAACTGAAAGGGTAAACCAGGTACTGGAAGAAATTGTGAAACAAGTGTAGGGAAATCTGAAAGTGGCACAGGATCAGCAGAAAAGTCAAGCAGACTTGAAAAGAACTCCAAAGGAGTTTCAGGTAGGTGAACATGTGTTCATCAAGGTAAGGCCTAAAAGAGCTCTCTAAGACTGGGGAGTTGTGCAAATTTGGCACCTCGTTACTATGGCCCATTTGAAATTCTGTCTAGGATTGGACAAGTAGCTTATCAATTAGCATTACCACTTAACTTAAGAGTACATAATGCTTTTCACATATTCGTTTTAAAGAAATATGTTCATGATGCTACTCATGTTGTTAACTGGAATGTTGTACAGGTGGAACCATAAGGAGAATTTCTGGTGGAACCCGACTATATCCTCGGGAGGAGGGAAATTACACTTCAGAACCGCACCATTGGACAGGTGAAGGTGCAATGGAAGCACCTTAGTCCAGAGGAAGCCACCTGAGAATTCGAAAGTAAAATGCGAGATGCATATCCAATTATGTTCCAGGGGATTTCGGAGGATGAAGAATAAATAACATCGATGACGATGTTATATTCTAAGGGGGTGTGTATGTCACCTGCCCCAATTTTGTAAAATAATGTTATCTTGTTTTGATTTTATTCCAAGACATTATGTTAAATTTAATGTTAAGTTGAAACTGATGACTCAGTAGAGTCAAAGATGTGGAATGTAATTCTAAATATTTTAATTTTAAATAAATAAAAGTGGAGACAATAGCTTGGGAGAGTTGTTAAAAAGAGTGTTACTGGTCAAGTTGGTGGAGGGAACTAGGTGGAGAGCAAAAAGACAAGTGGCAGCATCATCAAACACTTCCTATGTTGCAGGTGGAAACCTCCCTACATTTGGGGTCATGATCCCCCAAGAAAGTGGGATCAAAGCAGGTGGCTCAAGTAATGACAACTAACCCAAAAAAGACCTAGGCAATCTTAATAAAAGTACCCAATGTAGAGAGCTGAGCCTGCTCATTCTAGGAGAAGAATCATTCAGGTGAATGCACTTCAAGGAATTCATTGGGAAGGGAAATTTTGAGGAAGGTGTTGAGGGGTAAACTGCAAGAAGGTGATATAGTACAGCTTTGCAGCTGAAAGGTTTTACTGCAGTATGCAGAGTTGGTATTGAGTCTCAGGACTAGTACTTTGTTGTTTGCTCCACCTAGTTCCAGCCAAGGAGACCAGAACAAGCTCGGGGGTCCTGAGAAGTCGTTGTTTGAGCACTCTCCAGGAGTTGGCAGGGAGGAACGGCCTCCCATTGTTGTCGTCATCCAGCTTTTAAGACAGGTTCCATTATCTTTTAAATTTATGTGTTATAGTTTATATCTATGTGTGAAAAAAAATAATGAATGATTATATGTTATGATGTAAATTGTTAAGTTGGAATCTCTTAGTTGTTTCAAGGCTAAATATGTACTTTGATGAAAGATAAATCCTACCTGTGTTTTTCCCCATTTGGAGTAATCCAGATCGTACTCTAGCACAGGTAGTGTGTTTAAATAAATGAAGTATGATAGGAATATGAATGAATAGAATACTTATGTTTTCAGAGTATTGAAATGTTTCCTTTCAGTAGATAGTTGTTTTCTAGAAAGTTTATTAATTTGTTTTGAAGAGATGTTGTCAGAACTAGACTATGTATTTAGAATATCATAAAAGAACAAGAATCTTATTATTTACTGACAGTAGTATGTTTAAGTATATAATTCACTTTCTACACAGTATCTACTTCTATAAACTATACATTTATACTGGAAGAGAAGAACTAGTATTATTATATGAATGTTTATGTTTATCATCTATGTTAAGAAAAGATGTAAAAATAATACAGATAGTTATCTCTTTTCTTTTAGCACTAACTAATTTACCTTTAACCATCTGAACTTGAAATAAGAACTTGATAAATACTTCAGTATACTTTTCTTAGTATTAATAACTAGAGGACATTAGTAACCTATGCTTAAGTTATTTGTTATTAAGAAACTGTCCTTATACACTTACAGATAGTATAGATGTAAAGAGTATTAACAAACAGGAAAGTTCTTATTTTCTTTCACCAATATTACAAAGATAATTTTATTAAATAAATACAATTACAATTACTATAGACTACTCTCAGTCTTATTTAATATATATAAATACCAACATAAATTTAAGAGGATACATTGTTAATAGATAATAATATTATTAATATAAAAAATATTATTATTAAGAATAAACAGTGATGTTTATAAAATTAATAATTCTTAAAACAAACTGAAGGAAACTGTAGGACAGTAATCGAAATAACAAAGTAACACTTCTGAAATTAATACTCTATAAAAAATACATAGGATAAACCCTAGCTCATTTTTTGAGCGTAATTAATTTGTATTTTTATATACTGTAGTAACCTAGGTTAAATATAAGTTAGTTCTTTTAAAAACTATTTAAAGAACCAACTAAAAATATTATGCACAGAAATGAAACACATTACTAATCAACTTATACAAAAAGTGTTTATAAAGAAACTGTGCCCTTTCTTTTACTAACAGCATACATCTATGGAAATAAATGTCAAGGCTAAAACCCTTAAAACTATTACATTTACAAATATCAAAATATTAAAAACCAACTTTACATAAATTATGTAATCATTAATAACCATATTAATATAATTACTCACAGTCCTTTAAGGACAAATGGAAAAACTATATCATTATTATAACAAGAATAATTTATATCAACACGAGGGTTTTTACAAGCCAAACCCTAATCTATATTTCCAATCAAACAAGTAAGAATTAAGTTACGGCTGTAAGTATCAACCTTAGGTTTTTATTTATAAACTCTTACAGAGTACGCAAAAAGAGTATAAACTTCATTACATTCAAGAAGGGTAAAACCCTAACTTTTTACACAGGGTGTAATGTAAAACATTGTTAAACCAAACAAGTCTACTGACAGCACTGTCATTACAAATTTTTACAAACTTTAACTCGGCCGTAAAGCCAAAACTTCACTAATTACAGTACTCAGATAAACCGAGTCTACCCTAGCAAGGGTTTGATTCTAAGTAATATAACAACAACCTGTCGAAACATTAATACAATAACATAACTCTTGGCGAGACGAGGGAGGGTTTTCCAAAACCCTGGGCGAGTCCAACGACCACCCTAACACTAGTAGAGTGAAAATCTATCATTTGGACCACGGGGCTTACCCGTAAGCGAACCACGAGCCACGACTTTTGTAGGGGACTGTCTATTCATCTTGAAAAAGCTTTACAGCAGCGAGTACTTGTAAGTAAGTAACAAACCACTGTTGGTAAATTATACCAATTCAAATCACGGTAACAGCAAAGTGATTTTGACAACGAAGTAATTGAACTTAAAATAGTATTTACTTGACAGAAGAGAACGACAAGCAGCCTCAACGAAGCACTGTCACCTACAGGCCTTGCCTTCTTAAAACTTAATAGCATGCAAGGGTATCTCTCACACAACGGCGAGCCACGAGAACAGTAACCAAATACTGAAGCACACTGAAAGCTACGAAGACAACGAAAGAAGATTCATCGGCGGCGAGCCAAGGGTATCTAACATCTCCACTATGTGCAAAATGAGAACCTATCCATGGACAATGGATTTCAAAATCACACACTAGCAACACTAGCAACATTTGCCGCAAGGCTCAAGGCAACCAGAGCGAGAAAGAACGACGACTGCCATGGAAAGAACAAGCCGAGCAGCCTCAAGGGCTAGCGCAGACTGTGAAGAAACAATGATAAGGGTTAGGTCACAAACAATGTTTTATATCCCCGACACTTGGTCAGGAGACAACCACGTGGTCTCCATTAATCAAACGCATAGTGGGTCAAAAAATATGGTGCATGCGTAGAACAATCCAATTATTAAATCATTGGATCGAGTTTTTAAAACTATAGTATAATCCCAATAATTTGCCATGACATCGTTAATAATTTGCACCATATCATTTGCTAGTGTAAGGATGAAATATCAACATTATTGGGTACGTTGGTCCATCGTGGTGACACTTAAACCTTTATGGGAACCCGATAATCATTCTTGCATAAAACTCATTTCCACTATAAACCATATGTTATTACAATATCACAATTACGATTTGAATGGTGGCATAACTTCTTGTTAAACGATGTTTTTATTATAGTTTAAAAATCAATTAATGCATGTTTATTGATATACATAGAGATCAAGGTTTTCTTTACTATAGATAAGAGATCTAGGTTGTATTGGGAGAGTTTTGCTAACCAATAAATAACTATAGTTTTCTTTATAATAAAACTATAGTTTATACTTTATAAATCTCTTGCAATAACAATATCACAAGTCATAATGTTATTAATGGAATAATGCATTAGTGCAAAGCATTATAAATTCTATTTTGAACACGTTTTGAGCATAAACTAAGTATAGACTAAATGTCTATCAAACAACAGTTATGCATGTCTATGAGACTCGCAAAATCTAACAACTCAGTAATAACAGAAGTTTGAAGTGATAAGAAAAACTTATCGTAAGAGTACTGCTATGGAATTTTTGTTACACTGTTCATAGCAACATTATGTTGATGAATTTTGAGTTACTACTCAAATTGGAAATTAGTAAAAGATTCACCAGGACATTTGAGTAATAAATAGTTATAAAACTAAACAAGATGACTAGAATAGGAATGAATCTTTTGAGTCCAAAAGTTATTAGAACCTCAAGGTTTAATATGAAAATTAAAGTATAGGTATTAACAATAATCTTATAAAGGAAGGCATGTTGGCAGGCAGCTTATACAATCGAACTTATACTGTCCAAGTTTATCAGATTGTAGGTTTTATTGCAGAAGCGAATCGTGGAATAATTGTTACTCAATCAAGATAATGTACTATCACTTAAACACTGATTAAAACGATCATTATAACATTACAAATTACATAGACAAAAGTAGAAATTCTTTGTAACTGAGATTCTAAAGCTTAAAGTCACAAACACACTATATTGTCATTATTTATTTTCCGATCATGTCTACTAGAAAAACTGAAGGAAGCCAATTGGTTTTACCTTGCAGGAGTTGTCTAAAGTTTAGCAACTTAATTACTAAGCTTTTAAATTGCAAATAAAATACTGCTGACACTTTAAAGATCTTTTAAATATGTACTCGTTCGATCATACCTATAAACTTGTAAGAATCAGTATTCATCTTCATTAGCACGATTGCTAAGTAAGCCCTGGATTCAAAAGTAGATTCCACCTACTTGACAAGAAAAGACTAATCAGAAAACTAAAGTAAAACAACACGCAAGAAAATCTTTATTCTTGTTACAAAAATGAACTGTAAGTTATTAAATTAGAGTTTAGTGAAACTAATTACTTGACTATTTCTTTTTATGCAAACCGTTAGCTGTTAGTAGACTGCAGGTATTAGCATTTATTGTTATCTCAAAATTTTAATTTTTTGTGAAAAATTGGGGTTTTGACAGGCCACCTCATCCACAAATCTCTCAACCATTCCTATCCATTGAGTCTTATAAATACAAGCTCATGTCCATGGTTGAAGGGGAGAACTATAGAGGTATTGTTATGCTGTTGGATTGACCACTTGGCCCAAGCCATTGGAGAGCATAGAGAGCAAAGTTGGAGCTTATGGGGATGAAGTGTGTGTCTCGTGGAGATGTTTGTCAACACTAAGGCTTGATTGGTTGTAAACTTCTCCATACATCTTAATGCAAAGCTGATTTCCATCCCACATTATTGTTGTTTTGATTTTGCATGTACATGTTGTTAGATTCCTTAGTCACTAACATGGATAAGTGGATGATGTTCTGGTAGCTTTGATGTGTTTGCATGTTTGATATGTTTGCAGGTACACAGGTTCAGTACCACAGCAGCATTCCAAGTGTCTACGATATCCAGGGAAGGTCTTTATCCTCTGTCGTTTACTCATTTGTTCTGGATCTGAACCATTCAGACCAGAGGAACAGCTTCTGTCTGCAGAAGGTGAAATATTCTTGGTTACAAATCTAGGAACTCAGTTGGGGAATAGATAAATATATCAATTAATCTGTTATTCCTCGGTTCTTGAACTCTTGTTTGAATCCAAGCTCCATCTCCAACTCTCCTCAGTCGGATCTCCTATCTGACTAAGTGAATTTTGGTTTGAAACTTTCAAATCTATTCAAATCTAAAGTATTTCAACTTTTTATGCTCTTTTTAACTGTCAATCCATCAATTTTTACCTCGATCTTGTCTTTTTCTAACTTGATATGTCGTTCTCCTTTGTGTTTTAGATCTATACAGAGAACCGCTCTTATGTTGTTGGCAAGAAGCGGTGCCACCACCTGAAACCTGTTAGCAGCACGCAGTGCCACCACCTGAGTCCTATTATCCAGAAGTGGTGCTCGTCTAGAACCGCTCTGTCAAGACCCCTCTAGTGCGGTGCGAGGTAGGCCTTATTCAAAGACTACTTTTTTTCTCATGTTTTGCAAAAAAATTGAGTTGATTTGCTTTTAGCCCTGCACTGTCAGGCTTGTGTGTTGAAATTTGATGCTTATGGTTTGAAATTTTGTGGTAAAAGATCGGTTTGATTAAACAATTCAAAAGCTAGATTAGGCTTGTTGATTGTCCATTTTCTTCTGTGCTTGTTGGTTGTCTTTGTGGAAGGATTTCTTTTTTGAAAGCTTAGGTGTTAGAGAGCTCTCTTTTATTTATGTTATATAGACTAAAAGAAAAACGTATAATTAGAATTTTGATTTCATTTTGTGTTCCCATAGAAGACTTATTTTTGCTTATTTAAAAATAATTTTTTTTTATTGAGATTACGTGATTATCATTAGTGAGCATAAGACATTGGATCTCTGATTGGCCTCACAAGCTTTCAGGTTCTCTATGTTCTTTTGTCTCTTTTGCATTTATACTATCTCATCAAAATAAAAATAAAAATATTATAGTTTTAAGTTAGATTTATCTATGCTTTAAGGAAAATCGAAAAATATAGTGCATATGCATATAGTGTGCTTCTTGTTTTTCTTTTAAGAAAATAGACTCCTCCCCTTTTGATTGCTTTCATAAAAGAGAAATGAGTTTGGAAAGTGCTGCTTGTATTTGATTTTGTGTTCAAGATTGTTGTTTGGAAATTTTTGGTTTTGAAGCAAAAGAAAATACTCTCTTTCCCTCCTGTAGGTAGGCATACCATGAACGGTAAAGTGAAATATTTGCATATGCATATTGCATGGTTTTACTTTTCTGTCAGAACTCCATGCATTCACCTAACCGCCAACTTTAAAATTAACGGTAGTTATAGGTTAAAATTTACATAGCAATTTGAGTGATAGGTTAGAGACGCGTTCGGATGTCGTTAAGCATAGGAGCTGTCGTTACTCGTCCGCATTACATCCTGGGACTCGCGCGGTTCTTCCATGTACCGTCGGCATATCAAATGGCCTTTCACTTACCCTTGAGGTATATAGAAAGGTACTTCATGTACTCAATTGTATATCGGAAGGCTCCTTGTGTACAGTTATGCATTAGACATCACTACTACTGATTTGAGCTCCCACGTACCTTACATATATCGAGAGACCCCACTAGGGTACCTTATCCATCTAAGGAAAGCCCTTTGTCCATCTTGCTTGGAGCCATACACCGAAAACAACATTCGGGGAGATTACTATGCACATACCCTTGAGGTATATCGTGAGTGGCACCTTCTTGGCAATCCTAGTGAGAGACTTGACTATCTGAACCCATCCTGTCATCTTAAGTTTGCTTGTTTGACCTATAGCTTGAGTAGGGAAATTTTTGGTGTGTTTTTTAGTTTTTAAGACCATAGGTTAGATAGGAGTTGTACAAACTGGCTGAGCTAAGATAGTCCAGAAGAGTACCGAGCTTGCCACCCAATTTTATTCCTATTTCAGGAGAAAATCCAATGGAATCTATCGACCAATGAGCTGCTACCACCTCCCAAGTGGGAGATAATGTGGTTGCAGAAAGTGGAGGACAATATCCTTCACACTCGCCTCCCTTGGTCCAACAACCTTCTCGAGGTAATACTTCATTCCATTCTCCCACAGAAGGTCATGTTGATGATACTACCCGTCTGGATTATGGTCCCAATGCTCCATTTTGGGATACCTCTATAGGATAGGCCATTGCCTCATTTGGCACCCGTTTAAACTTTTTTGAAGAAATTTCTCTAGATGAAGAAGAACATAGACAATACCACACAGCCATTCTCCGTGCATAGGAGATTGAAAGGAAAATAGATGACATATTGGGCACACCACCACCATGTTCCACAGTTGTTCCTGTGGGATATCATTCACTTGTCGATTCTATGAGACCCATTGAACCGATTATAGATCACATAGTAACTCCACCCAACCCAGGTCAAACTACCAACCCCACCACCTCCCATATTACATCTATTCCCAATCTTCCCATGTCTTTCGCACTTGGGGCTCAACTTCAATTCTTGTTTCGTCATTTCCTTCTAATGCCGGGGGGCAACCCCCGGAACGACCTACATTATCTAGCACCAGAATTGTATCTAGTCAAGAACAGACCTCTGGTATAGAGAAATCTATAGTTTATGTCCCTCCCACCCACACTAATGTGGTTAATCCCCCATCTAGTTTAGGTCAGCCCTTAGGGGCACAACCTGTAACCAATCAAACCTCTTGTCGTTATGGTTATACAGCAAATCAAATACCTGCATGAAACATTAATTTTCCACCCAATCCTACAGGAATGCCTTATGCTGGAATTCCATATCCTAGTAATACTTTCACGCCATGGGGGCAACCTAACTGGTCCTACATGCCAGCTATGGGGGGGATACCTATACATACTGCTGGAGGTGTCGCGGACCGCCTTATGGATGTCCTCCCCCTGGGGGGCCTAATGGTCCTGGAGGGCCTGGTGGCTTTCCTCCTTATGGTCCTAATGGTCTTGGTGGTTCTGGGGGGCCTGGTAGCCTTCCTGCTAATGGCCCTAGAGGGTTTGGTGGCCCTCCTCCTAGCGGTTCAGGAGGCTCTAGAGGCTTACCTTTTAGAGGCCTTGGAGGGTCTAGTGGTCCACCTCCTGGTGGTCTCAATGTTCCTAGTGGTCCCAATGGTCCCGGCGGTCCTAACGAGCCTAATCCCAGAAATCAACCCCCCTACGGGCAGATTTTTTGGTAGTTCTTCATCATAACAACCTGTCTATCAGTCTACTTACGATCCTACTGGTAACTATATGCCATATCAATATTACTAGTATGTGCAACCTAACCGTCAGTTACCTTTCCTAGCAACTTTGGACTTGCTTGATTTGTCCAAGTTGATTAATGACCCCATTCAACATAACCCCTCGTGGCCTCCCATTCTGGTAAAGTTACCATCGGACATTCCAAAGTTCAATGGGAAGCAGGGAGATGATCCAAAAAACCATGTCATGGCATTCCATCTGTGGTGTTATTCAAACTCCCTTATGGATGATTCAGTTCATTTAAGACTATTTCAGCAAACTTCGACCGGTACAGCCGCGAAATGGTATATTGAACTTCCACAACACTCGTTTGTGGATTTTGGCTCATTGGCAATCGTATTTCTTCCACACTTTCAGCTTCCTATTCGTTATGAAACAAGTACTGATCTCTTAACTTCTCTGCGATAGAACACATCCACCCACATATCTGATCATACCCATGAGAGGAGAAGGCGAAGAAGACTTATTAAGGCTCCTATTCCATATCAGTTATTAGCTGATTGGTTTACCAAATCTTTGTTGCCTCCAATTACTCGAGATGTGGCTATGGGCGGTGCCGTTACTGAAGAGCAAGCCATTAGTCAAGCCCAGTATCTAGACTTGGTCTATTCCCAGTCCGGAACTTTATATGACTTGATTCCTCAAGGTCCTCGCCCAAGCACCGATCCTACATAGCCACCAGCAGAAGTCCCTGTTGATGGGATTGTTGGTTCAATCCAGTCCCTGTCAGCAGCAAAACCTACCAAGCAACCCTAGACTGCCACCCCTACTCCTTCGACTCCCAAGGTTTTCGCCGAGGTTAATTCTATTCAGAGTATTCAAACCTCTGGCAATAATAAAAATAAAGGTAAAAATAAAAATAAAAAACCTGGAAACCAACAGGAGAACCCAAAACCAACTAATAATGATAACGATAAAGGGAAAAGAAAACCAAAATATCCATGTCTGCTATGTGGAGGTGACCATTTCACAAAAGAGTGTCCCTGTTGGGACGAAATCACCCAATTTTTGAAAACAAATCCCGCACCCACAATTCTCACAGATCCTTTTCCCTCTCAACAACAACTGATAGATCAGATGTCTAATCAGGGAAACTCTAGTTCATCAGAGGAAATTCATATGATGTCCTCATATTCCATCAGTCTGCAAACTTGAAGTCAGAATTATGACAAACTCGCAGACAAGAAAGAAGACCATTCTTCTTCAGGGAAAGCTCCCTCTACTGGTTCTCCTGAATCCTTGTCTACTGTTCCCCTAACCATCGAGAAGCCGACTCTTGATATGATTTTGCGTCCACCCAAGAGTACTCTTAGGAAGGTTATTTTTAACCCTAATGCCCGAGCTGCTCAATTTTATAATGTAGTTGAAGATCTCGTTCAGGAACCATGTGCAATGTCTACCTTGGAAGTGCTCCAAAGTTGTCCTACACAATGCAAAAACCTGTTAACTGTGTTAGGAGCTTTAGACTCGGACAATTCTAATTTGATTCATTTCAATGTCAAGAACTATAAGTCTATACTACCTCACAAACTTGCTTTCCCAATCATCACGAAAGTAGTCAGAAAGAAAGTTTTCAGGACTGTCTTAGACGAAGGAGCTTCAACTTCGGTTTAGTCCCTATCTTGTTGGAAAGCTATCAGCTCTCCCAAGCTTGTAACATCACCTACGACTCTGAAGGCCTTTGATGGATGAGGTTTCTAGCCCCACGGTCTCATATCAGCCCTTGCAGTTGAGCTTGGGGGGGAAATGGTTTCTATTCAAGTAGAAGTAGTGGATGCCCTGTTAGATTACAACCTCCTTCTAGGAAGAAATTGGTTTTATGCCATGACTGTTGTCGCTTCGACAGTATTCTGAATAGTCCAATTTCCACATCTAGGGAGAATTGTTACCATTGATCAGCTTGATTTATGTATGTCATATGTTATGACCTCTATAACTAATAACATCCCTATGTTAGGCCAGTTCCCTCCTCCTTACCAGTCGATTGGGGTAGGCATGTTGAAGGATTCATCCCTTATGGGGATTTTTTCGTCCACTCCTCCTAACACAGATACGACAATAGTGAATATGACTGTGTCATTTGATTGTGAGCCCAAGGGAAAACAAATTGTTGAGTCCACATGAAGAAATGTACAACACCATTCAAACCCTTTCCGATGATCACACCGATGACCTTCATCTGGTGGCTTCGGATCCTAACCACCTGCCTTACTGGTTAGAACCATCTCTTCCTATTCTGGATTATCTCTCTAAGACTTTTCCTTCCGACAAGTCCATTACGGAGATTATGAATATGAATGAGTCCATTTGGGAGGATCACCATCATAGATCCATGTTCCTCCCCAACACCAATTCGGTTAACCATGACTTTGCATCCTTATTTTCCACTGATATTGTCAAAGCACCTCAAAGTCCTATATTATTGCAAGACACAGATTCTGAAGGAAACCTTTGCAACATTACTCAGACAAATCCGATTGACATATCAGCCAAGCCTGGTACCATCGAGATTGTTCACGTTGGGCAGAACTGCTCGACAGATGAATCTGAAGCATACAAGGCACTTTTCAAAGAATTCTGCGATATTTTTTCCTAGTCTTATGAAGAAATGTTCGGGGATAGACCCATCCATTGTGGTCCACGAAATTAAAACCTATCCCATGACTAAACCTATCAGGCAAAAACTAAGGCAAGTCCATCCACGGAAGGCCGCAGCTATTAAAGCTGAGATAAAGAAACTTCTCAAAGCTGGGTTTATTTATCCCGTACCCCTGACAAAATGGGTATTGAACATTGTCCCTGTCAATAAAAGCAGGGCACCATTAGAGTCTGTATCGATTTTAGAGACTTGAATAAAGCTTGTCCCAAGGACAACTTTCCTATTCCACATATCGATCAGACAATTGACAACTGTGCTGGAAGTGTCATCTTCTCATTTATGGATGGCTTTTCTGGCTATAATCAGATTGAGATATTACCCACAGATCAGCACAAGACGACATTCATTTTCCCATGGGGAACCTTTGCGTATAGGAAGTTACCTTTTGGCTTGAAAAATGCTGGAGCCACTTTCCAGCGTGCGATGTCCTATGTGTTTCACGATATTAAACATGTTGTTGAACCGTACCTTGATGACCTCCCTGCTCATTCACAGCGATGAGAGGACCACCCTGGTCATCTTAGAGATATTTTCCTGAGATGTCGTCATTATAATATACGGCTCAACCCGCATAAATGTGTTTTTTGCGTTGAGATGGGACATATGTTAGGTTTTGTGGTCTCTAAGGATGGCATCCAGATAGACCCTTTGAAAATTACTGCCATTTTAGCTCTACCAACCCCAAGCAATCTTCTTGAACTCCAAAGTTTGCAAGGGAAGGCAAACTTTCTCCTTCATTTCGTGTGTAATTTTGTAGAGAAAAAGCATGGTTATATGCATCTCCTCAAGAAGGACACTCCGTTCTTTTGGGATTACCAAGCCTAACACGCCTTTGATAATCTCAAACACGCTCTGACTCATTCACCCGTGACACACCCCCTAGATCATTCAAAGGACTTTCTCTTGTATAATGTTGCCTCATCTACTACCATCGCTATGGTGTTGGTGCAGGAAAATCCCAACGGTCAAGAGCACGTGATCTACTATGCTAGTAAGAATCTTATGGATTCTAAAAGCCGATATTCACGCATGGAGAAGTTAGCATTGGCCACGGTCATTACTGTACAAAAATTTCGTCACTACATTTTGCTCCACACAACCACTGTATCGGCAGACCAGAACCCTATGTATTACATCCTGACTCGTCAAGTGCTCGAAGGCAAGTACTCCTGATGGATAGTCATACTACAAGAGTTTGATCTGGAATTTGCCAAAGCCACATCAAAGAAATCCTTGGTCTTTACTGAGCTCATGTGTGATCTTCCCTGTGCTTCGATGGAATATGAGCCCAGTGATTCATTTCCTGATGAATTTCTGTTCCTGATAAGCACTACTGACCCATGGTATGGAGATATGCTTATTTATCTCCAAACACAAAGATTTCAGCCACATCTATCCCTTGATGATCACCGTCGTATCCGTCACCACACGAAATACTACCTCATCCTGACTGATACCTTGTATAGACATGGGATTGATTCTATTCTCCGGCGATGCCTCACCCATGAGGAAGTTGAACATGTGTTGAATGATTGCCACTCTGGAGCATGTTGCGGTCATTTATCTGGGATGTCTACAGCCTAGAAAATCCTTCACGCTAGCTATTTCTGGCCTTCAGTCTTTAAAGACTGTCATGAGGCTGTTAAGAAATGCCCACCTTGTCAACATTTTTATCCCCAAAAGCGCTCACATCCCACTCCGCTCCACCCCGTCATTGTCGTTGGCCCATTTGTCAAAGGGGGGATTGATTATATGCATTGTAAGCCTACCTTAGTCAGGGGGCATGGTTACATCATCATAGCCATTGACTATTTTACAAAATGGGCTGAGGCCATCCCTACATATGCGGAAGATGGTAAGACTACCGCTCTCTTCCTGTTCAATCATATCATAGCTAGATTTGGAGTCCCGTATTCCATTATTACTGATCACGTTTTTGTAATCAAATGGTGGAGGAACTAAGTGCCAAGCTAGGTTTTCACCATGAAAACCCTACGCCATATTATCCACAAGCTAATGGTCAGGTAGAGGCCATTAACAAAGTTTTGAAAACTATGCTTCATCGAATGGTTGGAGATCATAAATCCAACTGGCACCACATCCTTTTCTCCGCTCTTTGGGCTTACAGGACTTCGGTGAAAACAACTACTGGTTTCACACCTTTCCAGCTTGTCTATAGACTCGAAGCTGTCTTACCAATTCAATGTCAAATTCCATCCTTAAAACTTATCGTCAAACTTCTCCCAGACACTTCCGCAAAGGAAGAGAGATTTTTGTACATGAACAACCTTGACGAGACTCGGAGAGATGCTGCCTTGGCTAATGAGGCACATAAGAAACGCGTCAAGGTGTAGTATGATAAATCTGTCCAACCTCGTGCCTTTAACGAGGGTGACCTAGTTTTGACTTACGACCAGATATATGACAAACTAGGGAAAGGAAAGTTCGAGTCCATGTGGTATGGTCATTTCGTCATTTCTAAAGTTTTAGAGAAAGGGGCCTACGAGCTCGTTGATTACGATGGAATCCCTTTAGGGCAACCTTGCAATGGGTTGTACCTGAAGAGGTACTATGCCTAGGTCTTTGTTGTATAGTATCTTGTATATATGTATATTGCTTGACTTTCAATGTGATTTTAGTATTTTCAATATGGTTTTGAGTTTAGTGTCCGCGTCTGTTTATACCATGTTTTGGTCATGCAGAGCAGATGGCTTTCTATGGCTTCACTGATGGTGCTTGCTGCCACACCTTGAATCTTGCCTCAGCTGCTTGGGTCCTCTATTCCCCAGCTGAAGATTTGGTTAGTTCAGGAGCAGTTTGTAATGGTCCTGCTCCCAACAACATCGTTGAGTATCGAGCAGTCATAGGTCTTCTGACTGAAGCTGCCTCCCAAGATGTTCGCAATATGGTAGTCTTGATGGACTCACAACTCGTGGTTTTTCATCTAAACCATGTTTATACCGTTAGAAATTATGTGCTTCTCCGCCTCTTCTGGAGGGTACGCTTGCTAGAAAGGTCATTCGAAACCATCACCTATAGGCATATCCCTAAGGAACATAATGTAGTTGCTGACTCATTAGGTAACTACAGCCTAGATTGGCATATTGCTCATTCATGACATTAAAATCAAACATGGTTCATTGTAAATAAATAATTAAAGAGACATAAAACTCATGTAAAATACATCCACCATTTGAGACATATAAACACCAGGTAAAAGTCTCTCTCTCTCTCTCTCTCTCTCTCT